>KE371485.1:81156-135656 GCA_000418225.1 Zizania latifolia | reverse complement strand
GTAGCGTTTGATTTTAGCTCTACTGAACAAACGGTCCCAAAAACTACTCCCTGATTAAGCATGTGGTAATCAGTGCTAGCTGGAAGAGCAGTTAATAGCATTCGAATTATGTAATCAGTAAGTTAGGCCATGTTTGTTTTAGTTTAGAATTATAATAATATAATTTATTAGTTAAAAATGCAAATAAATAGGCGCCTTATTGGATCAACTTATTATAATTTGTATTATTCTAGAAAGACTAAAATACACATTGCACTTTTGTAGAAATTGCTCACTACCATCTCATACTTAAATCTTAACCCTCCACACTTTATTTTAAGAGCATTGTAGTCTTTTACCATCTAAACGTAATAATCCATACTACAGTACAAATTGAGGGCTGCAATCCTACAATGGTACCCATGGAAGCCAAACTCAAATGGAGCAAAGACAGCTTTAGTGAGTGCATTGATCCTACACTATACAAGAGTATAGCAGGAAGCCTCAAATATTTGGTGAACACTAGACCGGATTTACTTGGTTGGATATGTGAGTAGGTTGATGGAGAAGCCAATGTCTGAACATTGGGGTACAGTTAAGCACATACTGATATATATATTTAAGGAACCTTGAATTTTGGTGGTAGCTAGGTATGGAAGAAGACAAGGTTCTGATCTCCAAATAATGGGCTACCGTGACCATGATATGCCTCAAGATATAGATGATCGAAAGTGCACAACAAAAGTATTGTTTACCTTTGGAAACAATCAAGTTAGCTAGCAATCACAGAAGCAAAAGGTGGTAGTACTTTATTCATGTGAGGCTGAATATATAGCAGCTACTACTGCTTCCTGTCAAGGCATATGGCTTGGGCGACTGATAAGTGAATTGTAGGAAAAAGAAGCTTGTTGAGCTATCTTGGAGGTTGATAACAAATCGGCAATCAATCTTTGCAAGAATCCAATGCTCCATGACTGAAGTAAGCATATTGATACTCGCTTTCACTTCTTCAGAGAAAGTATTGGGAAGAAACATATTTTAGTGGAGCATGTTCAAACTGAAGAGCAAGTTGCAAACATCTTGACAAAACCACTTGGCCAAGTTTGCTTTCTTGAGCTGAGAAGAATACTGGGCTTGGTACAGGTCAGAGCATCAAAATTAAGGGGGGAATTTGTTATAATAAATATGTAATGTTAAGCTCATTCCTATTTACTTTAATTGGTTAGTTTGATTCCTTATACATGCATGTCCTCAGGGAAATAAATAGTCTGGAGTACCGGAATCCAAGCTGAAAGCTTTAGCTGTTCTCTGCATGTTTGCATTCCTGTTTTAACGGCTGAGCCTGGTGCAGATCATGGGATGGCATGTTCCTGAAGACCAGCAATTTTACAGCCATGATTTCCATGTAACAAACTCCCGAAGTGGAGTAGGATAATAGAAAGGAAAAAAAAATGAAGAAAACGCTGCAGTTGGTTAAGCAGCACAAAATCGTTCTTCGTCATCCAGTGCGTTGTCGTAATTACTGTAGCCATCCGAAAACACTTTCAGCAAGTGAATCTTCAGAGCGATAGCGATACTAACAACTCATCTTCATTCTCTCGAATCAAAAGAGAATGACGCTTCTGGAGATGGAACATTGAGAGCTGTTGATAGAATTTCAGACAAATTTGCCCATGTGCATGGCAGTAAAATTAATGCTCATTATCTGACAAATTAGTGTGATCACCGAAATGATTTTCCTGTCACGGGGTGACAATGAAGAGTACAGGTTTGGGCAGCAGCTCATGTTTATGGCAGTGTCAGTCATCACATGTGTTACCACAATGACAGAGCAAAGCATTAGCTGGTCACTATTCCCATGTCCGTCCTTGTTCATGATCTGGCCGAATGAACAACAGTAAATTCTTGGTGATTGACCGTGCATGCATGCAGCGGATCCTGTAAAACCAGAAGAATTTACCGGTCGATTCTTGCAAAAAAAAACTTGTTCTATACCCTCTTCGCATTTGTTACTCGCGTGTATATATGGTAGTAAATGTGTGGTGAATCTTATTGCCAACGAGAAGTACCCTATCGTTTGCACATGGAATGACGAACTCCTTTAATGTTGATTCAGTTCACAAATCAATCAAAGCACAAGAGAAACAGATGTAAGCCTGGAACTCATTAAAGCAGCACCACTCCAGCAGTTTGTTTTATCCTCTGGTGATCAATTTGGCTCCAATTGCATTTGGATAGGACAAGATCAGATGGCACAAATAGTTTTCAACAGAATCAAAAACTAATAGGCAGGTCTGAATCAATGGTGCAAGCACAAAACGACTGAATTGCTGGAGCAAGAAGATTAGACCATTGCAATCACCAGTATTTGTTTAGCTCCAAGATAGGGCGTCACTTTGGACCTTGGAGATGATAAACATAATGCAGCAGTTAGGTAGCATGGCGATGCTCCTGCCCACATATTAAAACAATCCATGGCATCATCCAAAACCATTTCATCAGACAGAGACATCACAAAAACCAGATTACCAGGCAGCATTCAGTGGAATATTTTGCTGGTAGGAGAGCAGGAGAAACTTCAGGGCGACAAGGACATGCAAAAAAGTTCAGCAGAGAGCCGACGGCAGCACTATTCTGTCAAATGCCAATGGAAGAAAACAAAGGCTTCACCTTTGAATGTGTCATTTACAGCTTCCGCAAACCGTGCAAAAAAACACACATCCAAATATACCAAGGAATTCCTGCACAAGTCACCAACACCCAATATGTACACCGTAAAATTCCCGAGGAAAAAAGAGAGGAAAATTCTCTGCCTACATTTATATTACAAAAGGAAGAGGACATCTGTGAATGCAACTGCCATTTTCACACGCTTTGACTTGAAGAAGTTGTTGAGTACGTTGCTGCACACGCATCTTGTCATGTAATTGAATTGCACAGTTAATTTTGCCTCTTGATCAGATGATGTACCACGAATTAGAACATGGGTGGTTCCATCACGATGCGTTTTGTGCTTCATTCCTGAAGAATAAGGAAAAGCATTGCATTAGACCTGGAGGATTCCATTTACTTACAACAATGATCTCAGAAGATATCAACATCAGAGTTTTCTTTAAGAAAGCATCATAGTTCTTTAGAACCATTACCAACGAACTTCAACAAAGAGTGGTGCTAAGATAATTTTAAGCTTTGTACACCTTAGCAATGGCCTAGCGACACCATTGTACCTTTATAAATTGGCAGAGAGAACTGTTTTGTCTTAAGTAGATAGAATTGGATTGTCACCCAAGATGCACCTAAAGGCATTTTTATATCTCAAATACATCTAATTGATACAGTCCTACCAAATCGCAGACCACACATTTATTATGACATGCTGGATATGATCTCTAAACTCGCATTTCATGCCCTCCTGTCTAGCAATGCCTAGAACTGAATGGCGTGAGTGCGTAACAAGATATGGACCAATAGTTGTTGCCACCTCATGTTTATTTTACCGCAACTGCACCAAGAAATATCAGATAAACTATATTCCACAGGACTCGAGTAATTAGAGAAGAGCTTACTCTTGGGAACACAGCATCTTGGACAGATTGTGTGCCATGGCGTGTGAATGGGGTGTAACAACGCGTCAACGCCCTCTGCCAAATTACACTACATATAAACCTACCTATTCAACTTGGTCATGATTTTGGAAAAACCGAGCTACTTCTCTGTACAGCTGTTCCCCTTCAAATGGCTTGTAGACATAGCCATCCATTCCGCTTTTCAGGCACTCCTCATGTGTTGCCTGGATAACATCTGCTGTCATGGCCAATATTGGAGTTCGCCACCTCTGAATACTAGCACATTCTGGTGACACCTCTCCACGCTTCATCCGCTCATTTAGATCTCTTTCCATCACTCTAATCCTCTTAGTGGCTTCAAACCTGAGAAAAGGTACTGACTCCATGATGCATACATGCACAAGAGAAATGGCAAATTGATATTCAAAATGAAACACATGCATCCTCAGAAAATACTTACCCATCCATTTCTGGCATTTGTATGTCCATGAAACAAGCATCAAAATTGTGCGGGGGTTTTAGCAATGTGATAGCTTTTTTCCCGCTGTCTGCACAAGTGACTTCTGCACCATACTTCTTAAGAGCACCAGCAGCCACTTTAAGGTTAACAATATTGTCATCGACCACAATGATTTGTCTCCTGTGAAGAAGGCTGCCCAACGTTGAATTGCCAACTCCATTCCTGCAGTGCACTTTATCAACCCCACCCAGTGTTCGTCGTAATGTGACCTGAAGCATGCTTGCACGAAGTGGCTTCATTATTACATTCAAGTTGTGTTCCCTGGATATATCTGAACCACCCTTGAGAGAACTCGAAGGGCACCCCAAAAGAAATAACTTAGGAGGGTCTGTCCTGTTTTTATTCCTCAATTTGCTAACCAAAAGAGGCATGCAATGGGATTCCCTCAGCCAGGTTTCCTTGTCAATTAGCACTAGCTTCGCAGTCAGTGATCCAAAGTTTAATTTAGAAATGAACTGATTTAGGTCAGCTGTCAATTCGGTTTGAACTCCAAGTCTTTGCAAGTGGTACTCGGTAACCTTGGCACGGACTGGCCTATGATCAACAACCAATGCATTGATCCCTTTAAATTCTGACGGTTTGATCTCATTACCTTTGCAGTGTGCCCTCGTAAGCACTGTGGTGAAGGTGAAGGTAGAACCAACATGGGGTTTACTTGCGAACCCAATTTCTCCCTTCATGAGTCCAACCAAGCACTTGCTGATGCTTAATCCAATGCCAGTGCCCCCATGGATGCGGGCAATGGATGGACCTACCTGCATGAAAGGGGTGAACACACGGGATTGGGCTTCAAATGGGATGCCAACACCAGTATCTTCAACCGATATTACCAAACTTATTGAATCAGATGTGATGGGTGCAAAAGACATCTCAGAGGACTGTAATTCCCTGTTGAAAAGCCGAATGTTCTCCCAGCTACGCCTTCTATTGGCTACTGGATAGCCACTTAAAGTATTTGTGTTCTGACTTCCTGTCTCCACCTCTAAACAACTCATGACCTCTTCAATGACATGAACTGTCAGGTATATATGCCCTCTCTCTGTGAACTGTTTTAAAGGGAAAAAAAGGAGCTGTCAGAAAATGACAAACAAACACATAAAAGAATTGCATTTGTGCCATTCATTATACCAATTTTCTTACCTTTATTGAGTTCCCGACAAGATTTGTAATGATTTGCCTCATCCTGCCAGGATCGCCAAGAAGTATTTTTGGAACTTGCTCCGAGACATACACTGCCAACTGCTCTCGTAGTGTATCAAAATGAGAAACAATAGCAGAAACAAAGTTAGTGACTTGTAACAAAATTCAACAAGACTGCAGTGCATAACTCTACTCTTAATTACCTCCAGTCCTTTCTCCTGAGCTTTCCCACAAAACAGGGACACAATGTCGTCACAAACTGTTCTAAGATCAAAGGGCACTGCCTCAAGCTCAAGTTTACCAGACTCAATCTTCGCCTGATCAAGAACCTCGTTGATGAGAGAAACCAATGTTTTTCCACTAGCTTGGGCGGTTCTAACATAGTCCTGCTGCGTTGTGTCCAAATCAGTATCCATGAGCATTTGGAGCATCCCTGAAAAAGAAAGGGAGATGTTCATACCATGCACTCTAAATAACAATTAATGATATGCATTACTACGTCCATATCAATACAGATGTCGTTTTATGATTCTTGTGGTAAAAGAAAACTTTGACCATTCATATACATAGAAGTACTTACATCCATCAACAATGTACTTCCAAAATATTGATGGTCATATTTGTAAATTTGAGATGATGTCAATGCCTAAAACGACAATTATTTTGAAATGAAGGCAGTAGGCCAATCAAGTACTCACCTAGAACACCATTCATTGGAGTTCTGATCTCATGTGAAACAGTAGCCAAGAACTGCAAGCAAAAAATTATTATGGAATGAGATGCATGTCCTAAGTCCTAACTTCTAACTCAGATAAGTATGTGCCCCTTAAATAGAGTGAGACTAAACACCTGTGACTTGGCAATATCTGCATCTTCTGCACGCTTCTTGAGTTCTGTCATCTTTCGGTAATCATCTTCAACTTTAGCAATCCGATTGACAGTAGCATGAAATATGTGACCGATCAGTAAAGCAATCACAAGAGTTCCGAACGATGACGTTATTGCCAGCCATGGCAACGGTGGCTTTTGCATGAACCTGATAAAAGATAAACAGATCACATGCACGGTTATTTTAAAGAAAGTATCACATGAACATTATGCTGAATACGTTCCAATATAAGGGCAGATAAAAGGGAGTGAAACAAACCAATCACCTGCAATGCATCTCATGCTTTCTGGACGGATCACCAAAGTTGAGCATGCTGACATGGCACATGCCATTCCCTGTATCATTCGAACCGTACATACTGATTGGACTCTCGTTAGTAGTATCATACACGTTAACCATGATGGATTGCTTCCCCGCAAGTTGATGAAGCAACTTATCGACGAGTGCTTCGATGTCAAATATGCCACCTAAATAGCTGTTTGCACGCGCAAGAAAGAAGGGAGGAGAGATCAGTTATGATTCTGATGGAAACAGAGCTAGGTTGGGCTCATGTAAACTTTACCCTATAGCGGCTTGGATGCGTTCGTGCGGCCTCGCATTTGCAGGGAGCTCAGACTTATAAACAGTGTAAGTCGAGATAACTCCGAGGCGATTATTCAGTAGTTTGAAAGGAGCAGTCAGGACACCCTTGCCAGATTTTCTAGAGGCTAGTATATTTTCGCGGTCATTCTGTAAAAAACAAAATGCATAGAGTATCCTCTTCATTTAGATGGCAGCCAAAGCAAAAGTTACAGAAGAACATCACCGTGACACATCAGTAATTCCAAATTATGGCTTTCCCGAAGTTCAAAAAAACAGGGTAAAGAATTTATGTAAGTTGGCAAGAAATTGACAGGGCAAAAAAATCACGGTGAAAACACAGGCAAGGAACCACATGGAGCATACCAAAGTTTGCAGCTTTTTACGGGACTAGGATAAAAAGATCAACACAATCTTAGGAAGCACACTGTGGAGAAAGAAAGACGTTTCTTTTTGCGATGAGAAAACAAAAAAAGAAAGAGAGATGGTTTGGAGATGCAAGAAATCCTCACATGTCCGGAGAGCATGTCGAAGGAGATGACGTGCTTGTAGGCGTCCTGCGCGAAGATGACGGGGGCGTACTCCTCCGCCGGCTCCCGGATCTCTGGGACGGCGCCGTCGCCCGGCCCCGGCGACTGCTTCTTGGAGGAGTACATCTTCTTGATGCTCCACCCCTGCTGCCGCTCGAACTGCTCCCGCTCGGCGTGCGTCACCCGCACGGCGTACGCCACCCCGCTCGTCAGCGGCCGCTCGAACGCCGTCCTCTCCGCGTACCTCGCGAACGTCATCTGCGGCGCGATCATCAATGGAAATTCCATGGCGATGCGGTTAATCGACCGAGAGAGAGAGAAGAGCGTGCCGGAAGAAAGCAAACAAGCATGGTATGTATGTGTGTGTCACCTGGTCGATGGCGGAGGGGTTCTTGGAGTGGTGAAAGGTGGAGACAAGGATGGCGAGGGCCTGGAGGTGGTTCATGCTGACGTTGAACTGGTCCTGGAGCATGCGGGCGCGCTCGTCGCACATGCTGGAGAGCGCCTCGCGGCGCTTCTCGACGGCCTGGGAGCTCATGAAGCAGAGGATGCACAAGGCGATGAGCGACCAGACGACGACCCAGAGCATCAGCAGCCAACGCGATCGCTCACGCAGCTTGCGCGTTCCCCCCAAGTAGTGGCTGGAGATGTGGCTCCACAGCGCCCTAGCCCACTCCTTCTCCGGCAGCGGCAGCAGCCGCAGCACCAGCCCCATCCTGTCCAGCCCCAGGAAGCTCAGGCTCAGCCCTGCCGCGCCCCCTTTCTCCTCCATCCCCGGCGAGGCCCTCTTCCAACGCGCACCGCTCATCGCATCTCATCCCATCCGGACGCTACATCGCCGGCGAGGACGGCCCCCGAGCTCTTGGCCCCGTCTCATTCACCACCACCGCCGGCCGCCGCTCTGCTCCGTCCCCTTCACTAACCAGGCCGGATCACCAAGAATGCCCCCAAAGGAAGCCGCTTTCCCCTCCCTCCCTCCTCCAAGAAGCAGCGCCAGAAGAACAGGAGCTAATCCTGGAGAGAGGAGTGTGTCCGGACGAGACGAGATCGAGTGGATTGGGGTAGGTTGATTGCGGCAGCGGACGCACAAGAGAGGGTAAGGAGGAGGAAAGCAGGGGAGGTGGGTGGAGGTGGAAAAGGAGAAAAAGGAGCAGCAGCCGCAGCAGAGGAGAGGGTGTGCGCTTGTGCTGTGCGGGTGCTGGGATTGGGGAGAGAGAGGAGGAGAGGAGGGGAGAAGAGGAGAGACAAAGCAAGCAAGACGGCAAGAGAGGAGGAGGAGGTGGCACCAATCACAACAGTGAGAGAGACCAGCACGCAAGTTGCTCTCTCACTTCCCTGTGGGTCCCCCACTTTCGCCTTGATCATGAGCCCCTCTCTCTCTCTTCACTGGAGTAGTAGCTATTGCTATGGCCAGTGAGAACAAGGAAAAGCAGACAAGAAAGCAAAGCCAGCGCCCGCGCGCTAAATAACCTTGTTAAGCCCTCACCTAAGTCTTGTTAATTTCTTTCCGAGTTATTCCGGTTTAATTCTTGCAATATAGTATTTTAGTATCGGTCAACATTGATGTATTATATAAATGTTTAATAAAATAATATATTTTTATTTAAAATATATTAATATAATTAAATATGACATATTTAAATTAGTTGATATCTCAAATACCATATATGATAAATATAATATAATATATAGCTTAGTTTAAGTGTCTTATAACATATGTCTTAAATAAAATTTAAATGTAATTTTGACCGATATAAAACTAGTGTCAACCAAACCAACTAGTATTAACACCAAAATGATATATTATCAAATAATACATAACAGCCGCTAACAAAACGAAATTAATAAGCTTACTCACATCGTATACTAGACAATACTCGTAGGATAACCCGTGCTCGCTTGATTGGAATCAAGCGGGCGGATTTCAATACTACGTGGTATATGTCGCAGGCGGTGTTGCCGGATATCAAAACCGGCTTACCGTAAAGGGGAAAAAAGAGGTGGCCTCCGCTTGCTAAATCCGGTCACCGCAGAATCAACGGCTCAACGCCAATAATAATAATAAACTTAAATAAACCAAACAAGCATAAGCTTGTTTGTGCACGACACAACACTGATGCATGCCGCCATACACCGGTCTCCCTTATCTGGCGGGAGTACCCACCTCTGTTTCATCCTATCAAAAAATTAGTGCTAATCGCATCTCATCTTATCGTGTCTTTAATCTAAACACATGCTAAGAGATTCAAAAGATATGGACCGAGAAAAAATAATATAACATCCTAAGTTATATAGGAAGCAGAAATATGGTTTGATAGTATAAAAATTAAATTAAATGATTAATAGTTAATGGGACGAGTAATAAGCAAAATAACTTGTGTTTTAGTATAATATTTTTAAACAAAAATTTATAGTATTCGAGGAGGTACAACTTACAAGATGTATTATAATTTTAGTGTAAATTTTAGTATCCATCGATATCTCAGTACTAAAACTAACACTAAAATTCTTCGTAACTCTCCGAAATACTATAAAATCACTCTATTTTTTAATAATTTATCACGTGCCACTTTTACCAGCTCATATATAGACATAGCAGCACCGGTAAAAGTATTGAGCAATGCGATGTTTTAGAAATCAGCCTCCAAAAACATATCAAATTCATTTGTTTAGTTATATGCTCCTAGTAAAAAACTGTTTTTTTTCCATAATCCAAGGCTCAACCAGAGTTGGATTTATGT
Source organism: Zizania latifolia (assembly GCA_000418225.1). NCBI lineage: Eukaryota > Viridiplantae > Streptophyta > Magnoliopsida > Poales > Poaceae > Zizania > Zizania latifolia. Next base: position 125,712 of record KE371485.1, on the reverse strand, counting down.
GGGAGAGATAGATACTATCATACTCGTAGGAGGATGATAAGGGTGGGGCCCACGTGAAGGATCTCCATCGGCCGGCCGGCCGGCCGCCTCACCCAGCCAAAGGCAATGCGATGAGATCGAGAGCTCGCTAGGGCTCTAGGGTTCCGGTCCTGCTCGTCCGATTCATCTCTCTCTCTCTCTCACACACACACAAACACACGTTCATCCTCTGCCTCTGCTTCGCTTTGTATGGTAGCTAACGCCACAGCCCTTGGACGCTAGCTAGCACCTCCTCCTCCAATTATATGAGAGAGATTAGAGAGATGGTGTTCGTGTGTGTTGGTCACTGTGTGTGTCTGTCTGTTTCCGTCTCAGCGATGGAGGGGGAGAGACCGAAGTGCGCGGCTGCTGCTGCGGAATGCTGATGCGGCTCTCCTCCACCGATCAACTCTCCTCGTTCTCTTTCTGGTGCGTGCTGGAGAAACAAAAATGGTATATACTATACAGAGATAGATTAAGAGACCAAGCTAATGTGACTATTAGCCCCTCCTTAAATAAATAGTTAAAAATACTAATATTAAAGATATTAAAAGTATAGGTATATAAAATTATTTTTAATTATAAATCTAGTGATATCATCTACGTATAACAAATACTAATATTTTAAATCTTTTAATGATTTAAAATTTCGAGATTCAATGCACGACGTCCTTCTTTTGAGTAGTACGAATGAATCTGTCATGTATCAAAAAGGAATAATATACTCTCATGAAGATTCGATTTATAACATTCAGAATTGTTTTTTAGTTTAGTTTTGTTTGATTAATCGATGTGCAATTAATGGGCTCTAATAGTATTAATAACCGGCACTTAATTCATTTCTTCACGCTATTAATATTTAATATATCTAAGAATAGAATAAACTCAAATCTTCACGGAAAATGGTAATAATTATTTATAGTCTACCATGTCATGTGACACTATCACTATTGTTCCTCGCTGCCTCCAGTGCCAATGCAATGACACTCACCCTAGAGGTATCCAAATGGCATGTTATTAACCGATTTGCCAAGACGTGCCTAACGAGCCATGTCTAAGCGTGTTTGCGTCGTCTGACCGTTTGAACAGCAGTAGCATCTGATTAAAGCTGACTAAGCTCATTAAGCCTCCCCTCTCCTCTCCTGCCCTAGGAAAGATCCATGCAGAGTTGTCGTCCATCAATGCGGCGGCAGATTTTCCGGCGACCGGCATCCGTCCAACGGCAAGCTTCAACCACGCCGGGACAACCCCCAAGCCATGATTGCCCGGCCCTCCGGCCGTCCGATCGCGCCACGGACGGCCCGGATCGGCCGCTCCCCCCCGGCTCGTTCATCCGACGGCTGGGGCTCGCGGCCGCAGCCAAACGGACGGCCCGGATGGAGCCAGCCTTGGTCTCCGCTTTTTGCAGGGCTTAATTACGGCCACTGCAGATGCAAGGACGGGGTGGCACTGTTGCATCATTAACCAGCTGTGTTTCGCTTCAGCGATCCAGACCCAAACTGATTAATTAATCCTTACTGAAATATTAATCATTAAATTATTAACAAATAACAAAAAAAATCTATCAACTTTATCTGCCACTGTAAAACATGGAGGAACCAGTTACTACGCTGCTTATTACAGTTAGTTACAGCTAAAGGTTTCATTTGCCATCAATACCCTTCTCCTCGCGCCCTCTTTTACTCCCTTCGTACCAGAGACTTTGTTTTTAGACTAATGTAGTGAGAGTCCAAGACTAAAATGATCATTAATTCATTATTAATATGAAAGTATATCTCTATCCTATAAAAATTATATTTTAAAGATAAATTTTATAAATTAATTGTGAAGCTAAAAAAACCAAAATATCGCCTGTTAGTAAGTAAGTAGTACTCCCTTTAATTCCTTGTATAACGTGTTTTAGGATTTGCATTTTCCATCTTTTGTTCATGTTTGTTTTTTTCAAATAAATGATGCATCTATCACAAACAAATAACACATCTTTTTTAACCAGAATAAATAAAAAGCAATAAAGTTATTTGAGTTGATTTTTTAATTCTTACGAATAAGTTTATATAAGTAATCATATATGGCATCGTAGACTGATATGTAAATAGTATTTAAGGAATAAACTTATTAATTTATGAACCTCAGTAAGAAAAAATAGAAACGAAGTCTTTTCGAGACAAAGAGACAGAGGGTTAGTAGTAAAGTTTTTTTTTGATACGGAGCGATTAATACCGTGAAATGATATGTTAGGGGTATTAAAAGAATAAAAAAATTATTAGTGAATTAAAATCTATTTGAAAAAAGTTGAAAAAGCTAGAAATGATTTTTTAAGGAGAGGGAGAGTAATTTGGGAGGGAAGAATGGCCGTTTAAATGCGCATGTGGAAGTGGACGTTTGTCTTTGTGAGCGAGGACATTTCAAGCCAAACATGTCAGACCCAGTTCGGTCACCCTCAGAATTGAAGCTGTTTCTGCAAAACCCTCCTAAAATTATCGCAACAAATCACATCGTGCATTCGTAACACTTTGTCGGACCACATTTCCTAAGTTCTGGACCGGTCCGATACGAAACTAATTAGGTCTTGGAGAAATTTTATATGATTTATTTATTACCTATCCTACGTTCCAACAGACCATGTTTTTACTTTTTACCGTGCGTTTTTACCGCGTCTTGTAGAGGACACCTTAGAAAGCTAAGAGTCCTAATAAACCTTACCCATTATTTTTTAAAATAAAAGATTAAATGATGTATTCACCGGTTATTAAATAAAAGATCAAATCTTTAAAAGCAAATCAACTAATTAATACGGAGTAGATATTAATAATTGACTTTTTGAAAAACATAAAATATAAATATAATAATTATAGGTGGTGTATTACCTCTGCTGCTAGATGCTGACTTCTTTAACCATGTCCGTTCAATCAATTAATAAATATGATTCACATTTATTTGAGTGACGGTAAAATTTGCCAAACATGTATCATGATCCATGAATAAAGATTGTTTTGGTCATTGCAAATATAAATACATATGTATGTATGTATATATATTGTGGTGATAGAGAGAAGGGAAGGGAAGGGAAGAGACAGACGGATGGATAGAGAAAGCAATGTGAGTGGAATCATGGGAGCTTTTGTGTTTGTGTGCTGCAGCTACTTTGCTTTGCTTTGTCGCAGCTGCTCCTCCGATCCCGCCAATTATATACGCGCCTCCTTAAACATTATCCTGTTTGCTCGCTCGCAGTAGCAGCTGCTGCTTCTTCGCTTTTCCTCCGATCCAATGGCTTGACTTAATAGCTCTGCTGCTGCCTGCTGCTGATATATACTGATCTCTTTCTTCTAAGCCTATCTCTCCGTTTTTCTCTAGCAACAGATGGATAGATAGATAGATAGATAGATATACAGATAAACGGATAGATACCTTTGCTTTTGGGCAGGAATCCTTCGATCCCTTGCTGCTTGAAACGAGAACAAATGTCTTTGCTGAAATCATCTACTACTTGTGCTGCTGCTGCTGTTTCAGTAGTGTGTGTAGCAATCTTGTTAATTATATTTTTGATAGATATTAACTGGAATACCCGGAAATATCCACATCCCAATGGAATCAAACAACTTGTAACAAGTAGAAATCAGAATTGGAAATGATACTACTACTGACAGTTGAGCTGGCTCTTTGCCACTGTACATGTATTTCCTGCCCAGAGGAGTTAAAGGTTCTGCTAATTAAATTAGCTGCAAGTGGGAAGGAAAGGAAAATTTTTTTTGCCTTCGCGTTGAATCTGCGTATTTTTTTACTCAGATATGCAGCCGCGTTAACGTATACCGCTTCGATATTCAATGTATTGCATTCATGGCACCAATATTAAAAATCAATCTGATCACCATTTGTCTGCTCCGTTCTCATAAATGGGGTTTAGTTTTTTTATCTCGAAAAAATCGCCGCATAATTTTAATTTTTTCTGAACTTTTTCACCACATCAGCATTTTAATTTCTGCAACAATAGCGACGACGACACAAAACTGCAGCAGCAGTAGTAGTAATAATAACAATAACGATAACGACGACGACAGAACACATATAAATTAATTATCGTACATGCATATTTCTACAAACACATGTCAAATCATGGAGGGTGGCCAGCAAACAATTGTAGAATACTACGTACAATTACTGTCCAGTGATGGGTAAATTAATTTAAATTAAGAAATTATTTAGCAATCAATCAAACGAACGAACAAACGAACAAACAAACAAACAGTATGAAGCCGGCCGACCGGCCGGCAGCGTCATGTTCGTTTTAAATTTCTTGATGGCCTCGACACCGTTCGTTCAATACTAAGCACGTCAAATTCTTCAGTCGTACGGACTGCATCTAGTTTAATCGTAAGCATCCTAGTATGAACGTTTTGTAAGCCTCTTCGACGCAGAAGTTTGACTATTAATTTTATTGTTATAAAATTAGTATCATATATGATTTAAATATATCATGTGCATAACAAAAGAAAATACATATTTTTAGTTGGATTGTTTTAGATTGATTATCACTTAAAAGTTAACAAGTTGACTTTTTTAAAATGCACGATCGCATTATATTTTTTACCGAGCTAAGGGAGTACGTTAGACGGACGATTAATTAAATTAGGCTGCTAATTTGGTTTTATTGTTGGGTTGGACTATATGGACAACATCAATCATCTGAAAACAAGAGGAATGGACGACGATACTCCGTTTTATTAAGCAGGAGAAGAGTGTAATAATCGCCTTAAAATCACTGTCACCTTATCTAGTTTTGACATGTTGCCTTTCATTGGACTTGAACTAGAAGGGTCCCAATCCAAGAGTTTCGTACCGTGATGAGGTGAACCTCTCTCTCCATCTTTGAGCACAAAGTCAATGCCACATCCATATACGCCATTGCATTTTGCATGGATAGCTCCGGAGAGCTTGACGCAGTCAGGTAACCTCTGGTTTTCTCTCTTCTTGTTAACTTGTTCTCCCGTGGCTTCTGTAACTATGTCCCCTCAATTTGGACAGAAAGCTAAGTTGAGTTGTTTTTCTCACAGAAAATTATCTGATTTGATCGTAACTTTATCAAGTAATTCGACATGGGTAAGTAATTGGACAGTCTAATCAGGGGCAGAGTTGTCACTTGACATGAGAGGGGGTAGAGTATGGTGCATGTACACATGCAGAGTTGTCACTTGACATGAGAGGGGGTAGAGTATGGTGCATGTACACATGCAGTACGTTGCCTTTGGGGTTGGGTGGGCCCCACAGCCAAAAGAAGACGACGTCAGGGGGCCAGCCAGTGAGCGATGCAAGCAACGTTGCTGGGACTGGGAGTGGTCGGTTTCAGCGCTCGACCTGCAGGGCGACATGTGTCGTTTCTCTGAATGTGCAAGCCAGTGCCCCGTAGGGAAGAAGCCGCCCTTTCTATCCATCCCTGCCTGCTGTCGTCTCTCCCCATTGGGTCGCCCTTGCAGATGCTTCCATGATTCCATCCCCTGCATCTTATACTGATGTGTATATATTTAGATAAGGCAGTATAAGTTTCAGAGATAGATAAGTCTTCACGCCAGAGAAAAAGGAAGGAGAGGAAGAAGAGTTTCAGAGAGAGAGAAAACAGAGCATGTTTCTGTTTCTTTCCTTAGGGCATTATTCGGCGAGGTTAAGATTTTAATAAGTAGTTGATCAATATTTACGCGGTAAGAATCTCAATAAACCAGGCACTAACTTTTGGATAGAGTCCTATTTGGTGAGGTTAAGATTGTAATCAATATTTACACGGTAAGAATCTCAATAAACCAGTGCCGTCTCTTCTCTGGGCATTTAAAAAAAAAACCCTGTTTCGCAGCAGTAAATGAAGACAGAGAAGCAAGCCGTCTCTTGGTGAAGAGACAACAAGAGCTCGTGCTCCCACGCATAGTTGACAGCTGTGCACTTAATTTTGATGATTTGCTTAGGGTTGTTGTGGCAACGGTTGTGCACTTGCATAAGTGAGTGAGTAAGAAATATGAAATTATCAATTTGATTGTTTTTTAGTCAATTAGCTGAATTTGGTGATTTCGGCACATTGTATGAAAAAATATTTGATTTATGAAAAAATATTATATTACATTATATATATAATATATCATTTATATTAAAGGATCTATTTTGTATTTACTAGCAACACAATGGTATATAGAAATAATATTTATGACTGATCATGATTACATACCAGCATTAAATAATTTATAGATAGATAATCTCTATATGTAGGTTGTATCTATTGTTTATTTTGTTGTCTACGTCGAAAATTCCAAGTATTTATAGACGACAGCTATCGGGTTATACATGTCGTAATAATCACCGATCCGATGAGAATCCAAAAAGCTAGGCACCAACTTCTAGATAGTAATTATTATTTTTTATATAGCATGAACATTACGCTATTAGTTGTGGTCTCCAAGAAAGAGAGAGAGATATTCTTACTTTAGGAGGGAAAACTAGTTTGAGGAGGGCGTACATGGATAAATCAACACATGTGTTTCTTGCAAGAACATGATGGGTCATCACTGTCAACCTTTGCTAGCTCTTGTGTGCATAATTCTGCCACCCTTTTTGCCAAAAGCCTCTCTTTTTAGGTTTGATATAAATGTTTGGAGGTGATGGACCTGCTTGATGATTAGTTCATCACCAACCGCTTCCCTACATTGCTCTCAACCGCTAGACCTAGCAAGTTTGGTTCCGAGTGTTTAAGATTTATAAAATATCTAGACGATAAAAATCCTAAAAAATCAGGATTCTCCGATCCCTATATATAAAGTTTATTTTTAAATTATACAACCACTTGCTCCGACAAATGAAATCGGATGCACACACTGTACATTTGAGATTATCCAATTGAAAATATTTTATCATAGAATCACAGAGAAATTAATTATCACACTGAATAGTCGTGTGATAAAATTAAAACCATCCATGCCAAAATTTATATAGAATTTATAGGATATATAAACAGTCTGTGTAAATATGTCGATTGAGGTGACGATGAGATTTGTAGGTAGAATTCGGTGCGCGCGCGTGTGTTCATACTGTAGCACGCGCATGTGAAGCATTCTAAGGTGACACATGGCGCCTCCTACGTGGATCCGCCGATCCCATTGCGTCACCAAACCGTGTGACCCTCCCTGTGGCTACCTAACTTTGAGATGGACAAGGACAGCAGGGGCATATGCATTCATGCATCAGTGCTTATCTGGTGAACAAGTGGATGCTTAGTTGAGATGTACTTTAGTTTTCGTTTTCGTTTTGTTAATTCTACTGCACACAAAGAATGTGAATCAAAACAAATGGATAATATGGGTGGCATTCATTGGGGGAGAGGAGAACAACTGAACAAGAAAAGAACCCTAGCTAGCATCCTTAATGCGCTCAGCATCCAATATCCATCCATGGTTGCTTGCTTCTTTCTTTCTTTCTGGCCAATTGCTGTGATGATTGAGTCCCTTGCAAGGCATTTGATTATGAGAGGCCAATGATATGATGTTAATTGTTTCACACGCTCAAAGAATCCATCAAATTGCATGCTGTTGTTTTAATTAATTTTGTGCCTGGCTACGCATGACAGAGCTAGATAAAAGTAGAGATGTAAGTTTAGTCATTTATAGATTAATTTCTAAGTTAGATATATATATGCTAGATTTAGTGAGTACATATAAATATAAGTTACTAGATACTAATTTGTTTTTTCATCACCTGATGCCAAGGCATCCGTCTAGCCTTGCGTGGCTCTGCCCATATGTGTATGTGATGCCAGTGTGTATGTATATATTGAGTTGATTATTTCCTTCTCTTGTGCGCTGATTATATAATAACTTTGCTTCTTTACCACTGATGGTGATGTCCACTGTGAGGCATTAGCATCATTTACTTAAAGCTATGTACTAATTGCTTCTAGACGATCGGTGATCAAAAAATATTTAGCACTTTTAGTAATTAGCAGTGGGAATTAACATTTCACGGAAAAAAGAACCATATATAAATAAAAAACTACCTAAAGGTAATATAATTAATACGCATGGAAATTAATGATGTTTTGTTTATTTTTGAAATGGAGGGATTGATATAAAAATCTCTAAATATATTCTACAACAACCGATAGGAAATTGACTACAATGGTCGTCTTAACTTTGAGTATATATACCTCCTTTAATGTTTGAACTTTATTCCCTCTAAACTAGACTAACTAAATTAATTAATGTAGTATCCAACAGCAAGCATTGATCTCTCTGATCATTTCTTTTGATTTATTTCTTCAATCTAATTAAGCTACCTAGCTAGTTGGTGATATATATCTGGGCCCTTCTTTCTGCAGGTCCTAGCTAGTGGTTGCCGGCTGGGTGCATATATGTTGGAAGAACCAGATTTCAGGAGCTGAGGAAGCAACAAATTCTATGGTTTGATTTGTCTTAGCTAATAATTTGTGTCTTTGCCCAATGTGACCAGGTCCTCTTTGTAATGTACTCTACATTTAATAGTTAAAAATCCTGCATAGAGGAGCAATGTGCTCACTTGCAACACAATTATACACACACACTAGCTAGCATGCATAAGCTTTTGGCTTTGTTACCGCAAAATTTATTTTTATAGATAGGTTTTATTATCTTTATAGGCGAATATATAATCACCTGTAACATAAAACATAAAAAATATTATATTTCCACATGTGGCTACCGTGACATCAACTAAAAAATGCTTATTTCTTTGAGCGGTTACTTAACACACCTCCCTATAAAAATCGATCTATTTTCATGTACGGCTAAAAAACCATTTTCACATACGGTCCATAACAGTCACCTCGGATTATTATTTGCACGTGTATTTTCTCTTTTATACCGTATGTTTAGTGAAATAGGAGACGTTCATAAAAATCTTTTTCGCTGTAGTGCTTGATGGAGTTCAGTCTGATCTAAAGTACATGTTCATATTGGCCGGCAGGGTATGTTGATGGAATCCATTCAATTGGCAGCAACATTAAGAAGACGTCATGACAGAGGTTGGGTTAAGTACGTGTCTTAATGTCCAAGTGATAGCGATGTAAAGCTAATTACTTTAAAGCGAGCATTCCCCTCCAGATATGACACGTGTTTAATTATAATAGACTAATTACTTGCAACTTGCGATTACAAAAACTAGTCTATATTTTACCAATGCAAACAATGAACCGCTATTTTCTCCTCTCCAAGTTAGGCTAATTACTTTCATATTGCATGCATGATGTGATGTTTTAGATGATAATAATATGAACTCATGCGAAAGTAACAGGAGGCGACGTGATAAGAATAATACTCAATATAATTTTCTCCTAGCAACTAGCTAGCCATTGCTTCCCCATTCTTAACTGATCAGCACAATGCAAAAAAAATATCATATCATTTATATACATTCGAAATTACAAAATTTTAGCTGATCAGCTCGATCTCATCTATCTATATATGTCGAAAAGCATTGGATGATTAATTGAATGAAGTAGCTGGATAAGATTAGACTAAGTGCGTATGTATGTAGTACTCCACACAACTCAACTAAACCTTGCATTGATCGATGATGCTAATGCTAATCCTAATCTCGGAGGACAGATTATTAAAAAAATTAAAGATGAAATTAAAGACGCAATTAGAGTGACAACATCTAGCATTATTACGACAGAGAAAAAAGTGGTCAGGGCATCTAAAAAAGAAAAGTGCGTGACCGGGGTGTGTGGAAATTAGTTACCCAACTTGTACATATACATATACATACATATATATATATATATATATGTGTGTGTGTGTGTGTGTGTGTGTGTGTGTGTGTGTGTGTGTGTGTCTCGAACTTTGGTGCGATGTTTAATTACTTGTAATGTATCTGTACTCGCGTACAATTAAAGATTCTTAGACGACTGCTTGTCCTTGCTAAATGTTGCCACAGAAACATGTATATTTTCCAAGAAAAACATGTTTTTTGTGCATGAAACAATGGATATGTGCTTCTATATATACCTTTTGAGCTAAAAGATGTGTATATAACGACCAAAGCATCTCTTGATATGTAAGATCTGCAATTAAGGGCTCCTTTTGAACACACATGAATTTTATAGGATTTTTACAAAATTTAGTTTAAATCCTCCAAAATTACTTTTAAATCCCTTTATTCCAAAGAAGTCCTGAGAGTTTAATCCGGAGTAGCTACAGTTTTTGCATATGGAATAATCAATTGTAGAGTAGTACTACCTGCCACTGCACCTTGCTCTCTCTCATCTATCTCTATGAATGTTTTGACTCCTTTTCATGAACTCCATTGTCCAAGAACTCTGATCTCATGCACAGGGTCATGCATGCAGTGGTGATAATAATAAGAAAGAGATGGAGACAGAGGGGGGAAAGTTTGGTTATAGCTGCAGAGGGGAGGAGAGTGAGGGGGGGCCTCCACCCACCTCATTGCTCCCTTGGCCTTTTTATCATGTGTGGTGAACAGAGACAAGCCACCTAAAGATGGGGGAGAGAGGGGTTGGACCATTTAGGTCAGGAAGCATTCAGCATTTGTGCATGCAGCCATCCTCCTCATATCCAGCCCTCTCCTTCTACCACTGGCTGCAGCCAAAAAGTCAGAGAGAGAAGCTAGAACAGGCCAGTAGCATACAAGAAGAAACAAAATCATATGCAAAAAATGAAAGTATGTATGTATCATGTATGTATATCTCTCTCAGCATGCACTGGACTCCAAAGCAATGATAGAAAAGACCAAACAAGCTTAACCTACTCATCTCTCACCACCTTTCCCTCTGATTGGCCTACATGCTTCTGTAGCCAGATGGGAGTACTCCCCTCTATCTCCTTCACCTCTTTGTATATATCCTTGTATGTATATATGCTGCAAATGCAATGTGTTATGTGTCACATTGGCAATGGCACTGAGAGGGTCCTCTCTTTTGGAGCTGGTATTGTGGCAACAGCAATGCAGGCAAATGCATGCATTGCAGCTCTGGACCTAAAAGGAGAGTAGCATGACCTGCATTTTATTTATTTCTGCAGTTCCAATTACACATATGCAATGCACCTCATAATTGATATATACTAGTAGAAGAAGACATCTCAGTCGGCCTGTCTGCATATATGTCCACATTTTTGATCAAGTGACTATTAAATCTCAAATGTTACACCAGACAAAGTTGTCATCAACTGACCCAGCAAACAGATTGGTTGGTTAATTTGACGGTGATTAGGCTTAGAGTTTGGAACTCTCATATGGTTATATACTTCAGGGGTAAAGAACACCCTTGATTAATTTGCAGATGACTAATTAGTAGACTTTCAGCCATAAATTAAGAAGAAAACAAGCATGTTCGGTTTTGGTTGCTCTAGAGAGAAAGCGCAATGGATATTAATTCTGGTCAATTGCATGCCTCCACTAATTCAGGCGCGCGTCCGGATTGAATAATGTTCCTCTCATCGATCCATCCAGCAGCTGGTCTATCAGCTGCAGTTTCGTACCAAACAAAACCAATCATCCAACAGCGTCAGGTGGAAACATATGCACAAACTGAACAAATATATATCTTGACTAAAACGTACTGAACGCTAGCTAGCAGCTTAGCTTGTCTGACAAATGGGAACAAACATCCTAGCTAGCTATAGACATTTGCTCCATCGTCTTGACTAACAAATATTCACTGTTCATGCAATGTCATCCTCACATATGACGTGTATAGTACTAGGTAGCAACCTGTATTATATTCCAGCATCACTGGATCTGTCAAACTGAGGATATATATAGAGTAACTGATTTTGGTTGCTGAAGAGTTAATCAGTAAAAAGCTGAAGCGACAGTAATCACTGTAAGATTTCCCCTTTGTAATCCTGCAGCTAGCTTTGCTAGGGCTACAGCCTACAGTTACACTGTTACAGTACATACGGGCAGGAGAGAGAAGAGAAGAATCGAGAGAGTTTCAGGACGTCTGAGCTCGATCGATCAACGTACTGCTACTATACTGTATGCTGTATGGTTGCTAGCTAGTAATAAATATATACTAGTCGTAATGGTAGAAGCAGGCGAGGTACACAGACACAGCTAATAACCTGTAGCTGATTCAGAAATGACGAAGGAAGTTTTGAAGGCGAGGGTGTCATTGCGTTTGTCGACACGAGCTAGCTAGCAGCAAGCGGTACACCGTGATGCGCGTGCTGCTAGCTGCATACATATGTGCATCGTACGTGTACATGATCACTAAGTCATGAATTGATTAGAGCCAACATTGATTATATGTATTCACGTATATATGGTGCTACAGATCGATCGATCAGTAGCTGGCTTCCAACTGCGCGCATCATATCCGCGTAAGTACGTCGTAGCTAGCTTAATTAGCTCTCCATCCATGCAGGGACGGATCGAGACGATCAGACGAGAGCTAGATCAATTGGGCTTGAGCCTAGGGTTGTCTCCAAAATTCTATTAGAATTTAATAAAGTTTGATTTGAGGTTATACATTGATTAACTGAAGTTAGTTTAGCTCAGCCCTGGCGTGGACATGATCTCCGGCTCAACGGCGATCAGAAAAGCAAGAACTAATTAAGTAATTCCGGCAGCGTATGAATGCAGCAGCAGGAGGGGCCAGAGTTAAGTTAATATTTACGATCGATATATCGCCATTAATGAAGCAGGAACGGAGGAGACAACTAAGCAAATTGATGAAGAAGCTAGCTTGCTGCATCCATCAGATCGATCGATCAATCGTGTATATATGTACTCTGACTACATATTGTATTGATCAAATTAAACAAGAAAGCTTCTAGCTAGCTAGCAGGCCGGCAGGCAATTGAGAAATACTTGACATATACGTATACTGCTACAATATGTTATACGACTACTCTCTTTGTGTACTTTATCGATGTATTGCTATTTCCAAATTCCAATTAATTGGAGTAGTTCTCGAACCTGCAGAAGCTAGCATGCGAATAATATACACATGTAAACTAACATTGTAACTGATAAACACCGGTGCATACATGTACTGTACGTAGATCTGCAAGCTACTGTGTAAATAATATAATTACATTTTATTTTATTTATTTGTATATATGTATATACACGTACATACGATCCCTCACATGTACATTACTCTGTATATCCATCCAGCCGTAAGGGCATTGCACGTACGTACTAGAGCTATACCCAGACTGCCATTCCCAGCTGCATGCCAAGTAAGTACGCGTACGTACATACGTGTACGTACGTAGATTGTACTCCTCCTGCACCTATACGCGATCCTCCATGCGATCCAACGGATCCATGGATCTCTGCCCAGTACATACGTACGCGCGGCGTATATACCCGCTCGATCTGTACGTACGTGCATGACCCAGATATAAGATATTGCAGATACTGTTGTTTTTTTGCATGCATGGGCCCATAACGATAAATATGGGCCGACCGCCAGTGAAGCTAACTGATGGGCCGGGCCGTAAAATCGGGCCCATATTAGTGGAGAGAATAGCTGTTATGTTTTTTGACCAATCGGGCCGTAAATCCGTCCTTTAATAATACAGTGTATTTTTATAAGATTTTGGAAAACTGATTAAATCTAGGTCTCTATAATAGATTAAGAGTATTTAGCCAATTATTATTATTATTATTTCTATATAATTTTAGTTAGGACGAAACCCAAAATATATTTATTTTCTAGAGGATAAGTATCTAGCACAGACCACAAAAAACAACCAATATATTATTGGTTGCAGATCAAATGCAGCATTATAGATATAGCTTGCTGCATGTTCGACAAGCATGTATATGCAGCCAAGAAATTAATTAAGCTGATGAGGCCAAAAGAGTGATTAATTACTGTACAGCTTTCCAGTTTAATGGAAGATGATGTGCGTGGTCTGCACAAGTACGTGCAGTGCATGTGTGGATCATGCCTGACCGATCGATGGATGTACTATGGATCGACGGGACAGCCGGGTACGTAAAATCTGCTGCTGTAATTAATTGATTAATTAAAAGGATTAAAAGGATCGATGATATTAAAACAAACTTCAATGCATATATGCCATCAGCTACAGGTTAGCTGTTCATGTCGATCTGTCTGACCAGCCATTAATTTGGACTCTTCCAATTCGTGTTCACCCTTGTACATCACGTCCACGGTTAATTGCCATCTACGTCAACCGGTTACTGATGTAAAAAAACTGCAAATATTATATTATTGGGGTTTTTAAAATTTGAATTTTGACTGATTTGTCGTATTTACCTATCACTGGTTACCTTCCTGTTACCGTGTATAAAAGTATACGTGCCGGCTAGCTTTCAGACACAGTAACGTTTGGTGCGTACAGTACGTATGTGTATATAGCTGGCCAATAATGGAAATCAGCAGATGGATCGATCGGTCGGTTGGTGTACGTTGTATACATTTTAGAGGAAAGGCCTTAACAGCCCGTCTTTTTTTGAAAGCATAAAGGAAAAAGTATCCGCTGGGGTTACCAGCATACATGATAAGAGCTTAGCAAGCGTTTGTAGCAGCAAACGAACAACACAACAACCCAAAAGATGCTCGCACACCCACGCACCCAACATTCAGTAGGGATCCAACAAAAGGAAGGTTCTGAGGATTAACAAGAGAGCTACAAAAGCCTTCATGCAGCACACATTTCCAGCATGGCCGCTACGGTGAAGTTCAGCGAGCAGTAAAGTCATTCAGCAGGCTTCAGGTTTACGACGCCCAAGTTTCTGACGCTTGGGGAGTCCGGTCCTTGGATCAGCGTGTCAAGTCTTGCACGGAGGAAGCCCAGGCAGCGACAAGTTTTCTCCTTCAGGCGCGCTAGCACCAGTGAGAGCCACTGGGTCATGCGTGCATGCAACCAGCAGATCGAGTTGCAGCCATGCAATAAGTAGACACGCACGTGTACGTACCAAGATTCTGCCCGTGCAATTCGCACGCGCATGCGATCGATGGACCTCAGGACCTGATCGACCATCTTGCCCGTACGAACGTACCATGTACATTTCCTACGTACGTACGTGCGCACGCAGTCATTTTCCATTTCAGTTGGAAATGATGTTGGATGTTTGGGGTCGTTATACGAACAGGACAAGCAGATCGATACAGCAGTAGAAAGGTAGATACATCGAGACGTACGTACTTGGATATCTTGGTCCATGGTTGATCGGTTGAGGCAGTTCCCTTTAGAATGTGCATGCACGATGTTGTTATGTATAGCATATCTGCGTGCTCTAGATATATCTCACACGTACGTACTACGTACTTAATTACGTGTACTGTACAAATATTTGCATGCAGAATGCAAGACGGCTAAGACCGTACGTACGTGCACAACATTTTGATATGTACCTAAGATATTTTAATATATAGCTGAACGCCCAGCAGCCGGCCGGATAGCCGTTAAGCCGTGCATGCAAATCCAGTAGTTGACCGTAGCGTGTACACGTGGGTTCTACCTACATCACATATTCACATAACTTGATCGACCGCCGACAGTCTCCATACTCCTCGGTATATAAATACAACTCTTTTTGATTTTCAACTAAAGTTCTTTAAAACATGTCGTTTATAATTTTATTAAGTTTTTCTCTCTATTATACCTTAGCTGCATGCTGGATGCCATTTAGTTTTTTTCCTTCGTTTCCCGTGCGCAGTGAGCGCATGCACTTTGTCTTGAAAGTTCACGTTAGCAACCAGTTGAAGAGAAGGAAATTATTGCGTATAAAAAACTTTGTATGCTATTTAATATAGACAGCAGATAAAAATATCTTATAGCTAATCACTCTTTAGTATCTGAAATTATGTCCTAAATGACTTATATTTCTATCCGGAGAGAGAGTATGTATGTATACGTTAGTACTAGCTTAGTTACGTAGCCATCTAATCCTACTATACAGTGCCCCTCCCTGCCTCCTATCAATCATCCTTCCACTGATCTCTTATCTTACAGTAATTTTTTTACGGCAAATATGCGACAAATAAACTATCTATATATTATAGATATGCGGTAAATAAATCATCTATATTATATATATGTGTGTGATAAATAAAATTTTTTGCGTGAATAAATTATTTGTGACAGTAGCGTAGCGCTACGTATGTACTCGGTACTTGATACGAGTCCAAACCGGAATCTATTTTCGATCGTCTACAAGTACACGTACTAGCTAGCTAGAAGCAGGCATTTATTTATTAGTATATGTACCGTACCGGAGGAGATTTCTATATATATCTCCATGGTATATACTCTATGTGTAACCACGTACGTACGTGTGCCTAGCGTAATCGGTCGACGATCTACGTACTATATATAGTATATACAGATGATGTACTTATGTACGGCAACAATTAATTAAGGGACATACTAAATCGAAACTCCATCGTGATATAAATCAATACTTATTAATTCTGAATTTTAAAATTAGTAAATTATAGGTGGGAAGTAATAGGACAAAAAATACGATGAAATCAGTATATAATTTCGTAAGTACTAATTTTGACTTTTAGAATTATAAGTATATTCCTATTCTTCGTCTTCTCTCTGCCTCTCGATCTCTATCGCTGTCTCCGCTCATCAATCAGCTGTATCAGGATCAGCTGCTGCGTACGTACGTACGTATTGTATATGTACAGGACATGCAATACAGATCTATCGAAACTAGGGACAAAAAGAGAGTAAAAAGTTTACACCCGTTCCCAACAAAAATAAAAACAGAATATTACTAAACACAAATAGAAACAGGATAGTGATTTCAAATTGAAACGGATAAAAATAGATTATTCACATGATAAATCCATAAAGTTTTATTTTTACTGTTTTACTATACTGAATAAAATATTGTTTTTTACTTACGCATCATGTAAAACTTCAAACTATTGTATATTCGTGAAATATTAAATCATTTGAATTAAATTAATAGACGATTGTTTGGTAAAAAACCAATTAGTATATGTTCATTATAACCGAAGCCTTCTAAAAAGCTTATATTTATTTTAATATACTTGTTTAAAATTTATCAACATGTATGTAAACTGAATCTCTTTATTGGTTCGGTTTGTCGCATTCTTTACACGTCAAGAGTTTTTTTATTCTGATATATATTTTGTTTTGTTTTTGTATCTACTCCTTATTTGATTAATATTTATTTTTATACTGTTCATATTCATATCTGTTTCTAGAACGCCCATGTCTATTTCTGTTTCCATTAAAAATATAAAAAATAATATAGTAGCATTTATTTTTATCCATTTTCTCTTCGTTTTCATAGCTAATCTAAAGCTGCATGAGGTACAGCTGCATGGGCCTATCAAAATATTGCGCTGATCGTCTTGTACTGCTTGTATGTATACACATGTTCGGGCCTGGAATCTGAACTAACATACCAGCCATAAACGTGAATGGGCTGGAATTGGAGGCACATTCTGAATGGCAGGCCTGATCCCGGCCCATACCTTGCCTTGGTCGAGGCAAAGATAAGGTTGCTGATCTACAGGCCTATCTGGCCATTTGTTGTGGGTGTCTGCATTTCGACGCGAATTTTTTTTACATAATAAATTTTTTATTCGAAATTTTAAATCTGGTATAAGGATTTTAGAATTTACAAAAATAGTCTTCTGTCGATAATTGGTATGCCGATCGGCCCTAGATCGGCATAGTATGCCAATCTAGACCGATCGGCTTAGATCAGTTGATGTCAGGCTTCTGTCGGTGCTTGATGTACCGATCTAGGCCAATCGGTCTAGATCGGCATATCGTCTGTCGACATGTCGCTTATATAACCTCCTAGCCACCGCGCGCCCTAGTCCCCATTCGCTTCCAAGCCTTTAGGTATGCCCTCTCCTTCCCTCTTTTTTCTTCTTTAGGTAGTTGTAGGTGTAGGTTAGGTAGTTTAGTAGTAGATTATAGGTAATTTAAGAGTAGATTAGAAGTAATTTAGGAATAGTTTAGTAGTATTTTAGGAGTAATTTAGAACTAGTTTAGTAGTATTTTAGGGATAGTTTAATAGTACTTTAGGAGTATTTTGGTGGTACTTTTAGTGGTAATTTAAACATAGTTTAGAGATAATTAAGGGATACCTTAGAGATAATAGGGATACCTTAGAGATAATTTAGAGGTACTTTAAACATACTCTAGAAATAATTTAGAGGTACTTTAGAGATAATTTAGAGGTACTTTAAACATACTTTAGAGATAATTTAGGGGTACTTTAGAGATAATTTAGAGGTACTTTAAACATACTCTATAGCTAATTTAGGGGTACTTTAGAGATACTTTAAACATACTTTAGAGCTAATTTAGAGGTACTTTACATACTTTAGAGATACTTAGGGGTTATTTTAAACATAGTTTCGAGATAATTAAGGGGTACTTTAACATACCTTATTCTGTGTAGCTTTTTTGCGCATGCTAGCCTGCTGACGTAAGACTCAACCGTGACTGCATCCACTACTGTTTTAGATATTTCAACATATCTTACCCTATTAGATGTTTTTCGTAGTTTAGACTTAATTTAGCGATACTTTGAACACAATTTACATTTGTTGTACATATTACTATAGAATGTTTTATGGTACTTCGGACACAGCCTTTGTGCACGTAGTAATTTAATGATGTAAATTTATGTAATGTTTTATTTGCATTCTATTTTCGTTGCATGCTATGTTATTTCATATTTTGCGTTGTTTCTTTATAATATGTACAGTTAAATGTAGCTCTGTTTAGTTAATTCGCTTATTGCTAAATAAGTGAAATCGTACTGTCATGCTAAATAATGTTTATAGGCATATCGGATAGAACGTCATTTAGAATTTACTATAGAGATGGACAAGTACTTATTGGTCATGATGGTGCTGACCTTAGTAGTTTTCAATATACCGAAAATAGTTTAAGTCGGGTGGTGGAGCGTGGCATTGAGAGTGTTAAGCGCTGGCTGTATCATATTTTTTGATTGGATAGAGAACAGTGGAAGTTGTATTTGTATGCCCGATACAGCCGTGCGACCGAAGGGTATTTTTAGGAGATGGTTCCTGTTACCTCGACCGCCATGTGAAGTGGGTATGTTAGAAAGGCGCTAGAGCAAGGTTGAGAATGAATTTTGCTTATCTCTTTTACTTCTCGTACCTTTCCTACTCCAAACCCAGCACCTGACCAAGTTACTGAGTCTGGAGTATAATTTGAGATCGACTAGAGTAGCCAAGTCCAGGAGGTGATTCCCGAGACAGATGTAGTGCCACATTTCAGGGATGCTCTCCCGTCTACGAGACCTATGGTTATTGAAGGACAAGTTAATGAAGAAGAGGACATAGATACCATATCTAACTTACTATAGAGAGAGGACCAAGACTTTGAGAAAGTAGTCGAGCAGGGTGCCAACAACAACTCAAATGAAGAAGATGGAGCAAGAGATGGCAACAATGACAATGAAGACAAAGACATTGTAATTCTCAACGAGTGGCAAGCACAAGATTTTAACGCTCTTGCTATTAACGAGAGCTATGACACTCGTTGTGAGTATAGACAGAATGAGGTCCAGAAGGATGTGGTGTATCCTACGAAAAAAGCAGTTCAAGATGCCGTGAAAGCATGGGCATTGTCACTCCAGTGGTCATTTCGAGTCAAGAAGTCAAACCGCACAATGCATGACGTTGTATACAAGAGGGATGATTACCCATGGAGAATTCACGCACATCAATCGAAGTGGGGAATTTATTGGTATGCTCAATTATTATCGACCATACCTGCGTGGTCGATACAGCTATAACCAGGCACATGAATCTAAGTGCTAACTACATTACAGGAGTGATGTATTATGAGATTATTGAGAATCTCAGTTATGAACCCCGAGCCTTAATACTTGCCATAAAGAGAAGGTTTTAGTACACAATCAACTATTCTAAGGCATGGAGGGCTAAACAGAAGGCGCTTGAAATGAGGTTCGGTACATTTGAGGACTCATATTATAACCTGTCTCTCTGTCTGGACGTGGTGACAAGGCGCAACCCTGGCACATACCACTCATTCGAAGAAAAGGATGCGGTATTCCTGGAGGGTGCTAAGATTCTACATTGAGTTTTCTTTGCACTCGATGCTTGCATCCAGGCTTTTCAGTATTGCCGTTCTATTTTTTGTGTAAATGGCACATTTCTAACTGGAAAGTACAGAGGTCAGATATTAACCGCTATTGGTGTTAACGGCAATAACCAAGTTGTGCCAATTGCCTTTGCCTTCGTGGAAAGTGAGAACTATGAAAGTTGGTTGTGGTTTTTACGGCACCTAAACATTGGGGTTCTTCAGGGCAGACCAAATATTTGTGTGTTGCATGACCGACATGCGGGACTGATCAAGACAGTCCAACAGATAAAGTATGATCCAGAGGAGCCATATCTTTAGAAGGACATTCAGTCTCAATGGTGTATGCGCCATTTAGGTGAAAATTTCTTCCATCACTTCAGGAAGAATAAAGAATTGACTAATTTATTCAAGAGACTGTGTAGCTAAAACCAAGAGAGAAAATTCAAGGCCTTATGGAGGAAACTTGATAAGCTGACATCAAAATATAAGCAAGATAAGGTCGCCAAGTAGCAATCTAGAAGTGATCTGGAGCCAGAGCAAATTTGTTCTCTGCCCACTGATGATCAACAGACAATCCGTAAACACCAGAGGACGAAAGTTCGATGCTTCTGGGATTGGATTAAATTCGAGAATAGGGAGCATTGGTCTCTACTGTATAACACTCAAGGTGTAAGGTATGGCATCATGACCACCAACCTTACCGATGTGTACAATTGGGTGATACGGGGTATGCGATGCTTGCCTTTAGTGGGTATTGTGGAGGGCATAATCCGTGGAACCATCTGAAACTTCGTGGACCGGCATACTAGTGCTTTGCTAGATTGGTCGAGGGAGCAGCTACCAGGTTTTCATTCGACCGAGCTCTTATCACAGCGTGGGTCGACAGGTGAAGGTCAGAGACACACACATTCCACCTGTCTTTGGGGGAGGTGATGATTACGCTGGAGGATGTGTCTTTCCTGCTAGGACTTCTACTAGCAGGAGCTGCAGTGTGCCCGATGATGTTGAGCTAGAGTAGCGCGTTGATCTACTCACGCGCTTCGCGGGCGTCTATCCCGTCCTGCCTGACGGCGAGGTAGTCCACTAGTTTGACTCCACACATGGGCCGACGCAAAGTTCGTTGCGTCAGTACTATGTATGCCATTTTAACACGGTAATAACATTGAATATTAACTTATATTTGATGTATACTAATGTTTACCCTTTGTTAGGCGGAGCACCTAGCCGCCAATGCTGACGATTACACCGTTAGCTGGCACTTGGAGGCTTACCTCCTTTGGCTTTTCGATTGGGTGATGTTCACCAGCACGCACGGCGACAGCGTCGACAAGCATCTGGTGTAGTTTGCTCGAGCCATTGCCAATTCGGTGGACGACGACGTGCCACAGTACTCAGGATCTACCGTCCTTTGTGCCACATACCATGCTCTTTGCGATGGATGTCGATGACGGACAAACGACGCGTCGATTACTAGGTGTCCACTGTTGATACAGATTTGGTCGTATGAGAGGGTGCTGATTGGTCGGCCCTAGGTTGACACCGTACACAGGGGGGCCGCCAGATGAGGACATCGACCGACCGACGATGGGTACACTTTGGTGTCGATGACGGGTAAGTATTTGTTGTACTTAATCATTTACCAAAATTAATTTCGTATTGCATTTTCTCTTTTGCATCCATCTTGTGCCCACTCTCAGACCCACCTGTCCTACCCGGACTACACGGCACAGCTCAATAATATTCAGACTCATGACTTTCGTTGGAGACCTTACCTGCCAGGTGACGTCATCAGGCACGCACCTCACAGACTCTCTGCCTTGTGCATGCGAGACGCGGCATACTGGAGGACACGTAGATGCCTCGTATTCGACATTATGGTCGAGGGATATGCTGTCCACCGCGTCTATCGATAGTTTAGGCGAGCGCAATACTTCCCGTGTAATATACCCCTCTGATGCAGCCACCGCAAGTTTGGTATCCGCCGCACCAATACTTCTATGATCTGGGCCCATTGTCGGTGGTGGGCCCATCGTCGACGATGGGCCCATTGGGATATGTCGCACCGCCGTCGTTGGGATATGGAGCACATGCGACACCTAATAAGTATTGTATAATCTTACACTGATTTTCATCGTAATCTACCATATATCATTAATAACTTATTATTTATACAACGCCGTATCCGTATCACTACTGGCGAGCTAGCGTGGACCCCACGTATCATAGTCCATCTAGACCGGTAGACTTCGGTACCAGTGGCCAGCATGACTCAGCAGGTTATGACGCCTGGGAGCGTGGCACCGTTGAGGTGTTCGGGCCTTTGCATCTTCAGGGAGCCTCACCACTGACGCAGCCAGAGGACCAGCCTGCCAGGCCACCTAGGGTGCACCGTTCGCCGGATAGGTTTACCTTCTCAGACCAGCGACCGAGACGTACTCGGGGTAGGCATGGTGTTTAGTACGGTGTGTGGTTGTTATCGTGAGGACGAACGATTTGTACTGAACCGTTTATTACTGTATATCGTACTATGTCATTATGCAATTGCTATTATAATTATGTACTTGGTAGTATCTCTGCTTCTACGTTTTGTTTCTTCTTCTGCTTCTACATTATAATGCGATGTATTTTACTAAAATATTTTGACTATGTCTTATTCTGTGTAGCTAGATGGCTTCCTCCTCTACTAATCTTAGGAGGACCGAACATCCGGACTAGAGGAGAGATCCTTTCGCTTGTCTCATCCCTCCGTGGACCGATCGACCTTTGTGCCATTGCAGGGATCGGTGCTAACTAGAGATAGCAAAACGACATGACATTCGTGGAAGGAGATATTTTCTTTGCCCCAACGTTGAGGAGGAGTTGTACTAACTTTGGTGTAAATAACTGTAGTTAATTGGTCTTACAGGATAATCCAAGGAAGTGTGATTTCATCCAATGGATCTACGATTCAAGGCAACAATCCGCCAGAGAGCCTATACGACAAGCCGAGAGTACGGAGGAGTACACGCGGAGGAAGGAAGAGCATCGGCTAAAGGTAGAGCATGCTAGTTCAAGTTGGATGACAAATCCTCTAGGAATCCCCAAGTGGGAGCAACGACCTACGTGCGTTTGTGGCAGTCGTTGCATGCTAAGGACCTCGCTCGGAGGGGAAGAAGAGAATTCGTGTACCCCAACCTACATGACCACTTCATGGTAAGGGATCACAACTAAATCACGGCTTATTTTCGAATAATTTTCTACTATAACACTTACCTTTTTGTCCGTTACAGTAGCAAAATGTAAGGAGACGCGTATTCCATCGGTGGATGATATGTCGATATAGGCCAATCGGTTTAGATCGGCACATCAAGCACCGACAGAAGCCTAGCACCGGCCGATCTAGGCCGATCGGTCTAGATCGGCATACCAATTACCGACAGAAGGCTATTTTTACAAATCCTGAAATCTGCATACTAGATTTGAAATTTAAAATAAAAAAATGTATTATTTAAAAAAAATTCTTTTGACGCGAACAGTTGGGTCCATATATTTGGCCCACCCAAATTTGGGCCCGCCATTTGTAGAGATTTTGACGCGAACAGTTGGGTCCATATATTTGGCCCACCCAAATTTGGGCCCGCCATTTGTAGAGATCTAATTCGGCCCATCATAATCTGGGGCTCCACCATTGTTGGCGGGCCAATTCGGCCCATCGTAAGTTGGGCCTCTGCTGCATGGTTTTGGCTCTGGATATTTTATTGGATGAGCCCCCGGAAAACCACCGTTTTACACTTGTGCCTTCTCTGAGTTTGAGCTAACGATTCCCAATTCTCACAAGACAATGCAAAATTATCTCAATGCGTTGGTGGTGAAAGGTCTTAGATGACTATCTCGATGCATATGCATATCATGTAACATATTTTTATTTTTGGTGGTGACATAGTGGTTTTGTTATCATAAATGGAATATCACTACATAAAAGACAATAGTTATTTATCGAAAAGAGTGTAGACATTATAATAAGGACAACAATAATACGTAAACATGAGAACAAACTTCTACACTTGAATTTGAAAGCATCGTAAATAAGAGCTACCAAATTATCGAGAGACCGAGAGTGACAACATGACAATATTTAGAAAGTCGGTGTGTGCCAGCAATGTTAGTGCTACAAAAAATGTGTGTATGTGTACCCGTGTGTGTACCATGGTGTGAAAACGTCACACTTCTCCCTGGGAGTTGGGACGTGTCCCAACGGCTAGCTATTGGGATTTTGAAAAAAAACTCAAAAATGCATGTGAAACCGTGTTGGAATAAAATTCCAAAAATACATTTGAACCGAACGAGTTCGGCTAGGTTTCGCAAACTCGTGGCGTATTTATACGTGACAAATCGCCGTCTACAACCCAGCCGCTCCGCGCTAGTACGAGAAGGCCAAGGCAAGGTGAGCGCACCCACCCCCACCCCCTCCTCCGAATTTCGCGAAACTCCGGGGGGCGGAACCGGAGACAGGGCGATCGATCTCTCTCGCGCGCGCGATTTAGGATGGTTTCCTGCGTCTCGCCGGTCGCCGGTGCTTCGATTCCGCAGCCGGCCGCCGTAGGTTTCGCGGCGGCGGTGGTGGTGGCCGTTGGTTGTGGGGGTTGTGTACTTGGCGTTGGTCCCGGAACAGGCGGTGCTTTTCGTTTTCGTTTGTGGAGCGTATAATTCTCGAGAGTAGATCGGTTGCGGTTCTGTAGAAGACGCAGGTCTGTCTCGATTCGGGGATTTTGGTGGGATTCCTTGATTACGTTCATCAGTGGTGATTGGTGAAGATTCTGAAGAACTGAAAACATGTGAACATGTGGCTTTAGGAGGGGGAGTTGTTCAATCTGATAGTGGGGGATTGTTTGCTGCTTGCAATTCCCTGCGCAACGATTGTGGGCTGCTGTGAAACAAGGCAGTTGTGTGTGTACTACACACGGATTACAATTTCTGTGCTACACACACGTGATTGATCCATTAACCAGCGCATACATATTAGTCATGTGTGAGTTGTTGTTGTTGGGATATGATGTTTGATCAACGTCGCCTTCGTTTCTGATTTTTTTTTTTTGGTTTAGCTACAATCTCATGGATGATAGTCGTAATCTAAGGTGTTTCTTTCCTGATTTGCATGGGTTGGATATTATTACTGTTTGCTTTTGGGTTGCGAATTGAAGTACTAGGGGTGCATGTGTCCAGATTAATTAGGTCTTTAACTCCACAAAGAGGCAGCACACGACCATTAAAACAGGCGCGAATCGCAGCTTCTTTCTGAATGTGTGTCAGGTTGTGTTCCAGTTGCACTAGGTGAAAAGTGTGGTAGACACTAGTAATATACCATAAATGTGAAGTTATGTGTGAATGTCACATCTGGCGCCATCGAGAGATTAGTGTTACCAAATGTTTCATGCAGTTTGATCAATAGACATAATGTTTGATTGTTTTCATTAAAAGTGTAACGCTTGTAAGTGCATTATGTAAGACTTCTAATAATCCTTAAATGTAGTTTACACTTTACTATGGATATTGAATATGGCGACATAGAGACAAGTGTTCAAATAGTGTACCAAACATATTGTGCACTGCCACAATAAAATGTTTGAAAATGTCGTAGCTAAGTGCTTTATTTAAGTTACAAGTTATGGTTTCTTTATGAAATAAATCTGATATATATTTATCTGCAGATATGGAGTGCAACAGAGATGATGCGATCCGATCCAAGGAGATTGCTGAAAGGAAGTTCATCGAGAAAGATATTGCTGGTTCAAAGAAGTTTGCCTTGAAAGCAAAGGCTCTTTTCGAGCCGCTTGAAGGCATTGATCAGATGATTTCAGCCTTGGACGTCCACATAAGGGCACAGACAAAGATTGACGGGGAACATGATTGGTATGGCATCTTAGAAGTGTCGGCCTCAGATGATGATGACAAAATCAAGAGGCAATACAAGAGGTTAGCCTTACAAACCCATCCTGACAAGAATAGCTTTAAAGGTGCTGAAGGCGCCTTCAAGCTCATCTCAGATGCTTGGAGTGTGCTCTCTGATAAGGACAAGAGGAGGTCGTATGATCAGAAGAGGTTTGGTGGTTCCTCAGGAGTGCATCAGAACAGCTTCCAGGAAAATGGTAATGACACTTCCAGCTCAACTATGCCCGGTATGAATGGTTTCTTCTGGCAAAATTCTGGTCCAGCTCCAACGAGCAATACACTGGACACATTTTGGACATACTGCGGTTCTTGCCACATGAGCTTGCAGTACTCCAGAGAATACATCAACCGATATCTGATGTGTCAGTTGTGCCAAAAATTGTTCTGTGCTCTTGAAACTCCGCCTCCAACTGCTCCAATTTACCATAATGTGGGCAATCCAATGGGCCTTAACACTAATACGGATGGAACACAAGGAACAGGAGGAGCATGTGGCAGAAGCCAGAATCGTGATCCTATGCAACACTCATTTTTCAGATACGTAGGCGGTGCATGGAATTCTAGATACCAAGTTCAACAGACGCATGGGCCTGCTAGAAAAGTGGAGGCTACGGAAGCTAATGTAGCCAGAAGGGAAGATGCAACTGTAAAGGAACATGAACAAGCAGGTTCTTCCCTTGGATCATCAAATTCAGCAGCAAAAGACGTCCACCAGAAAAGAGCATCGACAAAGGAAACGGAAGCTGCAAATAAGGGATGCATCAACCACAACAATAAAGTGGCTGGGCAGTCAACAAGCTCTGTTGCGAAGGGTGACTCAGGTCCACAGATGCATCCAGCAAAAAGAAGAAGATCTGATTCTTCCATCGGAACATCGGGAGCAAAGGGACGTACCAGCTTTGGTAAAGTGTTCCTGCAGTTGGAGCCAGAGATCCGAGGCTTAAAAATGGAGAAGACGAAACTTCAAATTCGTGACAAATTAGAAGAGTTCAAAAGCAGGAGGGCCAATGCACAAAATAAAAGAAATGTGTATGCTGATTTAGAAAAAAAGGAGAAAACATGGAAGTGGACCAAACCTGATATACGCATTGTATACACGAGAAGGCGCAAAGTGGATGCAGTTGGTGCTGGTTCTTCTAATCAGCATTTGGATGGAAAACATAGTAGTTTGGATCAAGGGCCACCTTGTGATGGAGTCTCTTGCGAAATGGCAGTTCCTGAAGCGGATTTCTACACTTTTGGTGATCACTCTGAAGGTTCTTTTCAGAATGGTCAAATATGGGCCGCATATGATGAAGAAGATGGTATGCCTCGATACTATGCTTTGATTCAGAAGGTGCTCTCGACACACCCTTTTAAAGTTAAACTGGCTTACCTCAAAGCGGAGGACTGCAGTGAATTTGGAACTTCAAACTGGATCTCAAATGGATACTCCAAGACCTGTGGTAATTTCATGGTTGGTGCTTCGAAAAATACTGACCAGCTGAATACATTCTCCCATATTGTCACATGGGAGAAAGGTCCAGGTGGCATCGTCAGAATTTTTCCCAAGATAGGTGATATTTGGGCCCTATATCAAAACTGGTCTCCTGACTGGAATATGTTTACACCTGATGATAAAATTTACAAGTATGACTTGGTCCAGGTTATTGAGAGGTACAACCCAAGCAAAGGCATTTCTGTTATGCCTATAGTGAAGGTTCCGGGTTTTGTGTCAGTGTTTAAGCCCCTTCTTGACCCAACTAAAAGCAAGATGATTCCCAAGGAGGAGATGTTGCGGTTCTCGCACCAGGTGCCATTCCATATCCTTACTGGCCAAGAAGCTAAGAATTCTCCCAAGGGGTGCTACGAATTGGATCCAGGTTCAACTCCAAACGAACTTCTTCAAGTTGTTCCACAACCTGATGGTGTTAAATAAAATTTGCAGCTGAAGCTAGTGCTTCCTCTGTACTTTTCCTTAGGAATTTCTGTATATTCTGGAATCAGTTGGGTTAGTGTTGGTTTCTTTATTACTGTACAAAATATATATCCAAAGTTGTTGTGTGTGTTATCTGTAAGCTCCCCATGTCGTGTTGATGTATCACCAAGCATCAAAGCATGGCTATTAGGCTAATATGGCAGAAGTGTAGGTTTCTCGATTCTCGATATATCTGATCAGTTAGCCATATTATTATTTCTTGTTCTCACCAAGAGCAGTAGAAAATTGAGAATATTGTTGACCTTTTGCTGCGCATTGAGTCAATGGTGTTCAGTATCCTGCTCTTCTCATGTCTCATGGGCTTCAGGTGATGCAGCGTTGTCTGACCGCCTGGAAGCCCTTGGTTTTTGGCACGTTTACTGTGAAATTTTTGTCGCACCTTAAAATTTTCTGGTTTGGGGACCATTTACCTTTGCATCGTGGTGCTGTTCGGAGTTCAGACACAGGACGTCTGATCTTCCATTGCATTTTTTCTTAGTTTCATATTATAAGTTATCTGATTTAACAAAAAATATATTAACACCTACAATATCAAATAAAAACACTGTGATGGTATATTTAATAAAACTAATTTGATACTGTAGTCGTTAGCATAATTTTTTATAATTTTTTTTAAAGTTACAGAAATTTGATTTATAAAAAATTAAAACCAATATGGAACGGAGAAAATATATAGTTACGCTCCAGAACCCCACGTTGACATGGGAGTTGCTACAAGATTTCATAGCACTAACCCTGAACTTATATTAAGTCATACTAAACGATATCTGGTAATCTACAGTACCAGGCATCCTGACACAGATGCCATCATTTCATGATTGCTAGCAACATCAAATCTTTCATCTCCATGCGCTTGTACCTGCCCATTAGAAGACGAACATTTGATACAGAAGTGTCATCGAGAATCAGGTGCACAGATTGAGCCCCAGTTATTACTATAGAGAGTACAAACTCAGTTCTGGGCAGACGACTGCAGATTCAGAAATGTTACACACTGAAGAGAAGACAATGAAACAAGCAAAAACCAAGACTAAACAGATGTCTTTTGTCCAGCCTTCTGGCAAGGGCCTTAATACCTTTAGGTCGGCTTAATCAGTTGATGTTGCGCGACCCAAATTCCCCTAGGTGGTAAACCAAACAGTTTTGATTGCTTCAGCGAGATACAAAAACAACTACGGTCACATGAATTTGTACTTCTCATAACAGCATGGCAAAATCTAAGGATAGACCAATGATACCGGATGTCTGAAATCACAACCGCCTTTGGTGAATAAAATGAAAAACCTGTCAGGCCAATGCAGAGGGACATGGACCAAATGCTGTGCCACATGTGATCCACTGCTTTTTGTGGCTGCATGGGAACATGCAATCAGGAACCTTCTGCCACTCCTTGTTCAAAAGGTTGTATGTCACGAGACGGTTCATCCGCTTCGCCTTCAAGGAGAGCATGAGCAAACCACTGTTGCCCAGGCAAGTCATCTTCATGTGCTTACCATAAAATTCTAAGCACCAGATATTTGGCATTCTGTCCACCTCCTTCCAGAGGAGAGTCATTTTCTGCAACTCCCAAATGCAGACACAAGTTGCTGCATTTTTGCAGAGCAGACCCACCAGCATAACCCTCCCCTGGAACTCGGCAAGTGTGTGGTCAGTCAGATGAAGTGGCAGTGGGATGACAAATTGTCTCCAAATCCCGGTGCTTACATCATATGACAAAACACCCTCTGGTTCTGCACACATGAAGTATAGCGTGCTGCCAACTGCAACAGGCTGTGACCTAAAATTTAGAGCAAGTGGGAGTTTGATGCTTGGAGGAAAAGTGCCTGGACAAGACCATATGTTCTTTGTAGAATCATAGACTTCATAATTCCCATCATTTCCTAAACACATTACTCTGTAACCCTCATTGGAAGTTCCTCCATTCATTACCATCCCTACTGCCACTCTTGACCATGCCTGGACTGACCTGTGTGGAATTTCCTTGAACGACTGTGTTAGTGGATTGCATATGGAGAAGTTCATGTGGCTAAGATCCAATAAGCAGACAAGGCCACCTGCAGATGCCACTGGAAATACAATTTTTGCAGGATCTAAGGGAATTGAAGGGTGGTGCCATTTTTTCAGCGAAGGGTCATACATTGCTACATTGTTGTCTGCATTCTCATGGGTGATTGCATAGAACCATGGCAGTCCATGTGGAACTTCTGAGTACTGCTGAGAGAAATTTTCTGAACCCAACATCGAATACCACTTCCGGCAAACAGTGCGGAATCGAAACATTGCAGCAACTGGAAGCCTTGCAACAACAGTTTCGAAAAGGTCTCCAGGGAACTCACTCCAAATCTCCTGTTTCATTTCTTCAGTTGAGTTCGAGCTGGGAGCTTTCTCTTGGTTTCTGTCTCTCCGTGAGCGCTTATGAGGAGGAGATTGGTTAGCTTCCATGATCTTTAATAATTCTGAATTGTAACCAGTCCTTGCTCCACAATAATCATCCTTGATTGAACCATGCTCAAAGTCGAGTAAATACCACCTGTAAGATATCCCTAAGCTTAGTCCATCTTATTCAGTGGCAAAGAAGCTCGAAACAGTAGACACAAGAACTTTCAAAGTGCAAAGAGATATAATGATCTACAGTTTTGTACAGCAGGAAATGACTAGTTGTGTGCTAATAGATATTCATTTTATCTGTTTCTTTTGTTTCTGTTATGATTAATCAGATGAACTCATCTACTCTAAGTCTGTATCAGTTTTCATGAACTAGAGCACCTGACTTCAGGGTGAAAAGTCCACTCCACAGGTAGACAGAACTTCAATAGCAGAAATGCAAAATATGTGCACTGCAGGTTCTCAAACTTTGAAACTAGATTATTAATATAGGAACCCTTGAGTGCAATTGTAGCCACAAGAGGCACTCGCTACCTCCCTGGCGGATATAACTGCACAGAGAGCACTACGATAACACCATCATGCTGTATTAGATATGATGCCATATGCCTCCAGACTTCCACAACACTCAAATTCCTAATATGAACAAGATGGGGCATATGTTGCTTGCGTGGTTTGGTAATGCTGAGAAAAACCATAAGAGGCCAATTTCTTCCCAATAGAATTATACTATTTATCACAGAATATCTAAGCAAATCAGCATAAAATGTATGATTTGTTTGTTTGCTAGATTTTCTTTGAAAACCAACAAATTGTGCAGCTTAAGTATGCTAAATATAAAACTGCATTATTATAATCACAGTAGTAGGTGAAGTGCCTGATAATGCACCCCAGGAAATTAGGAAACTAATTGTTTAACAAAACACCATTCTATTGTTCATATACATAAGATAAATTGCACTGACACAACAGATTGGATAAGTTGTAGGCAACCACACTTAGCATTGGTATTCGTGGTAATCCTGTTCCCTTTGGTCTTCAAGTTCAAAGCATTGCACCTATTAATATTATTAACCAAACCGGCGTCAAAATAACCGGCGCTATGTCCTGATTCCTTGCATAATGCCTACAAAGTAGTAAAAATGGCGCACCCCGAAGTCAACCTATTTAGTATATCTTAAGATCAGCAGCGTCGTGTTCTCCAAAATAATCCCAAGTGGTGGAATTGTTTTGCTTAATACCCTGGAACATGGATATACATAAAGAATCTTGTCCTATGCTTCGGGCAATGTCAAAAGGTTGAAACTTGGAAACCGGCAAGCACTAAGAAACACCAACAGGGTGAGCAAAGGCACGGAATTCTCCCATTTCTGTAACGCACGCCACAATTCCTAGAACTGATCCCCCCGACCAAATCCACCAGCACAGGGAAGCGAAACAGATGGAAAAATTAAGAGTTGTTGTGACAAAATTACAGGAATTATTAACCAAGAGGGGGAAAAATCGACTGAGCATGTTAGTGAAAGATCTAATTTTTGCAGAGCACAAACCATGGGACGGCCGGATCAAGAAATAACCAGACGCGAATCACCCCGAAACGCCGGGTAACACCGCGGCGAACAGATCCGGACGAATCGACCGGAGCAGCAAGATAGAGAGACGGGCGGAGAAGAAGGGGGGAGAAGAAGGAGACCGTTCTTGCCTGGGGTGGGGGTGGGATTGGGCGCCGCCGTAGAGGTCCCAGAGCTCCTGCACCTGGCCGACGAGCTGCCGCAGCTCCGCCACCTCCCCCATCTCCTCCTCCCGCCAACGCCGCCGCCCGGCGCGGCGCCCCTGCTCCCCCCTACGCCGCCGCTATGCTCGCCTCCTCGCTTTGCTTTCTCTTCCCTCCCCACGTTTCCCCTGCTGCTGCCGCCTCCGCCGCCGCTCTCGCTCGCTCGCTGGCTACCTATATGGTACAACGCGTGGCGAGGATGGCCCGGTCGCTCGCGCTCGCTGAAATTGCTGCAACGCCTCTCGCCTCGATCGGTTGGGTTGCTTGCTGTGCTCACATCTCCATCTCGATCGATCGGATGGATGGGTGCGGTGCGGTTTAAGTAAGCGTAATTATTATTTTTTGTTGTCTTGTTTCTGTTTGTTTCGTGTGGTGCGGTTGGGGGTTAGCAACACGAAGAGGCGTAATTGCTAGTAGCATCATCATCATCATTACGGACGGCAGCAGCATTAGACTACCTGCACCGTTCACAGATGTAGTATGGCATGTTAACCATGTACTATGATATTAATATCATTTATTTTCACATGCCAACATAAAAGAAAAATACCGCACATAAAATAACAATCGTTTAGGGCTATTTTACTTACTAAGTCAGTGTGTGGGTTTATAAAACCGTAGTTGCCATATTTTTTTATTATCTCATCTATAAAACAATTTATGAAAAATCAAGGTAATTAATAGGCTGTTCTGACCACCGTCGATAATCAATCGTATCTAGCATCTTGATTCATATTGGTGATAAATTCGTTGAGAATATTTGCCTTACGTAAAAAACCACACTAAAGCATATGTTTTATGGCATTTTAACCATGTACTACGATATTAATATCATTTATGTTTACATGCCAACATAAAAGAAAAATCCCGCACAATTGTTTAGGGCTATTTCATTTACTCATTTTCGACCATCTTACCGTCACGGAATTGTTTCGTGGAAACCAGGCGATATTAATATCATTTATCTTAACATGTTAGTGTAAACGAAAATTCACGCACAGTGTTTAGGGTTATTTTACTTACTAAGACAGTGCACTGTGCACAGGGTTCATAAAACTGTGAATTATCTCAGCCATGAAATAATTTATAAAAATTGGCCTGATAACCACTAAATCAGATAATCGGTCGTTCCACACTTTCACCACTACACCGATATCAATCCTAACTGGTTTTGTAAACCTAGCCGTGTATCTTAACATGAATATATGCGCAATTTATGCGCAAGAAATTTCTTTAAATGCTCAAGCACATGTGTATGAAATATTATCATTGGTAAATAAAAATAATAAGCATTATTACGCTGTTCAATAACTTTGTAATATCATTCATAATTTGGATTGCATTGACATAAATATATGGACAATTGGGCATTATATTCTAGACACCATAAAAGGTGAACGACATTGAAGGCGTAATCCATGTCCCTCCTATATAGATTTTTATGAAACCATATACAATTATACATTCAATGTGTTTGTTTTGCACACAATGATTGGCTCTTCCCAAAAAGCTAAAAATAAACTTGCTTCTGCAAAATAATAGTCCAAGTTGTTTATCTGGCTGCAGGATAGACATAATTATGAAAAATGTCATAGCTTCTTTGGTTTGCGTAGCTTCGAATGCTTTTAATGAGCATAGATTAGATTAGATTCGAGTGGCAACATGTCTCCATCGAGATGGATTCTGCCTAATTTAGCGCACACATTAGCGACGCGTGCAATCACATTTCAAGCCGAGCATGGCTGGACGCTGGAGCCTGGATGTATCCATCCATGTATATATCAATCGTTATCCTCGACACACACAAATTCAGACATGTTACATGCCAATGCGTTGAATGATCGAATTTGATGTAATGTATCATTTAGTTTTTCACAAAGAACAGGAACAGGGCGTCAGTACTTTCAGTTCTTGGTGGAAGTAGATAACAACAGTAATGATAATGGTGTGGTGTATACAGTATAGAGGTAGCATGCATGCATGCAGGCTGTTGCTGCTCTGATCAATCGATGGCTTCCAAGGGAGCTTTGCATGATGAGGAAAGCGGCAGCGGCAGCAGCAGCAGGCAGCTAAAGATGGAGTAGCTCGATGGATTTATTCGCCATCAATGGCTGATCGATCGATCGACCGACCGAAGCAGCTGCCATGGTAACTTCCCCCCTCAAAGCTATCGAACGAGCAATCGATCGCCGCGACGACGACGGTGGCGGCGGCGGCGCGGCCGCCGGTTACGTTGCGTCGGAGGAGTAGAAAAAACGCAACCGAATCAATACGAACAGTACTACCATATACAATATAGATGTATTTATATATGTATACGTACCACGTACGGGGTAATGATACGTCGTCATCGATCTCGACAGCGGCAAGTTGCAGCAACAATGTATGATGTACGCCGTCGGAGTGATGATGATGCGATTGCGAATACGTATGCCCAAGCCCAACCCTGATCGTTGAGATCGATCATGATCTGCAGGCCAAATGGAGAACTATCATGGCACGGCACGGCACGGCATCACCAATAATATTTCATTAAGATTCATTCTTTATATAAATTTATCTAGCGACATATATAAATTTGAAATACTTTTGGAGCATAACTTGATCGACATTTTTTTTTTTTAAAAGAAAAAGGTTTTGGCCCAGCCCAAGACTACCATTGCCATTTTATTTTTTTTCATAAAAATAGTATTGTTAAATTTGTGATGCTCTGTCATTTAATTCAACCAAACAACAACAAATATCATATCATTTTTTTATCATTGTATCATAAATTTTCTTTACATTCACTTTTTTCTATATTTCCCACATTTGTAAAAAAAATCTGATTTTTTCTATTTTTTCTATGTTTTTTTATTTTTCTGTATATTCTAAAAACTGATAAATTTTGGATACAAACCGGTCAATGACCAGTCGACATTGGTAATTGAGCCAAACTGTTCAGTAACCATTCAGTTCAAAATCTGAATTTTAGCCTATTTACTACAGTGACCGATCGTTGAACAGGACTGTTAACCCTATCATATAGCCCGATAAATCACCACATACTGCGCATCCATCAGAGAGTTGAACTCGTTTGGAACGCAGTAATTTCATATAAATCTTACAATATAAACAACTTTCTACGCCTGGATCGGTGACGGTGAGGGCGTACGTGCAAGTGTGCAATCGTGCAAAGAGGCAGAGGAGACACTGCACGGAATAAAGCGAAAGGCGATGAAATTCGATCGTGCGATGGATGGGCCTCGCACGTGTGGAAGCTGGGGGTGCAGTGCAATCAGCTAGCTGTGACTGTGAGCCTGTGAGCAGTACACACGCTTCACTTTCCTTCCTACTTTCTTCTTCACACACACACACACACACACACCAATGACACCATGGTTTAAGACTTGACCATCTCCCTTAACCAGGGGTTATATTACCATGGCTTGATCCAAAGACTACTTTCCTGGAGAGTTTTACTTTTTATCTGCTGCTTTTCCTGCCTCTTGTCTCACAGCTTTGGATGGCAGGGATCATTGCATTGTTGAATTGAATCGTCCTCCCATGGATGCCCATCATTATCTCCTGTATATATTTCCTGTAAAAATGTCATCTTCCCCCCACCCCCCACTGCATCTTTGAAGGCTTGCCTCCTGCGGTGATAATTAGCTTAGCAAGAATATTTGTTCTACCACTAACCTAGCTCTCTTCATGACTAATGGAAAAGATACACATCACCGCTAGATTATATTAATTCTTGTTTTTTAATGAAACCACTAGATTATTTATTAATCCCAGACTCGGTATTTTACTCATTCTAAGAGACTTCCGTTCAAGAATATAAGTCGTGTGTGCATTTGAAAAGTTAATTTTTTTTACTTCTGACTAGTAAACAAGTTAAAAGATTTATTTTTTGTGTTATTTATGTGATATAGTTGAATTTGTATATGAAAATACTTTCATTTGATATCGATTTTATAGTTGTTGATAATATATTGTAAAAAATAGTAGTCAAAGTTCTATATTGAAGACCATGCTAAAAACTTATACGTCTTTTATATTTTTAGATAGAGGGAGTAGCTTGGAGCACTTTTTCATAAATTCTAGAAGGTTTTAAAAAGGAAATACCAGGAGAGCTGCAATCTTACTAGAGGCAAATATTTTAGAAGGACTGCAATTTTATGCGTGTTACCATCTAGCAGAGAAGATCAAGCATCGCTTGAAAAAAATTGATGATTTGACACTTTTAAGATAACCTTCTAAGTCATATTATCATTTCATTACAATGACACATAAGATTGTCTAAGTTAATAACATATGAGTCAGGATAGCAAAAATTCAAAGACACTTTTGGGCCACGGCAAATTTTCAAATCTCTCGTATTATTAGGGTGACACAGGGACATTATTTAGTTTAATCTATGGGTATCGTTGCGTAAGAACAACAATATCCTATAGGGTTACCTAAGGATGAGATTTGTGTAGGTGTATGGGAAAATTTATGGTCGTGATTCAATGGTTATCTCACAACAGTATGAGACATGTGTTTTAGACAGGTTCGGGCCTCCCGGAGGATAATAATCCTAGTCCTGTGAGCACGTATGTATGTATAAAAGGTGAATACAAACAGTCTCACTGTCAGCCTTTTAAGCCTCTTGCCCTCAAGGTGTACCCCCGATCCCTTTATATACTGTAGGGATTGGGGGTTACCGTTTAGGCTTTAATAGCTTTATTAATCCCCTTAAAAATAGTTTAAATCACCTGAGATCGTGGGCTAATAAATACAGCATTATTCGTTACATTGATTTGGCTGTTACGCCCTCGAGTTATTGCTATTGATGAGGTGGTCCGACTGTTGAACGGATCTCCCGAGTCCCAGCGATCGGGGCTAGCAGTTGGGGCATCCTCCCGAGTCCAAGCGGTCGGGACTCTTCCCTTTGGCCGACTGCTGTCTGATCACCATGAATGCACTCGGAGAGTACCCGGGGTCATATCCCCAACAGGAGCCCCCGAGCTCTTTGTAGCAGAAAGGCGATAATCGTCTGGATGAAGTCGAGAAGCTGTAAGGAGTGCTGATTTTGATGAATTATTCTTTATCTACTAGGCAGGGGCACCGGTTAGGTGCACCTGCCGGGTATAGCCCCCGAGTTTGAAGGTTTGTTTGGAAAAATAAGCTTCAAGGTCTAAAATCTTGTCCAGCTATTTATCAGGGCAGGAAAAATCTGAGCCCCTGGGCGTCTTGGCGATCGGGTGCTCGTTGGAGTCGAGAGATGTTTTAAATCTCAGGTGTTTTGGCGAGTAGGCGTCCATTGGAGCCTATTGGCGTGATGGAGTATATGGGTCCTTCAGGTGATTCGGCGAACAAGGCGTCAGTCGGAGTAGATAGGAGCAAAGGAGTAAGTGGGTCCCACGGTGATTTGGTGAACAAGGCGTCAGTTGAAGCAAACTAGCAACTGCCGGCGTACGTGGGGCCCATGGCGATTTTGGAGAAAAAGGCGTCAGACTGGCGGCTGCTAGAGTAATGGAGTACGTGGTGTCCACGGCGGTTTTCACGAAGAGGTGTCTGGCGGGGAGGACTGGCGTCTGTCAGATTTGATTGACGTGAAAAGACGCGCGAGTTCCTAGGCGCCTTGGCAGGCGGATGTCGATTGGAGTAGTGGGCGTCGATTTGGCTCCCTCGCGCAACCGTCGGATTCGTTTTGAGCTGCCAGATGGAGTCGCCGTGGCAATTTGACTTGCGGGATAATGACGCAGTTTCGCTTTCTAAACTTGTCCCAAGGCGATTGCGGTGGAATGGGGGCCCGAACCGTCGCGCGGACGGCTATAAATTGCACCTTTTGCGCTTCGTCCGCCGCACGCTGTCGCTCTCGCTGTTCATCTTCCTCCTTGTGCCCAAATCTTTCTCGCTAGCACCTCGCCGTCCCGGCCACCATTGCCATTGCGTGGTGTGCCTCCGTAAAGCTCGTGCCTTTTTAATCTGAAACATCTCGCTCCGCCGTGCACTGTCCCGATGACGACCACCGACTCCAGCGCCGGTGTCAACCGCTCAAAAGAATTTGTGAAGTCCAGCACTTCAGAGCAGCGGCTTGAACTTTTGAAGAAGACTGGAGTTCTCTCGGCGAGGGCGCTGTCCTTGTGGCGTCCAGCGGCGGGTGAGCGTTTTCTGACTTCGAACACCAACGAGTTGGTGGTGTTCGAGTCTTTTCTTCAACGCGGGCTCGTCTTGCCGGCCCATCATTTTCTTTAAGGTCTTCTTCACCACTACGGCCTTTCTCTTTGCAATCTTAACCCCAACTCCATTCTTCATATTTCTATCTCCATCCATCTCTGCGAAGCCTATCTGGGCATCAATCCCCACTTCAATCTTTTTCGCTATTTTTCTCTCTCTGTGAGCTCTCAATAAGAAGGTCGTCGGCGGGGCTGGACTTCAACTTCTCGACGGCAAGGCGGCCGAGTACATCGTCGCCCCCTTCCCAACGTCTAACAAGGGCTGACACTCTCAGTGGTTCTATGTCGGAAACTATGAGCCGGCCCTTTCTCTGGAGACCGACCGCGTGTCGATCCCAGCGCTGTCTTGGTCAGACCGCTGCAGGTCAGAGGACCAAGGCCAAGTAAACGAGCTTATCAGAGAGATTGGCGAGCTTCGTAAGCAGAAGCTGTCAGGGGTCCATGTGGTCCTGAACTTCATGCTCTGCCGCGTTCAGACCTGTAAGAGCCGAGCGCGACCAGGGTATGAGTACGCGGGGCGGTCGGACCCTTCTCGGGAGTCCCTAGAGCCCCTGATCACGGAAGAAGGCACAAAGCGAGTACGGGACCTCCTCGCCCCTAAGACGGTGGTCGGCAATGAGAATGGACCGTGCTCTTACAAGTTGCTCAATCCTCGACCGACGATAAGACCTTGTTGTTATCTTATCTTTTGTTTTTGCACTGACGCTTGATAATATCACCTGTCGGGTGATCACTATGTCCACATTGCAGGAGCGAGAAGCATACTGCTCTATGGCTCGTTTGCTTGAGCAGCCCCGGGCGGTCAGGCAAAAAGACATCGATCGATCGATCGGGCCGATCGAAATGAAAAGAGGAAGGACAAAGACGTTTGTCCTCCGGTGACGAAGAAGTCGCGCATGGCGGTGGCATCTCAGGGGAAACCCAAGGTGCCATCATCGTTTCCTAGAGAGGCCGGTGCCGACTCGGAAACGTTCGATGCCAGGCCGGCTGGTGGGGCTGTAGTAATGGCATCATCGTCGTCATCGCCCTCACCTCCACCTCCGCCTCCTCCTCCTCCGCCATCGGGGGGCCCGTCGGGCAAATATCTACGGGTGAAGAGGAGCGCGTTCCGGAAGTCCACCAGGTAAGTTTATATTTTGGCAAATTTGATAAACACCATGTATGTTATGGGTTTAAACCTTTTCTTGTTTATCAGTGTGCTGGCACTGTTGCCCGATGACGGCGATGTTACAAGCAAGCCGGTGACCAGTGGCTCCGGAGCAGTTGACGACGGTGGCAACGCAGCAGCGATTGCACCGGTCGGGATGGCGGCTGCGGTGACGGGGGGGTGGCCACTGACATAGTGGTCTTTACTGTAGCTGCTCAAGCCATCGAGGCCCGATCGGTGGAGGCCTCGACCACAGGGGTGCCGACAGCAGCCGCGCCGAGCATCGATGCCTCGACCGACACCGAAGCCATGCCGACCGCGACTAGTCTGACCGGTGACGTGGCGGTGGAGGAGCAGCTGACTATCGATCCCGAGTGGAGGAGCAGCCGAGCGCTGACCCTGGTATGAGGCCGTTCTTGTCCAAAATTTAGAATCGTATCCCGAAGAACCTGCCGAGTAGATTAAACATGTAGAAAGAAACACAATGTATATAGTTTGACTTTCAATGAAATGATATTTTGGAGTTTAAATTGTTCTGTGTCCGACCACCGTTATCTGATTTCTGAGTGATTAGTATAGCTGCAGTTCGCAGCAAAGGGAAACCGAGCCGCGTGCATGCGTATTGAACGTTTAGCTTCATAAGTAGTAGGAAATAACAAAATAAGGAGGTCGGGCAAACAGCATGGCGAACGGCGAGCCCCCGAGTGGGTAACAAATCTCAACAATAACTCACCAAAGCTAGAGCGGGTCATAGACTTTGGGTTAGAGTGATGAGAAGGCAAGCACTCAGGGTCGGGCTTGTAACATCATGGGTAAAAAAGGGGAAGATGCTCGATATTCCAGGAGTTTGGGACACGTTGGTCGTCTTCGCGCATCAGTCGATAAGAGCCTGGTCAGGTTACTTCTGCTATAATGAATGGACCCTCCCATTGAGCAGAGAGCTTGTGAACATCGACTGCAGACTGAACTCGGCGCAAGACCAAATCGCCGACTTGAAATGACCGACCACATACATTATGGTTGTGATATCAACGGAGAACTTGTTGGTACCGATCAGACTGAATGGCTGCAGCCAAGCGAGCTTCTTCGAGATGTCGATGTTCTCTTCTTTTGTTTGTTCGGCGGCGCCTTCATCATATTGCTGGATCCTTGGTGACTCATGAAGCATATCTACCGGCAAAATGGCGTCCGACCCATATACTAGAAAAAACGGAGTCTGACCAGTGGCTCGGCTAGGCTGAGTGCAAAGTCTCCAAAGAACTGCTGGTAATTTCTTCATCCACCAACCGACATATTTGGTGAGAGGGTCAAAAACTCTAGCTTTTAAATCTTGGAGTATCATGCCGTTAGCTCGTTCACATTGATCATTTGCCCTTGGATGTACCACAGATGCATATTTGACTTAAATACACCGGTCTTCGCAGAATTTCCAAAAATCATTGCCGGTGAACTGAGTGCTAATATCGATAATGATCTGGTTAGGAACATCATACCAATAGCATATACCTTGTATGAACTCTGCGGCTTTTTTAGCTGTGCTGGTTCGGAGTGGCATAACTTCGATCCACTTTGTGAACTTGTTAATTGTGACGAATAGACGATCATATCCTTGGGGGGTCTTCTGGAATGGGCCGATCATATTAAGCCCTCAGCATGCAAACGGCCATAAAAGTGGAATAGTTTAGAGAGCTTGAGCAGGGAGATGGTGTTGTTTGGCAAAAAATTGACATCCTTGGCAGCTCCTGACCAGCAGCTTAGCGTCTTCATTGGCAGTCGACCAGTAAAAGCCTGACCGGAAAGCCTTGTCGACCAGTGTTCGAGCGCCAGCATGATTTCCACACAAGCCCGAGTACACTTCTTTTAGTATATCTGACCCTTGGGATCGAGTGACACACTTCATGAGTACTCGGTTTGAGGCGGCCCTTTTGTATAATTCTGTCCCGACAACAACATATTGCTTGCTCCTTCGGGCGAGGTGGATAGCTAGATCCTTGTCTTCAGGAGCTTTACAGTGAGGATGAAGTCGATTAAGGGTTGGCGCCAGTCTTCAGCATCGTCGGTGATAACCAAGACAGAAGACGACTCCTTGGTATCCGAGGGTTGTGCTTCTTCAGCTTGAACCAACTATTTGTAGAGTTCTTGGAGAAAAACATCACTTGGCACCAGCGCTCGGGAAGATCCCAGCTTGGCGAGGAGGTCGGCTGCCGAGTTCTCGTCCCAAGGGACGTGATGGAACTCGAGGCCATAGAATTTGCCTTCTAACTTCTGAACCTCTGTATAATATGCATCTATTTTATCGCTGGTGCAGGACCAGTCTTTGTTAACTTGGCTAATGACCAACTTAGAATCTTCACATATCATCAAGCGCTTAACTCCAAGGGGGATAGCAATCCGCAAGCCATTGATGAGTGCTTCATACTTGGCTGCATTCTTGGATGCCGTAAATAGAAGTTGAAAAGCGTACTTCAGGCGTTCACCTTGGGGAGAGATCAGAAGTACTCCAGCACATGCTCCATCGATACTAAGGGAGCCATCAAAATACATGACCCATTGCTTAGGGGTCTCGGCAGTCGGTGAGATTTGAACCTCTGTCCACTCAGCGTTGAAGTCGGAGAGAGTTTGAGACTTGATGGCCGTCCGGGGCTTGAAGTCGAGGGTATATTTACCCAACTCAATCGCCCACTTGACAATCAGACCAGTAGCTTCCTGATTGCGGAGAATGTCGCCGAGTGAAAATTCTGTAATAACGTCCACCGAGTGCACCTAAAAATATGCTTGAGCTTCCTAGTGGTGATGAGCACGGCATAAAGGAGCTTCTGAATCTGAGGGTATCGGACTTTTGATGGTCCGAGTACTTCAGATATAAAATACACCGGTCGTTGAACCGGGTAGGCGTGACCCTTCTCTTAGCGCTCGGCGATCATGGCGGTACTGACCACGCACGTCGTGGTGGAGATGTAGAGGAGCAAAGTTTCTCTAGCGGTCGGCGCAACCAGAACAGGCGGCATGGTGAGAAATTTTTTGAGGTCGGCGAACGCCTGGTCTGCTTTCGGAGTCCAATTAAAATTGCCCTCTTTTTTTAACAATTTGAAGAATGGCATCCCTCGCTCGCCGAGTCGGGAGATGAAACGCCCGAGTGCCGTCATGCAGCCCATGAGGCGTTGAATATTCTTCACGCTGGTCGGCTTGGCTATATTGATGATCGCTGAGATCTTCTCTGGATTAGCTTCAATTCCCCGACTACTGACAACAAAACCAAGCAGCTTTCTAGTCAGCACCCCGAATACGCATTTGTTTAGGTTGAGCCTCCATCGAAATTTGCATAGATTGTCTACAGTCTCTTGGATGTCAGAAATTAAATCTTTCGGATGCCTTGACTTAATGACGACATCGTCCACGTAGGCTTCCACGTTGCGTCCATTCTGATTGGTGAGACAATGTTGTGTGGCACGTTGATATGTAGCCGCGGTATTCTTGAGCCCGAAGGACATTGATGTATAACAATAGGCACCGAATGACATGATGAATGATGTCTTCTCTTGATCTTCTTTCTTCAAGCTGATTCGATGATAGCTTAAATAGCAATCTAGGAAGCAAAGAAGGGAACAGCTGGCTGTGAAGTCAACCACTTGATCAATACGCGGCAGTGGGAAAGAATCTTTTATATATCGCTTATTGAGATCGGTGTAGTCAATGCACATTCTCCATTTCCCATTTTTCTTTTTTATAAGGACTGGGTTTGCTCCCCAGTCGAGATGATACATCTCTTTAATGAACCCGGCTGCTAGCAGCGGGTGACCTCCTCCTTGATGGCCTCTTTACGCTCTTGAGCGAATCGACACATCTTTTGCTTGACCGGCTTAGCGGTCGGGAAGACATAGAGTTCGTGCTCGATCACCTCTCTTTGTACGCCCAGCATGTTGGAGGGGTGCCAGACGAATATGTCGATGTTAGCGCGGAGAAAGCTGACGAGCGCGCTTTTCTATTTAGGATCTAGCGCTGTCTCGATGAGCGTCGTCTTAGAGGGGTCGACGTTCGAGAGCTAAATACTCTTGTACTCAGCTGGCGATGGCGACATGCCCGATGTCAATAGCGCGGCGGTCGGGATGTTGAGGTCGACGATCGGCGTGGTCTTGGCCGCTTGGATGGTCTCTTCTATCCGGACAGAAATGTCTATCACTTCTCCCAAGATGAAGCTGTCCTGCTCATAGGCGTGAGAGGTGGTGACATCTCCCTTAACGGAAAAAGCCCTCGCTGGTCTTGGAACTTTGAGGACCAGGTATGTATAGTGGGACACCGCCATGAACTTGACGAGGGAGGACCTACCAAGCACGGCGTGATAGGCAGTCTCGAAGTCGGTGACGTAGAATTTAACGTGCTCGGTCCTAAAATTGTCCTGAGTGCCAAACGTCACCAGCAGAGTGAGGGTGCCGAGTGGAATGAAGGCCTTCCTCGGGACAATCCCATAAAAAGGCGTGTCCGTATTCTGGAGCGCCGACTCGTCGATGCCGAGTGCGGAGAGAGTCCCCTTGAATAGGACATCAAGGCCGCTGCCACCATCAATTAGCACCCTCTTGAGGTGCACCTTCAGGATCACTGGATCGACCACCAGTGGGAACCGACCCGGCTTGAGGACGTCCATCCACTGGTCGTCCCAGCTAAAGGTGATCGGGATTTCCGACCACTGCAGGCGTTCGATCACCCTGTCGCTGATGGTGTTAACGCGACGGGCAAGTAGCTTTTGCTAGCGCTTGAACTCTGTCGCAACCACTCTGCCAAAGATTATGGAGACCGTCCGAGCGGACTCTTGGAAGTCATTTTCGGCCAGGGGGTCAGCATCCTTGTCCTCCTAGCGAGTCTTCTTCTTTTTATCATCCCAATGACGCTTGTCTTGCCGGGGATTTTCTTCCGCCTCTTTGACCATTTGGTTCTGTAGCTGGTAGCACCGGCGGGTGGTGTGGCTGCTATTGGGATGGAAAATGCAAGGCTTGTCCAGCATCTCTTGCATCGCCGAGTTCCCCCGTCCTCAGGAT
>KE371485.1:57168-80176 GCA_000418225.1 Zizania latifolia | reverse complement strand
TGTCATCGCCCGAGCCCTCTGGAGCTCGGGTGTATCCGGGAGGGTGGAGAGTGCCCTCTCGATGGCGACTAGGTTCACCGTGGGAGTGTGATATACGGCGTGACCTTCAAAGTCCACCGTGTAGGCTTCTTGCATGTCGTGCCGTGAGGTTCCGACAGCTTGAGCCCTCCCTC
This sequence comes from Zizania latifolia, assembly GCA_000418225.1. Taxonomy (NCBI): domain Eukaryota; kingdom Viridiplantae; phylum Streptophyta; class Magnoliopsida; order Poales; family Poaceae; genus Zizania; species Zizania latifolia. Next base: position 80,003 of record KE371485.1, on the reverse strand, counting down.
GACGAAGTGAGCGAGAGGCATTGTGTCTTCGACGCTCCCGCTGGTGATTGCTAGACTCGGCGGAATTGGTGGTGTGCTCGTTGTCAGAGACGGTGGCCGTCATCATCATGACAGCCTTCGCAGGAGAAAGCATCGGGGCGACTGTCACACCCTGCCTCACGGTCCATGTTGAGACGACCTCCGTGAATTGGCACTGTCGGACCGTGCGTCCGTCTGAATTGACAAAGATGACAAAGTCGGCGGGGGAGTCGTTAGAGACGGGTCGATGCATAGTCAACGGAGCTACACGCTTGGGTGCTGAAGCCACTTTGGCATGGTGGCACGCCGCACTCCTTGCAGCAGGGCGCACAGGGAGTGTGCGCGAAGTCCTCGCTTGGCCGACAGGGGCATTGTTGAAGACAAGTTGGCACATAGAATCGCCAACAAAAGTGAGGCTCTCGAAGGTGATGACAGCACCGATAGGGACCTTGGTGTTTACCTTGCAAACAACGGCCATTGAATCCGATTGAAAAAGAATTACACAAAACCTTCCCCTACCTGACGCGCCAACTATCGTTGTATAAGAACAACAGTATCCTATAGGGTTACCCAAGGATGAGATTTGTGTAGGTGTATGGAAAAGTTTGTGGTCGCGATTCAATGGTTATCTCACAACAGTATGAGACAGGGGTTTTAGACAGGTTCGGACCTCCCGAAGGATAATAACCCTAGTCCTGTGAGCACGTATGTGTATATGAAAGGCGAATGCAAACAGTCTCGCTGTCAGCCTTTTAAGCCTCTTGCCCGTAAGGTGTACCCCCGACCCGATCCCTTTATATATTGTAGGAATTGAGGGTTTACCGTTTAGGCTTTAACAGCCCCATTAACCCTCTTAAAATGGTTTAAATCATATGGGATCGTGGACTAATAAATACAGTATTATTCGCTACATTGATTTGGCTGTTATGCCCTATAGTTATTGCTATTGATGAGGTGGTCCGACTGTTGAACGGATCTCCCGAGTCCCAGCAGTCGGGGCTAGCAGTCGGGGCATCCTCCCGAGTCCAAGTTGTCGGGACTCTTCCCCCCCTTTGGCCGACTGCTTTCAGGCTGCGTGTTGGTTTGACCTCTTCCAGGTCGTATTTAATGCTTTGTCTTTCCGATCCCGTCTTCTGTCTGATCATCATGAATACACTCGGAGAGTATCCCGGAATCATATCCCTAATAATGGGTGATGTGTGTCTGTCTTATATCTATTGGAAAAAGAAAGCCAACCATCATCTAAGCATCATATAAGGTAAACATTTTAGGTCCCAATAAAATCATGTTCTTATTCCTAACCGGCAGGTTGCCTCAAACCAGAAAAGGTTGCACCACATAACCACATAAACCGATAGAAAGAGACACAAACACAACAAACAAGAAAGCAGTGGTTCCAACCTACAGAATTCTGCTACTGGTAAGCCATGGATCATGTTGGATGGCCAACAAAAGCATGCACTCCTCTCCTACAACCAACATTCTATCTGGATCTAAAAGTGTGGTCTCTGTTGGTATTTGGAAAATTAAGTGCTCCACCCATTTTATAATTGGTTGCTTAGTTAATTATTGCACTGTGTTGCACTTGCACAGCATCTAGAGAGAAACAAGAAGCATAATCCAAAATGTGATACTCTTCAGCCAACTGCTGCTGCTACCACTTTCAGGTATTTGGTTTCCACATGTGAGTAGTAGATTCAGAAAGGACATGAGCTAGCAGCTGCAGAAATGTTTTTTGGTGAGCAAAATCTAGATCTAGCTCTGGACTTATATATTTCAGTTCCCCCCTTTAAAAGACTAGCATTTCATTAGTGAGAACATATTAAACCACCAACTAGAGCATTTGGTTTCTTTTATAATTAGTACTAACATTTGGTTGCAAATATGGAGATGGTAATTACTAGCTACTAAGATAATGAGACGGAAGTGATCACATCGATTGATCATTATAGGTTATGATCAAAGCTACCAAAGAGGAGAGAAAGAGAGCCAAATAAAGGTTGGTGGAGGCATCAAGTGTTCGTTTACCCATCTTTTTACGGCCGTGGTCTGATTCCTATTGCCCATCATATTGTTCAGACCTAAGACCGACACTGTCTTCGATTTTGTTCGCGGCATCATTTGATTTTCTCCAGGATCATATCCTTGCTGAAAACCACGCTTCATAATTGAAAGATCCTTTTTTTTGTTGTTGTTGCTGCTGCACCAGATTCCTACATAAAAACTCGAGAAACTTGTGTTGAAGTCTTGAAGATGAAGTGACAGCAGCTAGTAGAATTACCACCTCACTGAATTAGTGTTCTGTCGGCAACCGTGCCGATGTTGGGTCATGGTCAGATCGGCTAGTGATGAAGTTGATGGAGATCAGGTTCTGCACGGTTGGATGCAACGGTGGTCATCAGACAACAGACGGACGGTGATTTAAGATTCTCTATCGTTGGGAAGTCTGACGTTAAAGGACAGTTGAGGGATCTTAGCTATTTCGCTAGAATTCAACGGTGTGGAGCAGGGTTTTATGGTGGTCAAAGTCCACTTCGTAATAGTCGGTGGCGAGACTTCATGATAGTTAAGATAGGCTTCGTACCATCAGATCTCAGTAAGATAGCTGGGATCCGACCATCCTCTGACATTGGGCTTTCCCGATGGATGGGCTAATTGATTGCGAGGTGCTGCACTGAATGCTGCAGCTAGAGAGCTAAGCTAGCTGCTGCTGCAGTGAGATGAATGTGTGATGAAACCTCATTTCAGCCAAGAACTTGACGGTGGTGATGACAAAGTACTGATTAATTGATTGTCATGAACAGTTAAACCTGCTTAACAAGTATAATTAAGCGAGCAAATCAGAGGGGATGAGAGAGACGGGGAGGAGACTGAAGATGAACAGTAAAATGTAGGAGATGGTGGGGTTAAGGCTATAATTGGAGCCACAGATCCACTCCATTGCGAGGCACACTTTGTCAAGGATGAATCATGGCCGGTGGTGTCCAGTCCATGCAAGGAATCCCGTCCAGCTTTGCCTTTGCTTTGCACCACCCAGTCAAGCCCACCATCATAGTCTCATACTTACTCACACAGTTCATCCACACATGATGATACACGCAGTCACTCTCTTCTTCTAGGCCTGGATCGGTTATTAGCGGTGGCGAGACAGACGGTTACTATTGGTACTGGTTTGATTTAGGTTACTGGTCCGATTACCGTAAAATGTTTGCCGACGAAAAGACTGTAAATATGGTAATCGGGCCGGCTTATGATTGGTTTAGGAACCTTCTTCTAGCTATGATTCCATCCCATATGCTGGTGGCCCTAACTTCACAGATTCACCTTCACCTTTACTTTTCTCTGAGAAACGATTTGCAGTTATTGATTTGCGATTTTAACCTCACAAAATCCCAACTTTTGCTCTCTCTCTCTCTCTCTCTCTCTCTCTCTCTCTCTCTCTCTTCCCCCCTAATTGTGATTCATCTTGATCTTTCTGTCACCTTCTGCTAATGGCTTTCCCCTTTTCCTGGCTACTCCATGGAATTATTTTCCTCTGATTCTGGTTGTGAAGCAAATTGTACGAAAAAATGTTTTTTTGATGCTGCCATCAACCACTTTGCGTGTTGGGCCTGAGATATTGGGCCTTGGGCCCAATAGAGTTGCATGAAATGGGCCCAAGACCCAACATTATCCATTCACACTAGGCCCAATCAAAAGCCTACTCCTCCACCTCCCCTCCCTCGTTATCACCTCGCCGCCTCTTCCACGCTTATCTTCGTCGGTTCTCCTCCTCCCGTGTGCTGTGCAAGCTCACCGAGCTCTGCCGCCTCCTCCGCTCCGGAGCAATGGCGTCCATGGCGGCGTTCACACTGGTGGGAGCCTTCAAGGGGCTGTCCCTCTCCTCCCCCCGCTGCTCCCCCTTCCTCGGCGCTGACCGCGTCGCGCCCTCCGGCGGCGTCGGGATGGGCGTGCCGCTGCCGGCGCGGCGGCTGACGATTCAGATGGCGCACAAGAAGGGGGCCGGGAGCACCAAGAACGGGAGGGACTCCAAGGGGCAGCGTCTCGGGGTCAAGATATACGGTGACCAGGTGGCAAAGCCCGGCGCCATCATCATCCGGCAGCGCGGCACCAGGGTCATCCTCTTGCTCCCTGCTTTTCTAGATGGTTGATTTGTTGGAAATTCTCCCTCCATTCTTGAATGATACAACTTCTTGCTGTGAAAAATAGTAAATTGCGGAGTTGTGTATAACAGCAGGCTGCTTATTCATGTTAACTGACATCTATACACTTCACAAATTGCTTGGCTAATCTTTAACAAGAAAAAAACATGGCAATGATCATTTTGCAAAGTGTATCCTAGAGAAAGTCTGCTCTTTTATAAGTTTATTGCAGTGCCACTCGTTTGCTAAGACATGGCTGCATGCAGTACACTCTTATCAACATTGTAGGATGTGGCCTACAGTTACACACTCTTTAGACTTCAGAGGAACTGGATGTTGAGCCAGCCTAATGCTCTGCAGAGGGGGGGAAAAGGATTGCACCATGCGCATATTTTACAAACAGTGCACAGTCCACGGTGCACCTATTATATAAGTTCATATCTGTGTATTCTTTAAATTTTTTATTTGCCTTTGTGTTGGCCATTTTAGGTCTACCCTGGAAATAATGTTGGAATGGGCAAGGATCACACCCTCTTTTCTTTGATTGATGGCCTTGTCAAGTTTGAGAAATATGGACCAGACAGGAAAAAGGTGGAAGTCTGCATCCTAGTCATTACTCCCTCTAATTCTTTTTATAAGTCACTTTGGACTTGTGCACAAGAATTAAGAAATCAACTCAAATGACTTCGTTGCCTCTCATTTATTCTGCTTTGAAAAAGACGAGTTCTTTATTCGTGAGAGTGGTACCATTATTTGACAAGAAGAAAAGATGAAAAAGTTCATAGAAGTTCTAAAACGACTTATATTTGAGAAAGAGTTGAAAAGGATAAAACGACTTATAAAAGGAATCGGAGATAGTACTTGTCAACATCTACTATAACTGTATATAAGTGGTGTTCCGTGGTGCCTTTTTCTTTTACAGGTAAGTGTTTACCCGTACGAGAAGCAACCTGAGAACCCAAACAGTTACAGAGCAAGGAAGAGAGAGTACTTCCGCATGCAGCGTGAACGCAAGAAGGCAAGAGCAGAGGGAAGCATTGAAGTACAATTGGTTATTGCAGCTGCAGATGAAAGTCTTGATGCCAATGCAGACTGCTGATAAGTTCTCTGCCCCCATGTTTATCCATTTTCACAATCCATGTTTGATAACCATTTTTGTAATGTAAATCATCGACTGTGAGATGAATACAAGGCCCAAGTTCAATTCATTGTCTATCTATGTTTGACTTGATGTACCTTTGCTGGCACCAGTTATGCTTTAGGGACTAGTACGGGTCTATTCTAACTACCCTGGCACCACAAATTCCACGTAATTGTGAAGGGTGTTGTGGCAAGCTGACCTGATGCCTGAAAGTAGTGGTATTCATGCGACGCCACATGTTGCAATGGATCAACATCATCACTGGGGGTGTTCTATGTGGTTCAGGCTGTATTAGAAACTACTTTACAAGAGGTTCTTGCAAAAGTAGTTTCTTTTGGCATGTAGAGATGTAGTGGTGTTTTAGCCTCTTATTGAGTTGGTTTCTGCAAACCAATATCTCTACTATCTACTACATAAAGTTTATGAGTTGGTTTGTGGTGATAATAAGTTCTCCATCACCCATCCTTTCCTCCAATCCCCCCTCATGACTTGGTTACTTAGACATGTATTTCAGAAACCATCTCTTACTGGGGGGAAAAGCATGCCCTTATGCTTCATTATAATGAAAATCAGTTTCCGTTGCTGTCGCTGGCGATTAATATTCAATACATGGGTGCAGTACTAGTATTGTAGAAACAGTACAGTATTTTGTTAAAAGTTAATCAGATTTTCAATACTTGGAGGTGGTAGATAATTACTTCATCAAATAAAAAACAATATCCTGAGGTTATCACCCAAGAACAACAGAAGAAAGTGGTGGGAATTAATTCTGCTCAAATGAGGGGAACAACTATAATACACCATATTCTTATATTATTAGTGAAAAGTTAGCTTTTTTTCTCTTTCTTTAAGGAACCTTGTGGATTAGGTGTTGATCATTATCTATTCAGCAAAGAAATATAAAGGAGTGTTTCTGTAGTTATTGTCCCCTCTTCTCTCTCATGGTCTACTCTATCTGCTGTGTTGCTTTCGCTGAAGCAAAGCAAAGAGGGGCATGACTGCATGAGCCTCAGGTGGGCTTTCTGTCTAATAGAAGTGGCCTACCACCACAAGGTAGATGGGACCCTTTCTTGGCCCCTCAAAGGCGACAAGTCCTCATCAAGAAACACAATACAAAGAAAAGAACAGGAAAGAACAATGGGATCAAGAAGCATAATCCTTGTTTGCTCTCTGTTGTCCATGACCCACCCTATAATACGGGAGCTAGCAGACTGGTGAACTATGGTGCCAAGGCAAGCACTATTGAGAGCCCACCTTGTTTTTCCACAAGCTTTGTGCAAGTGGAATCATGGATAGGGCCAAAAAGAAAGTATGATAATTACTATAACCTTTTCTCTTTCAATGTTCCCACAGCAGAATCTTTTCTCCTTGTATGTAGAATCTTGGAAAAATTCATCCTTGGCGTTTTATAGTACTACAAGCATAAAACCATGTATTGTGGTTTATTTTGACATGGAAAATTTGCCATGCCGACAACAGTTTATTGATAATACTTGGGGCTGCGTAAGACATTTCTACTCTACTTTCTACCTTCTCAGGGGTTAATTTTCCCACTTATATATCCCAATGATGGCAATGCAACTTGCAGGATAAAATACTGCACCATTAACCTCCTTATGTAAAGTAATGCAACATTATGGCTTACAGGCATTGGTTCTATAACTTTACAAGAATAATTAAATTATGGTTAAGCTTCTGCAGTTTTCACATTTTCTGAAATAGCTGTACACTGGTTCACTAATCACTGTTTGTGATCTTTCTTTCCTTGTGACGTTTCTAGGAACCTTCCAATTATTGTTTCCTTGATGAATCTGGATTTCTGTAGGAACTCACAGCCATCATTCCTCTCTTTAGTTATGTTAACCTACTTAGTTCGGTAGAATATTACTAAGATCTGATAGAATATCTACTTTTTTCACAAAGACCAGAATTGACTTGGCATGATTGAGTTTTTCTAATATGGTTGCGAAAGAACCATGCTCTCATAAAACGGACCGTTTGTTTATGGTGTAGAAGTCACTGCATATCAGCCTTTTAGATGCAACTTTTATGGAATTTATTTCAGCCATATGTTAGAAGCTTGTGGGATATAAAAGATCTTCTAACAAGTGAATCTTTTCTGATGGAGCTTCTTTGCCTTGAAAAAAAGTGCTTCATCCATTCAAATAAAACCAGCAAAGCTAATACCCCCAAAAGTACTTCCATTCTTCACCCAATAAATGGGCAGTAAGAATTTGTGTTCCAGACCAAGAGATAACAAACGGAATCATCCATCTTTCACCCATGCAGCCATGCTTATCTTGAATTTTTCCTTTGTGTGCAGACTCCGCCGTCCACACTGCACCACATAATAGTAGAGCTTGCATCCACCAGGCACCAGCTGCTAATGAAACCCTTTTTATCAAGAATTGTGCTTCTTTTTCTGCTCAATTATTAGCCTAAAGCATATTCTGCTGGTGTGGTAGCCATAGTTCATAACTCTTCTTGTCTTGCAATGCATGTCACATTGTTATGACAGGTAGATTGCTGGAACAATCAAATACCTTTGTGTTGCCTTGTTCAAGCTTGGCTGGTTTTAACACTGCACTCGATTGCCAGGCACATCAGTAGTCTTGCTAAAGAGAGATGATGGGTCCTTGGGAGGGGATAATGGACACTACTGCAATAGTATTTGTTGGATTGGACTGGTTCAAGTTTAATCCCATCTTTCCTTAGTCCTTAAGTCTCATGGATATAGGCTTGATCATTGTGCAGCGAACGGTGAGGATATATCATGAAGATGCATCTGGCAGTAGATTTGATGTACCATTGGTTGTTCACTTGTGCAAGGTCTTTGTGTAACATGAGGTTATGTACTTTATGTTGGGGCAGTGGCTGATGCAGTTGTCATAGGCCACAGAATTTTTTGCTTCAAAATTCAGAGAATATATGGTCCTCACTCCTCACTTTCTCATTCTCTTTTAGAGTTCATTTAGAAACATAAGACCTCCAGTCGAACTTTATTTCCTACACTACATTAGTTTTTAGAGGGAAAAATTGGAACATTGCAGCTAAAAGGCTACAATTCTGATGCTCCTAGTGCTGACATTCTGTTAGAAACTTTAGTGTGGTACTGTTATGTGTTAAACTTGCATGTTAACTAGCTTATCCCAGGCTCTCGGTTGCTTAATTTCATCACCCTTTTACTGAACCTTTTACAAGTTGGTGAGATAAGTCTGAACAGTTGAAAGGCATCACCCTTTTACTGAGCCTTTTACAAGTTGATGAAACAACATCTGAACAAGGAGAGGAATCCTTTTTACTGTTGAACTAACAAGATCATGGCTACTTCAACTCCTGACACTACTCAAGAGAATCCAAACCAACTTCAGGTGCACTTTCACCAACTGTGCCACTATAATTAATGCACATCACATGAGCTGCAACAGTCTAGTCTTACCACAATTGGTTCTGAAGGTGGATACTCCACCATAAGTCCCAGATTTGAGCTTGCACTACATGATACATGTTTTGGCATAATTTGTTGGTGTGAATCTCTCTAAACTTCCCAAATCCCAAGATCAGCTGCTTTCACAGTTGTGCAAATGCTATCATCTGCAACCACATGCCACTGAAACAGTCGATGGTGGTATTTTTGGAAACCTTGAACTTTCCAGTGGAACACCGATATGAAAAAATAAATTCTCTGATGCGAATATGCGATAAACAAGTTGAGGCTACCGACCAAACCTACATATTGTGTCTGCTCTTCTCGAATAGAATCCATGGGCATTCAAAATCCAAAATCGCAACCATCAAGTCAAGGATCAGGATCCTGAGAGCAGAGGGGCCAAAGCAGGAGAGTGAGAGAAAAAGAAAGGGTGTAAAAAAAGATGGCAGCCACCATATCTTTTCTGACAAAGAAGTGCCCCCACCCACAACACAACACAAGAGATTATAAAATCCCAAAATGCCTCCTCCCCCTTGCAAAAGCAACAGCATATGTTTTACTACTTTGCATCTCTACCACCAAGGGGTGATCTGTGTCTGTCTTCTCCTCACCCCTTGCATGGCCCCTCTTGCATTGAGAGAGATTGCACCTCTCTCTTCCTGCCTTTTCATGTCCATCTTTTCCCTCACCCACATATAAAAGCCTCTTCCCTTCTCAGTCTCATTGTGCCTTCTTCTTGAGTTGAGCCTTCTCTAGTCCTCTGTATATACACATTTTGTATAGATTTATATCACAGATCCATCAGTTCTTGCACCTTTCATTGCAAGAACTTGGGTTGATCAATTGTTGTCCAAATGGATCCCATCAGCATAGAGAAGATAAGGGCTATGAGGAAGTGCAGCAATTACAAGAGGCAGCAGATGCTCGCTACCCTGGCAATCTACATGGTGGCCACCACTGTTCTCTGCCTGCTGCTCACTAGCCCTGTCTGGCTCCCCAGGCTGTGCTCACTCATGGCCTTCTTCTTCCTCACCACCCTCCCTGACTTGGCCATGGCCTTCCTGCTCAGCCCCAAGTGCCTCTTCGTTGTCGGTAACCTCATCGTCGCCTTCCTCGTCGGTGAGTCTAGGCTGGCGCCGAGGGCAAGGGGTGAGCCGGCATCCCTGGTGAATGACATACATGAGGAGCAAGTGAAGAGGAACGCTGCAACAAGCGCAAAGGCGACGACAGCGGTGGTGGCCATTGATCACAATGCTCTGGTTGGAGAAGTGGGACAAGGGGAAGAAGAGGAAGACGGCGAGGAAGAAGGAGAGGAAGAAGAGCTTCACAAGAGAGTGGAGGACTTCATTGCAAGGGTCAAGAAGCAAAGGAGAATGGAAGACAAGAGCTTATTTGACACTGATCGATGACCTGATTTCCTTGGGCTTGGAAGATGCAAAATATATATTGCATCCAAATTAAGGATCTGTAATTCTTAGTTTCATCTATCTTGTCAGGGCCAGAGATAAGAAGAGTTGATTGCACTGTAGGAGGTTATCCATGCACTTAATCAGAGTGTTTCTGAGGTTTAGCCATGACCAACAACTAGGCAGAGAAAAAAGGAGAGACAAGGAATGTGTGTGATCTTTGAAAAAGCAGAAAAACAAAAGTGATGCATGGGGTCTTTCTCTTATCTTGCTTTGAGCCTAATGGCATATGTAATGTCATGATTATTACATCACTTATCCTGAGAACAAAGAGGTTAAGCAGTAGGCACATTTGTCGACATAATATGCTGTGAGTAATAGAAACGGAGTTGTTCACCTACCACAATTGAGCTGGTACACAAAGATTATATAGGTTCAGTCATATTTAGAGAAAGTAATATACTTCGTGTTGTTCTTCTGTCAGTATGTGTAGTTGATGAAATGTTTGTGTTTCAAGCAGGCTAAAAGATCACATTACAAGACCTTGGTAGTTTGATCTAAACTTTGAGGTTGTAATCGATGTGAGATTCGGTGTGTGATGTGAGATTCAGTGTGTAATTCGATGCATTTGAAGGCTCCTGACTTTATCTTATATATGCGGGAGTTAGGATTACAAAGAATTACAAAAGATAAAGTGATCTTATCTTATATATGCGGGAGTTTGGATTACAAAGAATTTCAAAGGATAAAGGTAGAGTCGGTTAAGGTATCCGGTAAAAATTAACTTACCTATCATATAAAATTTGCTAATCTAAATGATTCTATCTTTTATCAAATCCATCTTGTAGATAAGTCATGAGGAAATAAAAAAGGAGACGCATGCATGAAAAATACTAGTCAAATATATATATGTTCTATTCCATCAACAACCCTCAATGTGATGGCCACTAAGTTGGGATAACAAAGTTGCGCACATCCAAACAGTAAAAAGGCACAAATGTCATTTTTATGGATTTCTTTCTAAAATGTTTTAGAGATATCTGAAATATTTTATTAATCAGTTGGCACAAACTGGTAAATTTGTTCGCTCAACTCAGCTTTCATTTCGTTTTTGGAAGGCAACTCGCGAAATTTGATCGGGGAGTAGCACATGTTCACGAATTTGAACTCCTGAATTAATTTGATTTCCATGCTCCTGCAATTATATTGTGCTACCATATTTTGCGCACACAATTTATTTGTGTTCACACGCATATGTTAGAACACGCACACGTACAAGCATGCGTATAAAAATACAGACGTATGTACGCCCCCCGTGCATAAATACCAACAAAAACCAAAACAAGACACATGAAGATGGCTCATGCTTTTGATCCAAATAAAAGGAAAAGGATCCCATGACACGCAATGCTGAATGTTCAGGCACGATAATACATGCCCAGCACGCATGCCTCCCTGCTGCATATATGCAATGTTTCTTCCTGTTTTATTATGAGATACTCATCTGTTTCATTTGATTTTTTTAACTTATCTAATTTTGATTAAATTTAAAATATATATATATTAACATTTATAAAATTAATTTGACGTTGTAGTTGCTGATATATTTTTTCTATAAAATTAGTCAAAACTAGAGAAATTTAGTTTATAAAAAAGAAACTATTTATAATATGCAACAACGCGGCAGGTAGAAAAATGAGATTACATTAACGCTGTGGGTTATCACGAGTGATCGGGCGGAGCCACATGTTTGTGCAGGTGCCTTTTCCCGGCTGCTGATTCAGATCAGTGTCATTCGATGAGATCACGCATTTCTTTATCTCAAACACAAAAACGGCACAGAAAAGGTGTTCATCCACGCGAGCAGATGCAGCTTCAGTGTGCGAGCAAACCAAAATTAGCGAGAAAAGAAAGCAAATTATACACCCCCAAAAGGGCTGTGTCGCCCATGCATGCATCCCTGAAGCATGTCCACGATAAGATGATCAGGTTAGTGGCACAGAATAATCACAACTGGACTTGTTTGGAACGTGGAAAGTAGATATGCCTAGTAAAAAGAGTATTAATGAAAAATATGTTAACAACTATAACATCAAATTAGTTTCATTAAATCTACCATAAAATATGTCTTAATAATATATTTATTTAATATCATAAGTGTTTACATATTTTTCTTTGAACTTGATAAAAGTTACGAGACTTTTGACAAAGAATGGAAGGAGTACCAGTAAATGCACTGGCATAATGCCATAGACAGCAAATGAGATTAACACAAGCGCATAAACTGTTTTTAACGTATGTGGACTATTTAATCAGGTTAGTGCGGATAATGCATGCAATTCCTCTTCTTTTTGGTAGTAATACACAATGCTTACAGTTGTAAACCCTGCATCCGCTCACACAAAATTAGAACACATAAATTTGCGATAGGTTTCGAGTTGCACCGCAGAGACATTTCCTCGCACAAGCGCCAAAAGAGTGCAGCCGTACAGGAATCAATGCTTGCAATCGGCTCGTTCAACAAAATTGGACTTCGATCAAATCGACAAAAAAGCCTTCATCATAACTAGAAATCTATCCTCATGTGTAGCAATCTACAGCCAGAAACGACTTGAGCCAGCAATGTTGACTGCTATTATGTTTCCAGCATCGCATTTATCGGTCCTCCAAAAGTAGGTCGAACTTACTACTGATCTATTTGCCGAATTTATTAGCTACGGCTGGTTCCGTTAGCGTGTTCCAGACCTGTCAAAGATGCACAAGAATATCAACGAAGGCGGCCATACATGGCAACAAAGCATAATAGCCCATAGGAATGGCCCTAATGCTTACTTTCAATTTGCCTTTTGATCCTCCGCTAGCTAACAAGAAAGGATTGTCGTTTGAAAATGATACCCAAAAAATAGCTCCCTGCAATAACAATAAAGTGTATAAGCAACATATAATTGAAATTTAAAAGTAATTCCTTCCAAAGATAAAGACTGGTTTCACTTCAGTGCATACAAGTTTTGGATTCAGTGAAGCAATGCATGATGGTTGGTTGTTTGATAAATCCCATAGCTTCACCTGTGTATACAAAAAAATGTTAGTAACTGGTAGAATTAATATCTAAGGTTATCAAACTCAGTAAAGTTCGCACCGTTTTGTCAGTTGAGCCTGTAGCAAGAAACTGAAAGGGAAAAGGTAGAATCAGTACTTCACTCTATTAACCACTCCTTTAGCATATAACAGAACATATTGCACATTCAATTCTAAGTTTCTAAAAAAGGAAACACATCATACATTAGGGGTAGATGGACTGAATGAGATGGAAGATACAGCCTTTTCATGTGCATGCAGAGTAAACGTGGGACGACCCGAGTTTGAACTTGATGAGGCTGTCCGCGTATCAAATGCTTGAACCATGCCATTTTCAAGACTAACCTGCAATACATAGCAGCCTCTGACTATAAAGACTCCAGCACATTAATGTAGAACCTTAACAGGGACCATACAAAACAGCCAAAAAGGGATAAATGCAGCATTATTATAGCATCAAGGAGAAAACAGATTCACACCAGATAGGAAATCAAAACTGTGGATACAAACAGCGTTTTTCAACTTAGTCTGCAACTAGCCTATTTCCATAGGGGAATTTTGCATGCCATGGCTGACTCTACCATCCTCCACTGCTCAAATCTTCAAACTTTTCCTACCTTCTACTCGAACATGCTGCCATTGTAGAGGAAGAGCACTAACTCTATTCATCTAGATTCCAACCATACTGTTTTATATAGGAAACTTGATATAACGGTAAGCAAAAGGTGGTGTTCTTGTCAGCAATTTCTGATATGTTTTCAACAAGACAGATAAATGAATTTTAGGCATTATCGTATTTAAAAGAAAAGGAATGATAGTTCCATTTACTCACCACAAAGGAGTGCTCATTATGTGGATCCCAAGCTAAGCTTTCTACATCTGCTTCAACAGTCCATTTATGACAATTCTGTGCACCATCTTTCATGTCATTCTGTAATATGTTAGTAGCCACTGTTAGTTTCCAGTTAATGTCTGTACATAAGTTTCACAATAATGCAATATAGCTTTCAACAAGATTATTGAATTAAAACTACAACTGGATCTTTTTTCCACCATGCAAGAAGAAAAACAAGGGCTTGCAAGAAAAATTCCCTGAACCTAAAAAATAAATAATAATATCTTATTACTTATACAATTGGCATGGCACAAACACATTCAGTTTTCCACTTATCATCCAAAGGTTATCCACAATCCAATTACATGCATAACAAGATTATAATTACACGCATGCTTCAAATCAATCATATTGCTTATAATCTGGTCAGAACCCTATCATACATATTAGGTAATAACAATGTGTCCAATTAAAAAAAAATACATAAGCAGCAGAAGAAATTTCAGGAAACAAAATCTGCAATAGATCTCATAATGACTAGTACATCCATTACCATGGCAACTGATTTATCGAACGATCCGCTTAGAAGAACTTCAGGTGACTGTCGGCTCCAAGCAACCGATTGAACCTACATGCCAAGTTAAGAAAAAAAATTAAATGTCTCACAACCAGGCTGTAGTAAGACAACAAAAGTAGCAAATCATCAATCATTACCTTGTCGTCATGATGTTCCAATGTGACTGCACATTTGCCAACAGATATGTCCCAAATCTTAACAGTTTTGTCTGCACTTGCACTAGCTAGAACATTCCTGTTGTTCGTAAGAACAAGTCATTCATGAGGAGGCCAATAAAAGATGTACTATCACTTGAGTTGAGACTTAAACGCACCTCACCTCCTTGTTCCATGCAAGACCAAGCACAGAACTTCTATGGCTTCCCTTCTTATATTTTATTGTCTGTGCGCGAGAAGGCATGTACCATGATCATTATTCATTAGTGTGACTAACAAAGATTTAAAAGGAGAGAGAAACAAATTATTGGCTGAACATAGGCATATGTGAATCATATATACCGTAGAAAATAAAAAACCATAGTGCCAATATTGTTATAGTCAAATACAAGGATTTATCTGATCAGCATCATTATGCATCAAAATCACACTGGAACAATTTAATATTGATTCACCTGAATTCAGTTTGAGTATAGAGATTAGAGTGGGACTGAATGTGAACCAGTTCATGTTAGCACATCTAAGGGGCATGCAACTCCTAATGATAGGATGGCACAATTGAGTCAACATTAGTGAATTCAGCCTAAGTCTAGCAGCTATGACACCAGGTAGCATCATGATCTAGACTGAGATTGCCACACAAATAAACAGGAGCAATAATGGTAAATAAAAAGCATTACCAAGCTAACATAAGAAATCTATGGATTTGTAATAGAAGGTTCAACGTTGAATTGGGGGGACACTAGGAATGTTGACTAACACACGATAAGGGGAGCAAGAGAATATGTGTTTAGCACAACCAACCAGTAAAGTATCCCAAGCAAAGCAACAAAAACTCCAAACTAGCTCAAAATTGGGGGGAAAAAACAAGGACTCAGGAATGAACCTTTTTACCCTTCACTTTTTTCTTCTTTTTTGAATGTCCTCCTAGCACCACATGAGGTTGAACTTCATCGACCTGTTCAATAACACCAGAATCAGAAAATAGTGCGTTAAGCTTTGCAGTCGAACAGTTCATGGTTGCAGGGAAAGATAGTGGTGTATGTTTCCAGAAACATTACTATATCCAGGTCCCATATTTCAATTGCAGGATCCATCGTGCCGACAGCTATGAAATTCCCTGAGATATGAAAAAAGCAGGGAAAGAAACGAAATGGGAATGGAATATAGGAGTAAGTAAAATACCGAATTAGAAATAGATTGGCAGTCAGTTACTTGTCTATTAAAACACAAATGGCACCAAAATTTTACCTTTGTCGCCACCCTTAAGGTTAAAATCCATCCATGCTGTGCACAGAGGAAAATCAGCGAGAGGTAGGTCATGATGCACAAACATATTTAGATCGCCATCTTCTGTTTCTTCAAGTAAATTTACCTGCATAGATATAAGTTCACAGATTACATGCATAAAAATTATATGAAATAATATCATCCAGCACAATTGAGCAATGCATGTGCAGGGTAGAAATGAGACAACATTGCAGTGAACTCCGATCAACTTGAACTATGCCAATGAGTATTAGATCACTCCAGGTAAAGATTTCCTCTTTAGATTGCTCTTAAGATTTAAGAAAACAATTTGTCAAGATCAAGAAAGCTGAACTGCAGCAACAATTTTTAGCAAAAATACAAAGCCGCTAATGGATACTTGCCTGAAGAGAATTGACATCATCCTCGTTATAAGCACAAACAATCATCAAATCAGTAGGTTTGATAGTCATGTCTTCAATCTCTTCATCATCTTCATCGTCCTAATAAGTCAGAGAAGGGGACTGATTCAGTGGGCTACAATTCGGTGGTGGATTTTAAAGGAAAAGGAAATTTATAAAAAATCATCACCCCCTTCATGGCAATTGGACAAGAGAAAGCATACTCACATCGTTGTTGAGATAAGGGTCCAAGTCGTTGCTCGCATAGTACAAGTCCCCTTGGCCGGAGCTGAAAAGCTCGAGACCTGGAGTGAATACAAGCCAAGTAGCCATTGCGACAATTGCCTCAGCTCAATAATGATCGATGGCTCCTGACCCAATGGAGCTGTCATCTAAATTGAAACGGGATTGGAATCTCCTACCTTCCTCCTCGTCATCGTAGTTGTCCATCTTGAGCTCCTTGAGCTCATCAGTGACATCATCAACAGCGCCCTTGGCAAGCGCTTTGGCCGCGGCCTTGGCCTGCGCGACCTCGTCTAGTTCATCCTCCTCCTCTGCATCCTCCTTGGCGGCGCCATCCACCTCCATGTTGCCATTATCGCCATTATCCTCATCATCCTCGTCGGCGTCACTGCCACCTCTGCACGTCGCGCAGCAACAGTCAGCACAGCTGCAGACAAAGGAGCGGAGGGAGTGGATAGGATAGCGCGGGAAGGAAGGAAGGCTCACTCTGCGTGCAGGGCGATGGACTTGATGGCCTCGTCGATCTCCTCCTGCGTGGGCGGCTCCGCTTCCACGGGGACGAGCTTGGCGGCGCCCCTGGGCACCCAGGATATCGCGGAGATCATCGTCCTCCCCTGCACGGACGAAGAAGCGCGAATAGAGATGGCCGGAGCGAGACTTGCGGGCTCCGCTGATCGGAGGAAGGCGGCCGCCGACGATGCCCGTGGCGCGAGCCAGCGAGAGAGAGAGAGAGAGAAGAGGCCGGGTAGCTAGGGTTTTAGTTGGTTCGCGGCGGGTGCTGGGCCCAGTATTGGGTCTCACCTCAGGGAGGAGCACAATTTGGGCTGGATTTGTGAGCAGATTCAATTTGACGGGCGAGCTGACCTGTGATTTAATAAAAAATTGGGTGGATACGTATAGAAAAAGTAACGCATGATACGTGTACTTTCTATTCAACGCGCATTAGTTTCTGGCTTCGGTTTTCATATAGTGCAGCGGCTTTCGGCTCTAATTTTTATATTTATCTGTCATACGTTAGATAGAAAAAAAATACACGTATCATACATCCCATCATGATATGCATTGTTTTATCTGTGTATCCTATATTCACCTAATTTTTTCCAGATGTAACGGGTCAAACTCCTCAAATTACTCTACAGCCATGGCATGAATTAGTAGATATTGTCTTGTTGATTCGTGGATGCTTATCGGTTCCGAGTTTAGTGATTTTGATTAATAATAATTTTTCAGTCCGTCTATCGACGAGAGGTAGATATACTACTGCAAAACAGCACTGTCCAGCAAGTATGTTGCTGTCGCTCTTGCCTGAGTATGGACACGCAGGAGGACAGATCCGACAATAACATGAGCATCCATGCAACAATTGTGCGCCATGCTCTTACCTACTTGAGGTAAAAGTTGATGCAAAGCTGAGCATCATCATCAAGTTGCTCTTGGATAATACTCCACTATCAGCTAGTGACAGAGGCTAGAACGGTTAACTTGAGTCCTAGTCATCTCTCCTTAATCTCTTACAAGATTTTGTTAAAAAGTATGAAAATTTTGATAATAATAAAAAGTAATCATAGCTTTGTCCATGCCCACAAGTATTGTTTTGTCAATAATCTGCCATGCATATATGCAGCTTGCTGGGATGGATGATCGATCGGTGCAGCCTCCAGCGGCCAATTTAGTTCGTTTGGATGTCATGTTTGGAGCAACGTTGATGTGAGCGGACTGCACGCTACTTCATCCGTAGTTAATGTTTATCAATTATCAATTTTCAGACAAATTACTATCGTCAAGAAATGACTTAGTTGTTTTCTAATAATCATATTAGCTCTAATTTCAGTCGCGTATTGTTTGGTTAGCTGAATTAGAAATAGTATATACCGATCAATCCGAACGATATTGAAATGAAATTGACAACCTTGCTATCGATCTATCGACATGTGTGGTCCATTGATCCTGTGCGACAGATGAAAACTCTCGTTATAGCTACAGTGCTGTCCATTTGCTGACTGAAAATATATTTCAGAAAAATCATGGCTGCAAATATTACAAAGCAACAAATCCTAAGCCATCACCGTTTGGTGCACTCGTGCAGTCAGTTTTCATTCGGTCGCCACGCCACCAAAAATTCCCCGCAAATTAATATCCATTTTTACGTACGCACTTCTCTGATTTTCTATCAATTGGGGAAAAAAAGGAAGAACGAGAAGCCACAAACGCTGCTGTTCATGCCAAATTTATCTTTGTTCTATTCGTCTAGCATATCATAAACTCAAAGCGATAGTTTTTATAGTAAAACTAGTCCGTTAGCTTTTTCTTGTTGATCCAACACCAGAAACTACAATAAATTTAGGAATTGCTGCTTTTTATAATTTTTTGCGCATGTATGCAATAATGCATGGAATTTATGTTCAGCATTCCATAGCGTCTAAATCATCTTGGTTTATATTAATACAAGCAGGTGCGAAGCCAAGAATTGATATCGCCTAGATTGAGTTAGCTGTTCTTAGATTTCTTCAAAATTTTACATGATATTTTAATGAAATTTTAGTAGAGAGCTGAATCTGGAGCTCAATCCCCAGCTGTCCTCATGTCGCCGTCACAGAAGGGCATCCTTGTCACCTTGTTCATCGTGGATGAGCTCGGATTTGCATGTCCCCGTCATGTTTCTCCATCAGTATTACTCCTCCAACTTGCGCCATTTCTTTAAGTACCTTACTTACAATACCTCCCTATGTTTGGAGAATTTGATCACAGCCTCACAGTCACAGGACTAGCTGCTGCTGCTGCTGCTGCTTATGCATCTGGTCATGGGATTTCGCATGAGATTTCTGTTAAAAATTCCATGGAATAACAGTTTCGAATGAAATTCCTCTGAAAAAACTGTATCCTGAATTTCAGACTGATCGAAGTCTGAAGATGCTGCCGCCGCTGCACCGAACAGTTCGTCCACAGCATCGGAAAAGATGACAAGAAGTTGCCGCTCGTACGTGCGATTGTTTCCGCTCGGAATTCAGATGCGGTGTGCCTGCTGTCTGATCGGTCGGTCATCAGCTTGTCCCTGTCGGCGTGCATGCCTGAGCTCTGAACATCCAGACCACCTCCTCCCATCCTGGCCATGGTTGCATGCCATCAGCCACTGATCAGATTATCCATGCAATGACGCAGCTCGAATCTTGACCGATCGAGCTACGCCTCTTATAACCAATCTTTAATCGCTCTCTACCTCTCCTGATACATCTGCTCGACTGACTGGTCGGCGAAACTGGGCTTGGAGTACAGCCAGCTCTGCCAAATATGTTCTGGCCGATTGACCATCCATGCATATCTAACCTGACGAAGCAGTCCAACGTTTCAGACAGCTCCCCAAGCATGAATCGAATGTCTCTTGCTACAAAAGCGTTATCTGCTACGTGTCTATCCATCTAGATTAGTCTGTGCACGTCCATTCTGTGCTAGCTAGCTAGAAAAGCTCGTCAGAAATGGATAGCCAGCGATGAGAGGAGCCAATTAAGCAGGTGATGACTGATGATAGAGTTAAGGTGATGCCAACTTGGCTGTCGGGTGAGTGATAGACAGGACAGGTTAGGCCCCGGCTTTCCTCTTCTTATCTTCAGCCAAGGACGTCGTGCTCCTTTGACCCAGATCCAGATGCCAGAGTTTTTCAAACTAGTACGGATTTTATTGCTGTTACCGATCTTATTATTATCATCATCGCCTCATCGGTCTAAGTTAACAGTTATCAATTCTGTTACTACGAATTCACGATGGTATAAACTTGAAAACCATAGTAAGTTTATGAACATGTTATCATTGACTATTATTCCTCTCTTCTCCTCGCTCTCGTCAGAAGATAAAGAAAATTAAAAAAAAAAACACAAACCACAATTTTGGCAGTCAGTCAGACAATTAGTGGAGAGAGAATGAGAGGGAGAGAGGAATCTTTAACTGTAGTGCTGGTACTTGCCCACGAGACAGCATGCAGCATCTTGGAATATAAAATGAATGCGAAATGTTTTCTTTTTTTCCTTCTGATCCATGAAGTGAATGCAGATTGCTGTTGACACTGAAGTGAATAGTAAGTTTCAGTGTATTTTAGTTGTGAGAGTTTGAAACTAGCACTTGTTTGGAATAAAGTGCAGCAGACTGCAACCGAAATGCCAAAACCTGAACTTTCATCTAAACAGTAGGGGTGCAGTTGCAGTTGCAGTCGTTTAATTCTGAAGCATCGCAACATTTCCATCGACCATCGTAATGTTTTACAGCCGCCAAAGATTTTCAAACACCAAGCAGCGGCAAGCACACACATGTTTGCAAACGCATGAATCAAAACACAAATTTCAGAGAATTTACATCGAGACAGACTGATAGGAGTGATAGCTAAGGTCAAGAACCGGACGGCCGACAGCTGCACACACAAAGTCAAGAGTGGCTTGAAAATACACTGCACCCCAAAAATGAGGGGGCAATTTCCCATGCACGTGCTGTGTCCACCCGTCGCCATGCACCCAACCATGTTTTCTCATCATCCATGCATTGGGCTATTTCATTTTCGTTGCAAAAGTGCAGTGGTTTGTGCCTAAATATGTCACAAAGTTCAAGCACTACATTGTTTGTAGCTAAATGTTTAGCGTATAAGGACAGTTTCAATACTCCAATTAAGCTAGTTTTTATATTATTAAATAGTATGTCATAATATCATAATTTATTAAATAAGAAAATAGGTCTTTTATGATCCTAGTTTCAGCATAACATTCAAAGAATAATAAAAAATGTGTGGTATTAAATTAATAGTGTGTGCATTGAGATAATTAGGTCTATTAATATTTTCTAGGTGACATAGGATATAAAAACTATATCTGGTATTAGGACTACGAGAGAGACTACATTTGTCGAAATATGTTAATTAAACAAAACTCTGAATATTGCCAACTGAATGCAATGCTGAATATTAGCATCTGAACCCAAAGACTAAACCAAGTTGTATTTTTCAATCTCGCCCGTTTGAGATAAGATCACAAGATGCATTTAAATTAGTTGTGTGTGCTCAGCCCAAGTGGACCTAGTAAAATGTCTCCTCCTCCTGTTGTTGTAGGTGGCTGACACCTTTCTCCCTCTTTCATTCTTCTTTTGATCCCTTTTACCATCCTCCCTCTCTCCCATTGAGTTTGTACCAACAACAGGTAAACCCCAAAGGTAGACAGTAATAAACAAAGCAGGTAAAAGCACACTCCTAAGCATCATTACAGTGAGTTTAACAGCCGGTAGAAAGTGACCATCTCAAGCCATAAGCATCCAAACCAAGAGAGAAGTGAACATCTCAGGCTCTAACCATCCAAAGATAGAGAGACTATAGATGTGTTTGGTTAGATGATAAAGTTAGACTAAATTGGACAGTCATACATTCATAGATGAAACATTGTTTAATTGGAGAGATCTAATGGATTATTTTTTTATATGAGACAACGGTTTTCTAACGTTTAGCCATCATAGCGTACAGGTATAGTTGGAAAATTAGTTTAAGCTTGTGAGCCGACTTGAGTTTGACTATAGCTGAAATGAGCCGAGCTCAAGCTTAACTTTTAGTTCGGCTCGTTTTCATTCAGGACATTAGGTAGCATTTATGTTCTTAATTATTTTAGAACATATTGATTATAAAATGATTACTAATTAGAGTATACTATATTATATATTAGATACCTGATTATTTTAGAACATTTAGAGCATTGCAAAGAGAGAGAAAAAAAGAAAAAGTCCAAATGGCAGAGTAAATCTAGAAAGTGGGTGTGGTATCTTTGCCAAGATTTTCTTCTCTTCTGCTCCTCTCTCTCTCCTCTTTGCTACCTCTTCTTCTTCTCTTCTCCTCCCCATCACCATCCATCCATCTGGTCCATCTGCTGCGTGTTCTTGGTTGCAGGGTGGGAGGGGGAGGAGCAAGAAAAGTCTAGGGTTGGATTAGGGGGAGTGGGTAGATAGAGAGGTTGGTTTGGTTGGTTTTGGTGTGAAGATGGACCCCAAGTTTCCCCCACCCCCACCGCTAAACAAAACGGAGCCCACCACCGCCACCGCCACGGCCACCAGCAGCAGCGCGCAGCAGCAGCAGCAGCAGCAGCTGGATCCCAAGCAGTATCACCAGGAGCGCCACCACCTCCAGATTCAGGTTCATCCGC
>KE371485.1:28057-56620 GCA_000418225.1 Zizania latifolia | reverse complement strand
CGCGGGCGGCGGGGGGAGCCTGGGCGTCGGCGGGCACATCGGGTTCGCGCCCATGTTCGCCGGCCACGCGGCGGCGGCTATGCCGGGGCTTGAGCTCGGGCTGTCACAGGACGGCCACATCGGCGTGCTCACCGCGCAGTCGCTCAGCCAGTTCTACCACCAAGTCGGCGGCGCTGGGGCCAGTGGTCAACTGCAACACCAGCACCAGCATCACCAACACCACCAGCACCAACAGGAGGACGGGGAGGACGACCGCGAGGACGGCGAGTCCGATGAGGAGTCCGGGCAGTAGTAGGCTGGCCGCTCACTATGCGTCTCACGTCGTCTCTTGGAGAGGAAAAGGAGAAACGAAGGAGAGCACAGTGTATGCATGCAGCTACGGGATGCTTTTGTTACTGTTGTGTTGTTTTTCATGGGGTTGTGATGGGTTTTTATGTCTGATTTTTTCCTCTGTGGTGTCAAAACTCAAAAGAGGCTACTTGCTCTCGCGACTTGGTGGAATGGATCATGATCATCCTCAGTTCTTCCTCCCACGGCTCCATGGATGATCGCCGGGTTATTCCTTCCAAGTTTAGGTAAAAAAAGTTCAATCTTTTGCATTCCACAACCCACATGTAGGGTGCTTTGAAAGGTTAGATCTATTGGCTGTGATGAGCTTATGGTTCGACATTTTTGATGTCTCCATTCTGCAGGTGTTTCTGCAGGTGTATGATAGCTGAGAGCTGGATGGATTGGACTGATTTCCCTTCAGTGAGTGTCTTATTTGTTATTGCAAGGTGTGTAGATATTCAGGTATTTTTTTGCAGTTAGAGAGGTCTTTTTTAGGGAGTGATGATCCACTTATGTGCGATAAAGATGACGGCTGGCAAACTGAACCTCCCACACGGGCTGTTCCTGCAACACAAATACGATGCATAAACATTTATAGAGGCCTGATTCTATGTTCTTATTTTCTTATTCTTTTGTGGTATGCTCTATGATGCTGATTCCAATGTTTCTCTCCATTTTCCCTTGCCTGCCTCTTTTGTGTACTTTGCTCTACTATTTTAGTTAATTTCTTGATTAGGGCTACCTGTCTATTAATAGGATGGAGCAGCTGAAAGATCAACAGATGTGTGCTCATAGATATAAGATTGTGTTGTACACTTTTAGTGCCTCATACATAGCACACAACAATATAGTAGACTAGTAGAGCAATGCTACTTGATCCAGAAACTCTGCACCTTCTATATCATATGGACTGGTGCATTGATGCCCATGATAATTCCCTTGAAATATTGCATTCAAGCACCATTTGAAACTTAACCGAATATCTCGTAAAAGTTGAAAATATCTTAGACAATCAGAGGGTAGGCTGTAGGCCAACCATGCTTCATAATCATAAGATGGACCCTTGATGTTCCATGATCCATGTCAAATGTTGACACTAACCAGGACTAAACAACCTTTCATGTTGAGTTTGGTTGGAAATGGGTAATACTAGATTGGACTGGTTTTGGCTTTCTGGTTTCTGTTTGCCTTGTTGAGTTCTTTCAATCTGGACGGACATTGAACCATAAGGTTCACCTAGTGGTCATTTAAATGGTCTATTTTCTTGTCATGTAAAGATCACTAGCCAACCACTACTCTCAAGTATGAACAGCAGTTGTGAGGAGACACAACCAGTACTAGGGAGAGATGCTTATCATTTGTAGATCTTTAGATTAGTCCCCTTACCATCTCATAACACTAGGAAAGTTCTGGCAAGGCGGTAAAAGATAAACATGCTGAAGTGAACAGTTAAATTAAAATTATTTCACAAATTGGAGAGCAGCATGTTCATCATAAAGGTTACAGGCAGAACAAAAAGGTGTTCTCCTGTGTGGGCTAGCATGAGTATGCCATCAACTGTACTTGCTTATTTCTTAGGAGTTCATTTATCACGACTGTAACCAGGGTCAATCTGCTGCCCAATCAAAAGAATGCTCTTGATTGCTCAAGATGGAGAGGAGTAATGCCCATGCTGTCCGGTAATCTGTTGTATTTGCACGGAATTCATTCGTGTTTAGCATCTGTGTTGTCTTGCCGCATTCATTCTTGATATCTCACATAAATGCGACAGCATATCTATTTGGTACCTGCTGGATCTTGCCCAGTTGCTATAAAACTGAACTGCATGAGGTACCTTGGTATCGTCAGAGCACATGGTCGGCTGTCACTGGTATTACATCAGCCTGGCCTCACCTGAAATGCTACAGGCCCATAAAAACAGATTTGTGTTTCTCTTTGCATGGAGTTATTACTTCTGGTGTGGAGGGTTGTGATGTTTTTCTGGTTTGGGTCCAGATTGGTTAATACTAGGTCCAAACCTGTCCCCTCTTGGATCTGAACCCATATGTTCTGTTGGGTTGAAATGTCAACTCAAACCTAGACCTGTTGGTCTTGTAAACCCGGTGGTAGGGTTTATTATAATTTACAGTGATCCGTAGGACTCACGGGTTAATTATTAGATCCATACTCATATACATACGGGGCTGGGGCTCGATCCGATTGACCCATGGGTAAAAAAGATGGTCCATCCTCGCCGTGGAAACTGCCACCCCTATTTGCCGTAACTCCCTCCCCTCTGTTTAAAGAGTTACAAAATTACAGTAAAATATATGGAATTGGACTATGAATCTATAGCTGCACTATATATGTTAGGTAGTGTTAGCATCTAGCTGATTCTAGCATGTGATGCATCCCTTGTATAGCTGAATTTGATAGTGTGTCTCGATTGGCATGCAACTCATGCCCTCAACTAAAATACCAGCTAGTAGCCTGCCTGCACAGCTTGCCTTCTTCCAACACCTCACTAGATCAGATTTGATGTGTGAAGCTGGGGACACTGGACATTGTCGTGCTCAATGAATCGCAAAAAGTTCACTGTAAAAAGAAACTGGTCTCTGAAGTCTTAAGCGGGAGGTCTCCTTTTTCTTTTCCACCAAAGGCGACGCATGCAGCAGTTGCTTGGAGCCTTGGTGATGGCAACACCTGTTTCTTCTCGAGTGGCAGGACATTTTATTTTATTTTCATACATAATATTTGCGTGGTTACTTTGTCCCTGATGCTTTTGCGTCGCACTCCTTTTCACTTCTGCTGCCTTGCTGGCCTCGCCGGCCTTAGAGCATCTCTATTATGGTTATTATCTCACTTGCTATCCTCTAAGATAATAAGAATGATTTAAAAAATAACTTTACTGTTTTATTATTTGGTTTGTTATTTTAGGTGACTTCTTATCCTCCTTCCAAGACTTACTTTTTCTACCAAGTCACCAAGGCTTCTTATCCCCTTGCTATTCTATTTTATAGCAAGTCTAATCTAAAAATATAGTCATTAGTAGTTAAAATATATTAATAAAATATAGATGAATTAAAATAAGAATAGATAGCAAGTCATATTTGAGAAGTACATTGAAGTGGATAGTAAAATAAGAATCTAACTTAAATAGAGAGACTTGCTATTGTTCTAAATAATAAGTTAAAAATAGTAATCACAATAGAGATGCTCTTATGCGATTGTTAGTTTGGTTGAGATTTTCTTAACTAGATTCTCATCTTAAAATGTAAAATCTCAATCAAATAGCTTAATCTAGTAGTCTAGATTTGTGCAAATAGCATAGGATTTTTTAAGTGTAAAATGAAAGTTGACTACATCCTGATTTTACATATTCCCGTATCACTGCCATTAAGGTTCCGTATGACATAATTCTATACTAATTTTTTGGTGTTGGTCAAACTTAGCTCTAAAAAATCTTAATCTAGAGCTACAAATGAATTGATGTTATTTAGTTGACTCATATAGTTAAAAATAAAAATGTAAACTATTTTATTATATCATATAAAGTATAGATTCAGTATGATTCTTGAAGTTAGAGTACAAACAAGCTCTAAATATAACATAAATTTATGAGATAATTAGCCACCATACTATATGTAAGTAATATTGGTTTGTTTTTAATGTTTATTTTTTTAAGCTCACAATAGGTTGCAGCAGCGGACTCTCATTCTCAACCTCAATTTGATAGCCAGTTGAGATGCCTGCGCCATTGATCCCCCTCGAGAACGTAACCACTAACCAGCGAAGAAACAAGCATTCTCGCTCGCTGGAAGCCACGTAAAAGTGTGACTTGGATGGCCAACCTAACACACAGCCACGTAAAAGAGTAGTTTCCATGAGCTCGATAACCATACTGTTTTTGCTGCGTTCTCTGCTCCCGCAGCAGCAGTTCTGCAGTTGGGGAGGAGCGATTTGATTGGAGGCATCCTCTCACTCTCACTCTCACTCTCACTCTCACGCAGCCCTCGTCGGGTGGGACCCACCGGAATTTTTCTTCGACCTTATCTTTGGCTGCCCATGCGGTTGGGACATCGCCCTCAGTGACTCAGACATTCAGTCTAGCTGTCTAGCATAGCTGTTCGAATGTGGAAGTGCAAGCTGCAATATGAATGAAGGTGAGGTTTATGATAATTAATTAAATATTCGAATGAATAAATTTATATCTAAAAAGTTTATAAACAGTTATAAAATATTTTTTCGATAAATTTCGTATAGAAATTTGTTTGAAGTGTTACAGAGCTTGGAAGGGAGCCCACTTCTAACTTTTAAGCCATCTTCCGTCTGTAGAAATGAATGGTTCCTAATTTCTTTGCTTTCCTTTCTGTTTTATTTTTATTTTGGAACGAAAGAAATTAGCATGATGATTGTAGGGATGAGATTGTGTATGGCAATTTTATTAGCTTAGGTTGGTAACTAATCTGTTAGGTATGGATTTAGATTTAAATTTGTATCTACATTTTCGGTTACCCGGTTATGATCAGATTCGGTACGAGTTTGATTTGAAATCCACAAACATAAGTGGGTTTATCTGATTAATAAAATTTCTTTTGTTTTTCCTTAAAATTGGACCCAGCCTATTAGCAGTCCAATAACTTTCGAACATCCCTACTTCTACTCTTGTTACTTATGTTATTATATTGTACCTATGAGTTTTTCATCTGATTTAAATACTGAATGGATTTGAACATAAGTTTAGTTTTTAAATCCGCAAGTTTCACCGATGCGGACCCAGTGTGTTTTGCAGACGGTTTTGTACGGTTAGATGAGATAACATGGTCTCTTTCGTAATGTTACATTAGCTAACCGCAGCGGTAGCCGTGTTCTTGCGTCCATTTATATTGCATTCATGATCTTCTTCAGGGTTCAGTTTTTTCTAAAAACAAACTTCTTGTTTGGTAGCAGTATCATAGTACATGAGAATAGAAATGTCAGCAACCACACGAACCGTGCACCCAGTCTCATGCATCAGAAATGGGCACAGCGTGAGAAGCATGATGTTACTACCATCCCGTCGGTTACAACTGCTGCGCGTCACAACGCAAACGTTCGATGCAACATTCCATACCATTGATGAAGATTGACCATCGATGAAAAGGACAAAGTTCCATCTGAACTGTTCTGTACAATCTCGCCTATAAACCTGAGGGCACAGATACACAAAAAGAGACAAGACAAACCCTCCTTGATACCAACTTCATCTTCTGACTAATTTTGTATCCTATGGCTAAATGAATGAACAAAAGGTGGAGGAGGGAAAAAAGGAGCCATGGTCTCCAGAGAAATGTTACAAAATTTCTGCATCGCTACAAAGAGATGAACATGTACACACTACCCAAGTACCCAAGCATGTCAATCATCAAGCCGATGAATCTCACCCATCATGATGCGGTTGCTGTGGACCTTGAAGCCAAGAAGAGAAGGGTCAATCTGCTTTCCTTTCTTTGTTTTCTTCTTTGCACCCTTACCACCCAGGCCCCCATCCACGGATTCAGCGGCATCATACGGCAAGGCGGGCTTCTTCGTGCTCTTCACCATTTCCCTGAAGGATGGACCATCAACATTGGTTCCTGATGGCGGGATGAAAGACCCTGTCTCTTTGTTAGTGGAGACAAGGATCTCTACAGGTTGGGCTACTGAGGCGATTCCTGCTTCCATCTTGTGATCTGCACAAAAAAATTGCTTCATCAAAGTTTTGAAGTCTACAAAAGTGAATAGGTCCTATTATAGCAGAAAGCAGAACACTTCAATCATTGGAGATGCGCAAAAGTTTAGGTGCTACCAAAGTGGCGAAGTCACCTATCAAACCATCAGTTTACACTGAAACTGTTAAACCAGTGATGTCACAAAGAATGCAGCCCTATAGTATATTCTCTATATATCATTTTGAATATTTTCATACATTCTTAACCTCACAAGATATATAGCTTTCTGCACCAAATAGTGTTTGCAAAAGGCATACCATCAGAAGATGCACGGTCTGCCTTCTTCAGCCTAATAGTTGAAGATATATCTGTGGATACCGCCTGAGATGCAGCACTAGATGGGCGCTTCAGCAAGGAATGAGTGCTCCCCTTTGAAATGGTAGTTTCAGGCCTGCATATGGAACATGAAAGACTCAGATACTTGCGATTAGAATCCCAACATCAAAATGATTAGCACTAATGAAGCACTTTAAAGATAAATTATGAGCGTTGCATTGAAACCCCTTAATGAAGTACTAAAGAATCACAATTCTTGTTGTAACAGTTTGAAGAGAAGTATGATTGTAAGTGAAGACACTTCTCAAAAGATCACAGTACCCTACATGTTCTGATAAGACTGCTGTAAATAAACATAAGAATTTAAGAAACTTGAACATTTGTGCCAACATAATTTTAGGATAGAAATTTAAA
This sequence comes from Zizania latifolia, assembly GCA_000418225.1. Lineage (NCBI taxonomy): Eukaryota > Viridiplantae > Streptophyta > Magnoliopsida > Poales > Poaceae > Zizania > Zizania latifolia. The sequence goes on along the minus strand of KE371485.1, from coordinate 49,871 downwards.
AATAAAAAAAATGATTGTGGGTTTAAAAAGACACTTAACAATATAATCAAGAGCAATACCAGTTGCTAACAGCTTCTTCAGCAAAATTAGTGTCATCCCCCACCAAGTTTGAACTGGAACCCTGCCTTTTTCCCCTGGGTACCTCATTGGTATGCCCAACCAAAGAATTTCCAGATAAACCACCCCCCATAATACCTGAAAATTCACCCCTTTGAATATCAAGCATTGACCCTGAGCTTGATCTAAGGCTTAACTTTCCACTGTTCTCCATACTGTTAGGCAAATCTAAATTTACTGATCCCTCCTGTCCTGCCTGCCCTGCTTTTGTGAAAAGGGACCTTTCTGCAAGAGAATCGTCAAAAGATAACCTATCCGCTGTTGATCTTAAAGGGTTATCTGCAGCAGGCTGTACAAAGAGTGCAGAAGAATCTTTACGTCCAAATGATGCCGGTACTGGAATGTCAGGAAAACCCAGAGTTTGCTGTGACTGAAGAACTAGTTTTTTATGGATCATGTCACTCAAATCTTGCTCTGTGCTCCTCTCGTTGTTCCTAAGTGATGCCCATGGACGAGGATTGTCAATGGGAAGGTTCATTTCCACATTCCTCCTCTGTTTCTGTGCTTCAATTTGCAACTGGTTCATGCGTGAAGGTTCAATCAGATTGTTTTGCAACTGTCCATTGTCATCTGACCAGTGCCTTTCCAGCCTTCCCATGTGAGAACCAGAAAGCTGCTCCTGAAGCCTCTGTTGCTGGGGATGAACCCCTGAAGGAACCATAGGCATTTGGCCTAGAGAATACAAATCACCATGTGTTTCTAACTGCCCGAGGCCATGATGACGTGCAAGAGAATTTACAGCATCCAGGTTTGGTAAAGGAGTACCACCAGGCAAAGAGCCAGATCGGTCAAGGGAGTGGATACCTTGACCTCCCCTATGCAACTGCTCGTGCAAAGATAAGCTCCGATCAAGATGTTCATGATGTTCCATCGATGAAGATCTCTGAAGGGACTGCAGAAGATCAAACTGTGCTAGTCTAGAGGCGTGGCCTTGATTTGGGCTGGTCCCTGAGCGGATAAAATGACCAGATTCATCCATTGGCCAGCCCCCACTTAAATGTCTTTCTTCCTCTCTGGCTGCATGTTGACGTAGGGCATTGGCCAATTGTTGTGACTGGAACTGATCATGCTGCAGACCTAATAGAATTTGTTGTTCTAAAGGAAGCATTTGCCTCTGATTTGAACGCGAAAGAACATCCATCAGATCATTGTGTTGCTCCCTGTGAAGTCCATGCCCAAATTTTGCTTGAATGAGTTGCTCAATCGCTGCATCATGCTGCCTTTGAAAATGGTGGGGTTGGTGATGCAAGTCATTCAATACTTGTTCCCGAAGTAACACTTGATCAACCATGTTAGTTGGTCCAAAACCTGAAGCCTGCAACTGTTGCTGCAGCATTTGCTCAAGTATCAGGTGTTGTTGTTGTTGCTGCTGTTGCTGTTGCTGCTGCTGCAGAAGCTGGGCTTGGCGCTGCTGCAGCTGCCTCTGGTGCTGCTCTTGTTGGATCTGCTGGCGGCGCTGCTGTTGTTCAAGTTCAAACTGGACTCTCAAAAGATGCTCCATCTCAGGAACCGGTTGGTTCATAGACTGCCTGTGTTGGTGCAAAGAATCAAACACCTGCCCTGCAAACGGTCCAGGAAACTCCAAACTGTTACGAGCCATCAAGTGCTCCTGCTGCAATTGCTCCCTCCTAATCTGTTGGAGAAGCATTTGCTCCTCCATATTCAAATGATTTAAGTCCGGTTCAATTTGGGGAATTCGACCTGAAATGTTTGCATCAGTCACATTGTCCAGACGCCCGAAGTTAGCAGGCCACTTGTCTCGAACAACAGCCGCATCATTCATCCTGCCAAGCTGCCCATGCCTCATGTTCATAGGTGGAATGTCCTTAGGGGCTGTAGGCTTTGGAATTCTCCGCTCATTTACCCCAAGTACATTAGATGAGAGAGGTTGCTTTGGGTGCATTCCTTCTAACTCAGACCATAGCAAGCCAAGAGGGCTCAGCTCACTCTCTCGGGGAACATCATGCTGGGGCCAATTAGCTTCTCCCACAGCAGCACGGGGATCACGTGGTGCCAACTGGAAATCTGAATGGTCCTTCTCGAGATCCCGTAGAGATTGACCCATGCTGCTATTAGGCCTCGCAGGGTACAAAAAAATTTCTGCAGTAAGTAGAAAGGAAAAATGAGCATTTACCTGTAAAGTGGAAATAAAAGGACAGAACACATGATTGCAAAGACAAAACCACTGAAAACAAGGAAAACTAACCTTCAGCATCCTGAGTCACAGTTTCAGGAACGTGCTGCTGGCGGCTATCGATATTTGCTGGCACCTTTTCTGTTTCAGGAGGATGGAGCCAACTCCTATGTGATTCAACAGGTGCCTCATGCTCACCTCTTTTAGGATTGACGGCATCATTTTCAATATCCTGCTTAGATGTTTGGTCCCCGAAAGAACCTGAAGTAGGAATTTTCTCTTCAAAACTATTATGTACAGAATCTGGAGATTCACTACTTTCACCATGGGATACAGGTGGGAGAGACTGGGACTTTTGTCCAAGGTGTGGCATTACTTCAAAAAGCGGCCGGAAGGGAGAATCATCTGGAGCATTAGCCAAACGTACCGGCAACTCCAAACCAAAATATCCATCTTCGTACCAAGAGATAATGTCAGCACCCAGGAATGGACCCTGCATGCCTCCTTGGGGATCCAGGTAATATAAGGTCAAGTCCTCTGGATAATTAGCCTGGCCACTAGCTTTTGTATCCATGTCAATGTTTTGGTACAGAGAAGGAGGTTGTGGAATTTGGTCAAAAGGTGATTCAAGAAACAGAGAAGACGAGTCGTTGGGTAGCATCACACCAATATCAAGATCAGCACTTGAGTTGGCTTCATCAAATTTCATATCTTCCTGACTGCCCGAAAACCTAAATTCATTTTTGGGTGTGTTTTCCACAGAAAGTTCCTTTGGTGGACACACCCCTCCATCATAGAAGGCATCCTTCTCGGAGATTAAAGTGGCAGACCCTTCATGACCCAATCCACAATAAGCAGCAGAGCCTATATCCTTGTTACCTTCAATGCCACAAGCTGGTCCTGAAAATATAGTTCAGCTTCAATTGATGCCCAGAAGGAAAAGTAGAACCCTCATGACAAACAGTAGTATATGCATTTTCAGATCCACAAAAAAGAGATAACCACAATACAATACGTAGCTTCCTGGCGTACATACCTTCAAGCTCTTTCTTCCTATCTCTTTGTATTCCAGTTGTATTGACTAGTTCACTGCTAATAACCTTACCCTTCCTAATATCTTCCAGAACAGCCTACAAAGTGCACATGCAGATAAGTATGCATACAAACAGAGAAGCTTACAAATGAATAGTCGTCACAAAGTAAGACAAAAAACAACCAAGGGGTTACCTCCTCATCAGTACCAGGTGCAACAAAGGCTAGAGGTTTAACAGGAGTTGATAGTGTAATAGAAGGAACTTCCTCGAGCATACAGTGTGCATCATCAGAGGATGGCATCATCTTTTGTTGCCTGTATATATCAAGAAGTTTCCCCCGTGGATAGCGAAAGGAAAAAGTTGTGGCACATTTTCCATGTGTAGCAGGAGCACCAATTGGTCCAGCAGAACATGATCGAGTGAAGGATGTAACCGAATTGGAGTTTGCCCTGCCTCTTCCAGCAGAAAAACCAACATTGGATTCCTTCACACGTCCTTTCTCCAATCCAAATCCTGGAGCAGCACGGTATGTTGCTGTGCCACCAGAATGACTCTCCTGTCGGTGACGAGGTCTCCATTTGTCGCGAGAGTCTGTCTCAGGCAGCAGCCTTCCAGTGAATGTCTGTTTTTCAGCATGGGTTTCATCCTTCTCTGTGTCATTCTTCTTGTCTGATCTGGAGTCCTTCTCCTTGTCATCAGGTCCCCATCTTGATGACCATTTGCCATCACGCCGCCCTTCATTCCCTGAACTGCGGGCGGATCCATCATTCCACCTTTCAGATGAGGGTGCTCGTGAATCACTGCTGTCCCTCACAGGAACATTATCAGATCGGCGATCATTTTTACGACTCTCCATATCCCGGTCCACTTCCTTCTTGCGCTCCCTCCTCCCAAGTAGGCTTGTCTCCCTCTCCTCTTCCAGCCAACGAAGACTGTTGTCAGCATCAAATGCATTCCGTCTGCGTTCCTTCTTATCGGCAATTCCTTCCAGCATCCTTCCATCTTTTTCAGAAGGTTCAAGCAAGGAACCATGAGCTGCCGAAATCTGCAAACAACATCATGCGTCGTTAATGATCATTTCTAGCAGACAAGGAACAACAAATCAATACAATACAATATGTCAGCTGAATTTCTGACCAAAGTCCTGAATGGAAACATGGTTAGAAAACGATCACAAACCTTTGCATCAGTTGGTTTAGCATAAAGCCACTGAGGAGACAGAGGAATGCTGTTTTCCAGGTGCTGCTGATCTGCATAGCAAAAGATTTTCAGGGTCAACGACTTAGCAAAAGCATGCTATCTCGCGCAAAAAGAGACCTACACACGCACAACCCCACACTCCCACCAGTATGCAGCCGTTGTGAAGTCCGCCCACACACGAGCAGGCACAGGATGCGCACGCACAAGCACACGTGCACACGTACACACACATACAGTACCAATACAAAACCAAATCCTACATAAGGCGGAACAAAAGCAAAACCTATATGCTACAATTCCTCGAAGCTAATAAAAAACAAATCCGAGTGCGGTGATGAGTGGACGGCCCGACCTTTCGATTCGTCGACGAAACCTATGGCGGCGGCGGCGGCCCTGTCATCCTCGATCCCCAGAGAGAGAACATCTGCGCAAATAAGCAAGCATCAAATCGAACGCCCGCACCAGCCAGTCACACAGATCTGAACCTGTGCCATTCCGCGAGCGCGGCAGATCGGATCTCCCGCGGCACGTGGCCCCCAGATCAGGCGGCTCACCTTTGCCGAGCGCCGCGAATCGATCCCCAAGCTTCCTCTCCGACATGGCGGCCTAGCAGGATCCGAACGCGCGGGGGAGCGGGGAGTGAGCTAGGGTTTCGTCGTCGTCGGGGGCGTGGGGCGGCGGGGCGAGCCGAGCAGGCGAGCGGCGCGAGGCAGCGCCGACACGAGCGGGACGGTGCCTAGGGTTTGGAGCAGTTGGGGGGGGCGCGAGGTCGCCGGAGAGGACGATGAGGAGGAGCGGGAGGGTCGGGTTGGGTTGCGGTGGGAGCTGTGTGCGTTTGCGTTTGGGAGGAGATGGGTTTTGGGTTGCGGTGCTGCGAGGAGATGGAAAGGTTTGTTGTTCACGGATGGGCAAGTGTTGTGTTTTGTCTTCAAAATTGATCTTTTCCACGCTGGCTGAGCTGTGTCATCCGCGTTGGTAATGGCACCAAAATAGGTAAATGTTTAGTTCACTACCATTTACAAAGTCATGGTAACCATTATTTTTTTAACTACTTGTGGGTCGAATTACCTATTTACATATGAATAAAAATTATATATTGTGTTTATGTTTGTTTCTTATTTGCTACTCATAGCTATGTTTACGGACGAAGATTCATAATAAGTATACAAGCATTATATAAATAATGCTTACATATACCTATGATACCCATTTACGAGTGTGTGTCTAACTTAACATGTAACAACCCATAACCCAAAATATCACACTCAATCTCTCTTCTATTCTAACGCTCACTCCATCTCCTCAGCACTTAACAGCACGTGATTGTCTTGAGATCGCGCCGCCTGTCGTTTGAAGACCACCAGTTCACCCTTCAGGCCCTCAAGTCTATTTTTATTGTTTGTGGATAATCAGGTATGTCTGCGGGTATGCCTGTAGACATACTAAAATTGACTGATACAAATATGGAGAAACATTATCATAGCTACGATACCCGATTGCTATCCCTAATAATTAGTGATAATTAATGCTAGATTAGACCGATTACTAGCGGACAGTTTTACAAATACTAGTAATCACGAAAATAGGTAGTAGGTACAGATCAGGACATCACACAGAATTAGGTAATGTTGTGGACTACACATTAAAATCAAAACTATAAATTGCACCCGTAAGTTTTCTCTTTTGTTACTTAGTATTGTAGTATTGTCTCTTTTGTCATCTCGAGAATGACAACTGGACCCAGGGACATATATCATCATATAACTTAGTATCGTGGTATTTTGGTATTTTCTCTTAAAGCATACAAGTTGAGTGAAAATCACATATATTAGAGTTTCATACTTTCATAGAAACAGAAACAAGAAACCATCCACGTCCCGCCATACTCAACAAATGACTTTTCCACATTAAACATCGCGGAATAGAATTCCCCTTTAAACCCTTAAACACCACAGAAAAAATTAACCTAATTCCCGTCCAAACAGAGATCAGGGGCTATTACATCCCCTATCCAAAAGGGCAGCATCTCCTTTTTCCTTTTAGAATCAGACGAATCAGGAAGATGTCCTTCAAAGAAACGCCAACACGATAGGTTATAAACAGTATTAAATGGGGCCAGTTTAGCCCACACCGAACAGCAACGAGATTGCTCCCAACACGATAATGCATTTCAAATTCTGCTCTAAACTTCACAGAAACACATACCAGCAATAATAATTGCAATTGGAAGAACTGTTCATTAAACGGTACAAAAAGTCCACATCCAGATAATGTTTCTAAGCAGATCACACTCCAGATCGAAGCTGTGAGATCATAGTGTGCCTCTAGTAACAACCACAGCAGAAAATTTCAGGTAATGCAAGCCTAGGTTCTTATCTTAGGACATCCTCTGGGCAGCTTCCTTGGCGATAAGCTTTTCCCTGGCTTTGGTCTTGGCCTGTGACTTTGAACCCATGATACCACCACCCCACTTCTTCCTAACCTCATCAAACTTGTCGTTGAAGTTTGCCTGGGAGTGAGGCAGATGTGTCAGAAGCATAAACAACAAATGAAAATGATTTGTAAGAGGACGACCATTTGTTCTTTATATACTTACCTTAATGGCCTCCAAGATTTTGCTAAACTCCAACTTATCCTCATTCTTCACAGTCGTCAAACACAAGACAGAGGCAGTCTTCTTGTGCACAATCTGGTCGAATAGCATTTTTTTCAATTGCAATTTGTATAATAGCGCTTTGTGCTGAGATAAGGGGAATAGGAATTGCTTAAAGAGCACAGAAAATAAATAGGCATACCGATCCAAGGCGAGCCTTTCCTTTCACGATGCAATAAGGGATTTCCATTTTTCTGCACAAGGCTGGGAGCCAAACAACAAGTTCAATGGGATCGACATCATGAGCAATAACCACGAGCTGTGCTTTGCTCTGCAGGTAACAGTAAATAGTTGCATTTGATTAATTGCCGTTGAAACTTTGAAGTAGAGTAAACTTAGCACATGGTTACATGAAGTAGTGGCTACAGTAGTAAAAAACACACCTGTTCAATCAAATAAGTCACGTGGTTAAGTCCATACTTCACAACAATTGGTTTCTTGGCTTCAACAGTCTTCCCTTCAGCCTCTGCTTGCGCTCTTTTCAAAAGCCTTTCCTTCTTGGCGGCCTTGTCTTCAGGCCGGTACTTCAACAGCATCTTGAACAAATTGGTTGCTGCAATACCAATAAAACTTTAGATTGCAAACAGCCATGTAGAAAACCACAGGTCCATGATTTGTATAACACTGAAGAATACACACACTTTATGTCCCCGATGCTATATGTCAATCAGCAGAGAAGGAATACGAACCAAAGAAATGAATCCTAAAATCAGTGTAATGGAACATGCATAATTTCAATAAGGTATCCTGAGCAGAGGATCACAACAAAGATGCAACTGGGGCTACCACCATTAGATTATATTATCTAACAAAAGCAAGCCAGCCAGTCAACATGATCAGCTGATCACACAACAATCGGAATAATGGCAGCAAACTCGCCACAGGCCCAGAGCTGTCATATCAACTTAGTGCGTGGCTATCACAAATCAAATACAAGGACGTACACATTGCTGAGAAATATCACGCATTCAAACACCATCTAATCCAGGTGGCGTATAGACTAGACATGAGTACATGACCAGATGATAACACAAAAAATGAGCCACCACTCGGCACAACTATGATATCAACTTTAGTGCGTGCCTGCAGTTGCTGAAAAAACTCACAATTTCCAAAACCACCTAAACTAGTTGACGGATTGACCGAACCTTCAGCTTATTCGACCAACAAATTATAACAATAACCTCCAGAAAACTATTAAACCTGCACCTGCCTGATGGCATCTGACAACGTAGGCGCTCCGACCAAACCAACTAATCAAGCTAGCGCAATTTGCTACATCAGAATCAACAGTGCTAGTATTCATCTAGTGGAGATTGGAAATGGACGAGTAGATTCAAGGTTACGGACCGAGGTTCTTGTCGAGGGTGCGAGTGAACTGGTTGAGGGCGGGGGGCACCTTGAGGCGCTGCTTGAGGATGCGGCGCTGGCGCTGGATCCGCACCACCTTGGGCCACTTCACGAACCGGTGCAGGTCCTTCTTCGGCGGGAGCGCGCCGCCGATCCCGAACTGCTTCTGCCGCTTCTCGAAGAGAGGGTTCACCACCTTATCCGCCGCCTTCTTCCTCGCCGGAACCGGGGCCTTCGCGCCTCTCTTCGGGGCCTGCGCAACAGACGGATCACGCCGTAGTCAGACACCATGGCATGCTACGACTTCGCATGAGGCGAGATGGAACTCGCCGTGGTGCGTACCATGGCGGCGGCGCGCGCGGGCTTCGGGGAATAAGTGGCGGCGCGGGAGGATTAACCCTAGGAGGGCAAGAGGATCGCGGAATGGCTTATAAAGGGGTTCGGGATACCATTCCATCTTGGCCGCTTGTTGATCGTGCCGGTACCGCTATCAAAACAGGCTAAGACCGGATATGATAACAAATACGACTTCTATTGTTATTTATATTAATATTAATGTTTTTTAAGATTAAAATTTATTTTAAATGTACTACGTAGTAATTTAGTATTTATATAATCAGTACTTGTAAAAAGATGTTTTTTCTTAAAAGTATTTATACTATGTTCACCCATCGAATAAAATTATTGTGTTTTTCATACCTTCTCGATATATGTGTTTAAAAATAAATTTTGATATATTTTAAGATGAACAACGTATTATATTTATAATTTAGTATTAATTATATACGTTACCATCAACTGTCAACCAAAGATAAATTTGGAAGTCGCAGATATTAGTTGTTAGCTTTGGTCTTGTTAACTCTAACAATTTTTTAAGATTTTTGTGTTTCTATATCCCCTTGGTATTAAGAAAGTGGAGTGTTTTCTAAACTGAGGATTGATCTCATCTTATGCTTTTTAAGAACACATAAGTTAGTGGTGGTACACATAGAATGGGACATTTTTTGAACAAAAATTCTCAAAGATCAAGTAGGCCGGCTTCGTATCTACGATAGTGTTTGGTTAGATGAATAAAATTAGATGACATTAGCTCATTAAAATCATGGACAGATTAGATAGGATCATCCACCGAAGAAATATTTCCTCCAAATACTAGATAGATTGATTGAAAAATTTAGTTGGATGGACTCATCCACCCAGTGATGACCACCACACCCTCTCTCATGCCGGTGGCCACGCCCGCACCCGCTCTTGCTCCGACGACCGCACTTGCGCCCGCTCCTACGTCAACAACTGCACCCGCCATAACGAGGACGGTGAGTAAGGAGTTCATCCTATCCATCATTATTCATGTAATCAAACAAATAAAAAATTAGATGATCACATTTACCTAACCAAATAAATAAATCATCTTGTCTTATTAGAAATTGGATCGTTCTATCTCACTATTCTAAGTTAATGGCCCACGAGCTAACCAATATCACTTGCCAAGATCGCTTCTTTCGTGTTTTAGGATTTACAGATTCTAAACATCAACTAGTCTAAATATCTATAAATATCTAGCTGGTTAGAGTAATTGGTTAGTTATAGTAACAGCTAGTCTGAGTAGCTAAATTATTTAGCAACCCAACTTTAAAGTGTCTAAATTATTTAGCTAGTTAGCTAGTGTGTTAAAAAGATAAATCTCCACCGCCACTCGAACCGTAGGAGTCCAATAAGACGAGGCCGAGAGCAAAACAGTAAGCAAGCGGCGGGCGCCAGGGCGGGACGCGCCGCGCGCGCTCGGGGAAAATTTCGGTGGCCGCGCGGTGTGAAACGGAACGAAACGCCGGCGTTATCCTACATCCTCGCGCCATCTTAAAAAACATATTTTCCTTAAGTTATTTCTTTACATATATATACATATCGATTTCTTATGTTTCCTCCTGCCGCATTCACACATAGGCAGTGCCAGCTTCCAGACAAGAGCATAAGGGTCAAGCCGTGTCTAATTTGATAACTAGTTCAACCGATTTAGAATACCATTAAATAATACCTCTGATTTTTTTATTAAGTCATTCTAACCATAACTTATTTTTAAACATATCCTTTTACAACTTTTATACATTTTCTCCTTTTTATTATTAAACAAATAACTCATATATTTTTAAAACATAATACATAAAAGTAATAATTTTTTTTAGTTTTATGTACAAGTTTAAAACGAAATGTATAATAAATATAAATACAAATGTTTATCAGGAGAGCCGTGGAGTATTTTTAATTTGACTGTAGAAGTCAAATTTATTGGCTCGTCCCCCGCTCGCTCCGAAAATTTTCGTGCCCGAAATTTTGAACCGTGCCCCGGCCGCGCCCGTGGTTGCCATTTTCGCGTGCCGCCACAGTCCGTGGTCCCGTGCTGGTGCCATTTACCGTTTTGCCCCGCCGTGCTGACGGACAGATCTCTTCCAGGTTCAAATCCAGTAACCGAACCTACCGACAGTTGGTAACTGTAATAGATCAGTTAAAATTTAAAATTTTGAATTTAAACTGTTTGTAATGTTTTAAAAAACCTTTCTATCAATATTTTTCTTCCAATTTACTCATTTGTATTATAATTCTTTTGATTTTTAGGTTAATAGTAATTTTTTTTGATCGAGCTTAAAAATTACTAAGACATATTTAACGAAAACTAATTTAATACCCTAATTACTAGTGTGTTTTTATATAAAATGGTAAAATTAGAGAAAAAACTTGTAAAAAAATTAAAATGACTTTTAAAATACTAGTAAGAAAATTATTTATTATATTTATTTAGTACTCCCTCTGTCCTAAATTATAGTCATTTATAGATTTTGGTGTGGTTATTAAAATGTAAGAAAAAAACACAAAATACCTCTCAACTAGTACTCTAAACAATTAGTACTACATACAACTAGTACTTCAGATAGGGTAAAAAAGGAAGATTTAGAGAAAAAAGTAATAGAAGTTGTAATATTTGAAATAAAATCTGAATGATAGAAATAGTTGTAATTTGAGACAGATGGAATAGGAAGTATATAATTAATTTATAAATTAACCATGGAGAAGGGCAAAATGGTAAAATACAAAAAACATGTCGAGCCGAATCCCACCAAGTGACCGATCTCATCCCCACCCATTAATAGCGTGCGCACCTCGGAATTTCACGCGCACCGCACCACCCGCTCGCCCCGCTCCGCCTCCCAAAAATTTCCCCCGTAAAACCCTAGCTCGCCTCCTCCCACCTCCCGCCCGCCCGCCCGACCGCGCCATGGCCTCCGACGCCAAGCCCGAGTCCCCGCCCGCGGTGGATCCGCCCGCCGACGACGCCAAGGACGCGGACCCCGGGCGCGAGGAGGAGGACGACAAGGCGGCGGAGGAAGAGCCGCAGTCGGGGCGGAAGCGAGGGCGGCGGAAGAAGGGGGAGGCTGAGAAGGCCTCTCCCGCTACCCCCACGGTCGAGAGGCCGTCCAGGGAGAGGAAGACGGTGGAGCGCTACTCCGAGCTCGCCCCGCGCGTCACGCCCGCCAAGAAGTCCCCCGCCATTCTCCAGGTGAACTCTCGCCCGCGCGCGTGCGCCTTGGTCTGATCTGTTCTTTCGGGATGCGTTGCCTTGCTGTTTCCACGCCGCAAAGCTGGAATTTTCGTGCGAGCCTCCGTGACGGTAGCTCGCTAAAATTAGCCGTTCCTTGGATGTTGACTGGAGCTTACGATTTAGTTCAGTTGTCACCTTTCATTCGTGCCTCTGTTCATGTTTGAAGTTTTGCTGATCTCACTTTCATACTTGCTTGCTTGTTTCAGGGCTCTGGATCGAAGCTGAGGGACATTCCCAACGGTAATTTCTTGCCCCTCAAATATATCCTGACTTGTTTCCGTGTTAATGGCAGATATGTTCCTGTTTGCTTCTGGCGTTATGTTGAGGTCACAAACTATATCTGCTGACCAAAACTTAGGATGCTATGTCTCTGTTTGCTTGTCTTGATGTTAATGTGGGGAGATCTTTCTTCCGATAGTGTGATGCTTTATGGGCATGGACTTTTTTGCTTGGTGGAAATCTCAAGACCAAAAGCTAGACCCTAAAAAAAGGAGAGCAAAAGCTACTTCTGTCTGGTATTTCAAGTTTAAGCAGCAGCTTTGGTAGCTTGGGTATGGATCAGGGTTAACCAAACTAACCGCCAGCCCAGCCTGGTTTAGCGGTAACCAGATTGGTTACCGCTGCCTGGAAACTGTGGCTACCGGGTTGGTAACCATGGTTTTGTTAACCCTGGTATGGATTCACAAATGAACTGATTTAAAACAGCGGTACTGTTCCCTTTATTTTTGTTTACCTATTTTATCTGCTTGTGGCCATTTGATTAGAAGTGTTTTTTGTTAGTTCATTTGATTTCTTGTGTGCTTTGTATATGATAAACAGATCCAGAAACAAATGTGCCTTACAACTAATAAGCTGAAATTACAAGTCTCAATGGATCATACATTCTTGTTACTGAAGAAATTTTGTAGTATAATTCATTGCTTGGTGCTGGGCCCATCACTTGACTACTAGAATAAAAGAACACTTGAACTGGTATAAGAATTCAGGGCCACATGGTCATATATAGCTAATAGATGTGCTTAAACAGGTACCATTGTGTGGTTTGGTCTATGTTTGTCTAGCATATCTGATGGGGGCCTTCAGCAGAATAACGCTAAATCTAGTGTGATTGAATTCACTTTCACATATTTGACTGTGCTGTTTCCTTGAATCGCATGCTCCTGGATTGAAAAAATCCCTCATCCTGAAATATGGATCACATGTTTGCATATCTGGATTTTTGGATTAGTGTCTGCTAATTGCTTATTGGCATTTCTTGTATATTTCAACTGTTATATTCTTGAAGTTGATCTATTTTTTAGTGATGCTAGCGTAGTGTGTGCTGCCATGGATCTTAGATAAACATACTAGTATACATAAGTTCCAAGCATAAGAAATGAAACATAACTTCTTCTGAGCCTTTCAATCCTAAGCAAGTTAGGGTAGGCTAGAGTTGAAAATCAAACTCGGGTTTCATCTTCATTTGAGTGACTAGGTTTTCTATTGGCTCACTGAGCCTATCACAACCTTTTAGGGGAAAGGGACCCTCTGTCCTCCTTTATTAGGGCTTGGGACCTGCTATGTTGAGACAACATAGGCGGAGTTATCCTATAAACAACTAAACTTTAAATTGAAGGTGGTGAGTGTATTGTGTATTCTCACTCTCCAACTCCATTTGATGGAGTGAATATGATTGCTGTTGCTAGTTGTTACCCGTTAGAGACTTTAGAGTAGATGTTTTACTGCCCTTCATGTTTTTTTGAGACTAGCTGTATGTTACTCTATATTTTTATTTAATCATTTGTTTGCCTCTTTCTCCTAACAGTTTCCTTCAAACTGTCAAAAAGAAAGGCAGACGAGAATCTCCAGAGTCTTCATGTTTTAATGTATGGAAGGAAATCAAGTGTAAGGCTTCAGCACACCTTGTGTAGCTGTACTCTAATTTGTTCTTCTTTGTTAACTGCGTTAATTCTCTGCAGGTCACTTTCTTGAAGAGAAATATATCCCAATTTTCTGGTTTTGTTTGGACTGACAATCAGGTATTTGAGACTATGCCATGTTCATGCGAGACAAGAATTTTTTTTTTGTTGATATATGCTGAGTTTTTTGGGGAATGTCGGCATGCAATCTTTTTCAGGAAAAACACAGGGCCAGGATAAAAGAAAAACTTGATAAATTTAACAAGGAGAAGTTACTAGATTTTTGTGAAATCCTTGATATTCATGTTTGCAAAGCCACCACAAAGAAGGTTAGTTTTTTTAGCTACATTTCCTTGTATGGTCGAAATAATAAAACCTGTAGCAACAGCAGTGTGTTTCTCTGTACTTCAGGAGGAAGTCTCTGCTAATTTGTTGGAATTTTTGGAGTCTCCTTGCATTACTAGAGATGTTGTTCTCACTGATGAGAAGAAGGTACAGATTATAGTTACTGGATTTGCTCTTCCAGGTTTAATTTTTATAATAATTCGCACCACAGGCTAAAGTTTGGACATTTTTTTATTGTCATTGCAGAAAGGGAAGAAACGTGGGAGGAGGTCTAAAGGAAGTAGCCAGGCAACTGCTGTAGGTGCTTCTGAAGAGAAGGTAACAACATTTGGTGCCATGGCTTGAAAATTTCATATTATTTTTCACTCTACTGTTCTACCAGAAAAATAATATATCATGTATCGCCTTCAGCTATCCGCTGAAGTCTGGTGTTGAATCGTCTGCATCATGGAGATTCTCAGTGCATTGAGAACTAAAGTGCTTTCTTTCTTTTTGTTATTCATCTGGGGTTACCTTATGAACTATCCAGAAACTGCAATTTTGGCATTTGGTGCAATTAATCATGGTGATTATTTTTCTGAAATGTTGTTATCAGAAGTATTGGATTAGGAAAAATATAACGTGGAAGCTGAATAATCAAAGAAATCCATTGATTCATTTAAAAAGTCATTTGACTTGAATGGTAAAAAGCCTATAATGCAGGGCATAATTTAGGTCTTCAAAATTCAAATAGAGTCTTAAGAGCTTAATCTCACCCAACATACATGGGATCTTAGTCTAATAGAGTGTTCTTCAATGCAATTTAACACTACTAAAACTGAGCTGCTGCTGAATGCCCACATAAAGCTGCTGTGCCACCAACCCACTACAATTGTTGTTCAGTGAATCAGTGGAGGGGCACTGATATTGTTTGGATCTGGCAGATGATGAAGATCACTTGCAGGATTTATGCAATTATTCTTTCCTGGTGGACAACTGTAGGTCCTGGTTGGTTTGGGAGGGAAGATGTAGGAGTGTGGCATCCTGGTTGGTCCTGGTTGATATCTTAAAGTATCCGGTTTGTTTCTTTTTCCAGTCAATCGCTGGTTTAGTCTGGTTTTATACTATGATTCCAACATCTGCCTTCTTTTGGGACCATAGGGTTAACATTACCTGTTGATTGTTTTATAAAACGGAAAATTAAGTATGCATAAGTTGACACAAAAGAACAAGAAAATTCTATTTCACACTTCCCTTTTCTTCCCCAGTCAGGTGTCCAATCCTGCACAGTGTATCTTCTTCAGCCTCCTTTTACCAATTTTCAATACTTCATAGTAGTCTATACCTTTCTGAACAAAGAAATAAACTATACTTTGTAAAATGAAACACATATGACGGAGTCCTTAAATTTAAGATGTACTGATTAGTGATTAGATGTTGGTTTTAGGGCTAGTTTAGTTTGCTACCCTACCAAATTTCGGTAGGGTAGCAATCTCAACACTAGAATTTTGCACTACCAAAATTTTGGCTTTGCCCGTGTTCTTGTCTCTTGGCACAAACGGGCATCAATCCAAAGCAATCCTACCCCAACAAACTTTGGTAGTGCCAAAAATTGCTCAAATTTGGGTACTACCAAATGTTGGTAGGGTTTCAAACCAAACCAGCCCTTAGTTTTAAAATCTGTTAATGGTTAGTAATATTTAACAACCAATCAAAGCCATTAATCTAGCCCCTCTTGCAGGCATCCTCTTTATTGTTAGTAGTTAGTACATAATCTGTACCAACTCCTGATGTTTGTTTCTTTATAAACAGAAAAGGACCAAGAATAGAAAACAATCAGTTGAAGCTGTGAAAGAGAATGATGGTGGAGACGATGAGGGTCCTGCTGGTTCTGAGGATGCATCAATGGGTGAGGAAGATGATGAGGATTCTGAAGCAAAAGATAATGCTGGGAGTGATGAAGAACCTGACGAGCCTCCAGCAAAGAAAAAGTCAACAGATGACAAACAAACAAAGAAGGCAAAAGAAAAGGATGCATCTGGTAAGAAGTCTTCTGCAAAACCTGCAAAAGGTGTGTCAAAACCTGATCAAGACACTGAAGAAGATGAGCCAGATGTTGCGTTAGAAAGCAAAAAGGTTGGCAAGAAAGCCACCAAAAGTTTGAAGAAGAGTGATGCTACTGTAGGTAAGGCCAACAAGAAGGTTTCTAAATCCAGAAAGGATGATGGAAAAGAAGGCCAGAACAATAATTCTGGTGGGTCAAACAATAAGGCACACAAGAAGGATGCTGCCAAGGCATCCAATAAAAAGAAAGGTACATTCTTACAGGATTTGTAATTTTATATTACCCAGTTCCACATCTTTGCTACATTTATTTAGATCTTCAGTGCAATTATGTGACATATCAATTGATGTCTTGCCAGCATAATTATATACTTATCTTGCCTTTTTGGTTAATCTCTCAGTCATACTGGAATACACATTCCTATTGTTATTTTGTGAGACTAATTGCTGCTGGAAGATTTACTTTGATTTTTGAGAGTACTTTTATGAGATGTCTTCAAAACACTAACTCTTCTCCATCTATTCTCTACAGGAAAAGGACAGGGCAGCACAGAAGCTCGTGCAGCCCCAACCCCTGAAGAGTTGCATGCTGTTGTTAGTGACATATTGAAGGAAGTGGACTTCAATACGGTAAGCAAATGGTTAAGATCTGCACAAACTCATTTTTTTTGGCCTAGCTTTGTATGCTGACTATTGGCTATTGTCTTGTAGGCAACATTGGCAGATATTCTCCGGCAATTAGGTACTGTTTTGTTTTGTTATGTTCTTTAGTTTTGTTGATGTGGGAGAACTTGAAAACAATGTCGCCTTAAACAAGAATTCCTTGTCTATGGAAGTACTGACATTGCCTGTGATTATTCTCTCTAGGTACTCATTTTAAGATGGACCTCATGGATAGGAAATCGGAGGTGAAACACATCATCGAGGAGGTAATAAATAGTATGTCTGATGATGAAGAGGGTGAGGAAGAAAATGCTGAAGAAGATGCAGATAACAACGTCAAGGAGGAAAATACGAAGAATGACTCTGATGGAGGTGACACGAAGTAACTCAACAAACCAGATGTCATCATGGTCGCTTGTGTTAGTGTTATGGATTGCAGGACTATTTCACGCCCAACATTGCCGTTTGGGCAGTGTTGGGTCTGTACAATGGGGGCACCAACGAATTGGTGACCTGGTTAGTACAAGGTTGTTAACAATTTGATAGCCACACACACCTAGTTGTGCTCGACTTTGGTAGTGACTTGTAGTCTAGTTACTGGTCATGTACAATAGCTGTGCTGTCATAACTTTGTTGCTTAGGTAGCTAGCCCTGACTGTAATATTCACAATAATTCTGTCTGTTCCTTCACTGTATCCATGTAAGACAGCGCATTCTGAATTTTTGGTTCTTGTGGCAACTCCTATCTCCCCCACTGCCATGCCAAGATGTTCAAGAGGGAATCAGTGCAGATTTCTTTTGGTCTGGTGCCGTTTGTGGAATGTTGAATAGGTACCTAATTGCTGCTTATTGTTATCCGTGAGTTGATGGGTTGCATGCTCTGTTTCGTTCAGTGTGACTCACTGACTGGAAAACTGAAATGCATTATGCTAATTATCTGGCAATTACTGCTTCAGGCACATGTTTGCTTGGATCTGTTCTGATCTCTTCTTCAATATCTGGAATAACTTGGTTCTCAGCCCTCAGGTTTTCCATCTTGGAGTAGAGATGTTGGCGGTGGCTGGTGAAGGGCAAAATCTGTCCTTTTTTTCTTAGCGATAGTTCAACGAACTTCTTGGTATCATCAAACTGGAAATTGCCGCCCTTGAATCTAGAATACCATGTTTGGTGGTCTACTCTAATCCATTCGGTTTGCTAAAGAGTATATACTTAAGCAGTTAAGCTCCCAGTTGTTCCTGTCGCCATTGTTGGTCTTGTCACTTGCATTTGTCGCCGATATCCATCAGAAATACGGCACGGCGTTGCACGGGACGAGTTCTTCCGATTCCTACCAACATGGAGAAACAACGTGCACGCCGGTGGCGTTTCGGTTCAGGATCAGTGGCCATGCAGCTCACTCCATCCAAATGTCCCAACCAACCCTTGCACATGAAGGAGAAGGGTAGGCTAGAAAGTAGAAACTGCACCACCCAACCCTGCTCTTATACACGCATGTGTCCTCTCCATTGCAACTCCTCCGAGATCATACAAGCAAGCAAGCAGCTGCTGCGTCCAAGAATTCATCCGATCCAACAATGGTAGGGCGTTGCGTGTGATCCATCCATCGATCTGCTCGTCGAATTCTCACCGTTGGATTGATCTCACAAGGTAGCTGGTGGCTGCAGGTGCAAGAAGAGGCCGCCGCCGCCGTGGTTGAGCTGGTCGTCAAGCGAGGGGAGCCGTCGCTGGTGGCGCCGGCGGAGGAGACGACGAGGGAGCTCTACTACCTGTCCAACCTCGACCAGAACATCGCCGTCATCGTGCAGACCGTGTATTGCTTCACGGCCGACGGCGCCGCCGCCTGCGCCACCTTGAGAGAGTCTCTGTCCAGGGTTTTGGCGCCCTACTACCCGCTCGCCGGCCGCCTGACTGTCAGCGGCGAAGGGAAGATGATCGTCGACTGCACCGGTGAAGGCGCCGTATTCGTCGACGCCGAGGCCGACTGCGCCATGGCGGACATCGGCGACATCACCAGGCCCGACCCCTCGGTGCTCGGCGAGCTCGTGTACAGCGTCCCCGGCGCCAAGAACGTCCTTGAGACGCCCCTCCTTTCAGTTCAGGCACGTACACGCAATTACTACTTAGTTGGCTCATGGTGATTAAGATTAACCATTTGCATCCTAAAAAATCATCGCTAATCATCTAGGAGAATTGCTTTATGATGATTGATTTCACTGCGTGTGCTGATTAATGGCGATGGATTAGGTGACTAAGTTCAAGTGCGGGGGATTCGTGCTGGGGCTGGCCATCAACCACTGCATGTTCGACGGCGTCGGCGCCATGCAATTCGTCAACTCGTGGGGCGAGACGGCCCGGGGCGTCCCGCTCTCCGTCCCGCCGGCGCTCGACCGCGCCGTGCTCCGCGCACGGGACCCGCCGCAGGTCGCCTTCCCGCACCACGAGTTCGCGCAGATTGAAGACGGCGACGGATCGCCGGGGCAGGACGACGAGCCGCTCCTGCACAGGTCGTTCCGGTTCACGCCAGAATCCATCGCCCGCGTGAAGGCGCTCGTCGCGCTGGACTGTGGCCGAGCGTGCACGACGTTCGAGGCGCTCGCCGGGTTCGTGTGGAGCGCGCGCACGAGGGCGCTGGGGATGGGCCCCGCGCGGCAGAGCAAGCTCCTCTTCGCCGTGGACGGGCGGCCGCGGTTCTCGCCGCCGCTTCCCGCGGGGTACTTCGGCAACGCCATCGTGCTCACCAGCGCGGCGTGCGCGGCCGGGGAGCTGTCGCTGGCGCTGGCCGTGCGGCTGGTGCGCGGGGCCGTGGAGGCGGTGACGGACGAGTACATGAGGTCGGCGGTGGACTACTTCGAGGCGACGCGCGCGCGGCCGTCGCTGGCGTCGACTCTTCTGATCACGGCATGGTCGCGGCTGCCGTTCCGCTCCGCCGACTTCGGGTGGGGCCCGCCCGCGGCGTACGGCCCCGCGGCGCTCCCGGAGAGGGAGGTGGCACTGTTCCTGTCATGCGACCAGGAGGGCGGCGCCGGCGTCCGCGTGCTGCTTGGGCTGCCGGCCGCGGCCATGGCCGAGTTCGAGCGCCTCGTCGAGGCGGCGACCATCGCGTGTTGACCGACTGAGCTAACGGTCATGGTCAAAGGCTAAACAGAGTGCCACAGTTGACTATTTATACGTTACGGTTTTTAATTGAGCATCAAGAACTAAGTAACAGTTATATATATGTAGTGAACAAATTGTTGTTGCCGTAATGAAGGGGCATTTCGAAAAATTTCTGAATTTGAACTTACCATTTTAAATGTTGTGAAGGTATGTTATTTACACTCGAGTGTAAGTCTACTTATGATGTGAGTTGTGAAGTCTAATTTAATTGCTCCGCCAGCTTGACCGGTTGATTGGTTTATGACTCAATACAAATACTAAATTCATATGAATCACAATTTCAAAAGAGTAATTGATCTAAAAGAAAATCAAGGAGAAGGTTGTAGGGCATAGTTTTGTCTTTTCCAGTTTGGAAGTTTTTTAAGAAGTTATGTATACATATTTATAATTTGGTTTTTCGAGTTATGTGTGTGAAAGATTATGGAGTCTAAGCACTCACGTTGTTTTGTTGGTTGTGTCAAACATTTTATAAGTATGCATAGGTCGAGTTTTAATCCATGCCTTATTAAAAATTGTGAACACCACATGTTTTAGATTTTGGGCGCAATGCAAGTTCCAGAAAAATGTCTATCAATATGTCAAACTCATTTTCTCTGGTTGAAATGTTAATTTCTGTGTCCTAAGAGTGACTACGATGATTTTATAAAAATTATACCAACAATTATAATATAAAATTAATTTCATTAAATCAACTTATATTATCTAATATTATAGACGTCCGTATATTTTTATTTAAATTTAGAAAATTTTAACAAAAAAGCAAACAACTTACGGAATAGAGTAATAGAGTATTAGTAACAACGGTATGCCATTTGAAACACATGAATGCGATCGCACGAAACCTGAACGGTTGCATACGCATCCATGACATTTTTTTTTCTATCCTCGTGATTCTAGCTTGCTCATGACTATTGGTAGCAATCGAAGAGGCAAATTAAGAATGAGAAGACGACCTTGATGTCCTTGACGATGTCTCAACCCTCAACCAATCGATTAATTCAAGCGCGCATGCTTAATTTATCTGTCTGGTTAATTCCAGGTTGACCTTTGAACGTATCAACATATATGAGCAGAAGCTTGCAACTGTGTAGCAATAACTTAAGTTAACTACTTACTTTTTTTATTACAGCAAAATCATCATATGTTGCGACATAATATGTGCAGGGATGGAGAGAGAAAAATGTCTCAAAATCTCATCAGCTTGTGTGTCACATATATAGAGTTTTTGCTCTGAGATCTATGCATGTATCTGTATTGAATTGTACAAATACAGCTCTCTAAACCTGCATAGTATAGTTGAGCCTAATGTGATTAGCAAACTACTACATGTGTGGATCTCGAAACGGGCAGGAAACTAATTAACTACTTTGTTTAACTGAATTTTGATCAGTGACTCGCCATGGTTTATTCAGATTCGAGAGCATATGCATGATTGCATGAAGCTAAATGTTGGTTAGTGCACGCAAATGCTCATCTTTTCGTCCTCGTAGCCATGGGAGAAGGCATCGACGACCTCGCCGGGCTCAGCATCCGGTAGCCCGCCGCGCGGCTCTTGCTGCCGCAGCTCCGCAGGCCGCATATCGGCGACGCGGCGACGGCGGTCGCCATCCGGATGGTCGCCTCGTC
>KE371485.1:6102-24206 GCA_000418225.1 Zizania latifolia | reverse complement strand
GAATTAATCAACCAGCAATCAAGTTGGCATCAGGACGTCATTGCAGCCATCTCAACAGAAGGGAGACAGTGAGAACAAGCACTGAAGCTATCGTGTTTAATTAATTAGCATATATTGAAGTCATTGATTGACTTGGAACATTGACAAAGAACACGTCAACCTTATTAAACATCTGCAAGGAAGTCAGGAATCCATCCAAGAATATTTCAGCCAATTGGAAAGATCCCTTTGGTCTTCAAAATCAATGTTCTTGTAGACTTTTAAGGAGAGAAGCAATGTTCAGTGATAATACAGTTCCTATAATCGGTTGTGTTATTTAATCCTAACCAGCATATATAGCTTGTGCAGGTATTATTTGAGAATAATGCACACTAATTTTCCATAGCTTCCTCCAAGTTATATAAATGAAAACGGCATCGAAATTTAATTCCCGAAAACATTTTCTAATGTTTTAGGATCAGCTAAAAAATAAGAGAGAGGTCAGAATCATGGCAGCCGTCTAGCTAATGGATTAAATAAACCATTATTGTGATTAGAAGAGATGAGCCCTATCTTTAACGTGCCTCACTTGAACTGGAATTCCTCAGTTAAGCATGTCTAGTTATATGCATCCTTAGATGCATATGTCGCTAGATGCAGCCTGCAGATTAACCAATCTCCTCTGTATGCAGTCAGTCTAGGGGCTGTCTGAGTAGTTTAAGATTCTAACAAGCGGCCGGTGAGTATTTAGCCAGTAAAAATATGAAAAAATTGATTGTTTTCTATCTTCTGGATATATTAGTTTATTTTTTGATTTTATAACTAATGAGTTATACAATTTGAGGAAAAATGGACTATTTGTTGTTGGAAATAATCTCTACATAAGAAAAAATGGCTTAAAGTCATATATGTTTTAAGATGTAATCTACGTTTTATATGTAATATGGAAAAGAGAAAAAACAGATAAATATAATCTAAAATTTGTTTCATACTGTTTAGGTTCTTTATTACCAATTTTATTTGTGAGGTCAGATATTCACGAGCACGTTGCCAGGTATCATGGTAGGAATCGTTGTTGTGCGTAGTCGGATATGCATGACATTTTTCCAATATTTGGAGGCTGGTCTAGAGAAGAGATGGTGGTGATGACCGTGTAAACGCCATTAACGCCAATGGCAGCCGATTGGGTATGTCTGGTACTACAAGACACAGACTTTGATAGTTGTGTTTTGGCAAGTTAGTCCAACACTTGTACAGACACAGACACTGCACACGTGAGAGTAGCTTAGTTTGACATTAGGGTTTGTCCTACTCCTGCCGGTATTCGGATGTGTCAGTTGCTTGAAAATGTTGCCTAAATTTATACTTACAAAAATATAGATAGCTGTGTAGCTGTGGTGACCGCGTCTTACATGAACTACTGCCTATAAGAGAGCCACTTTAAAATACATGCAATCATCGCAAGATAAAAGCATCTTTTAAAATATATAACTTATACATATAAAAATGGCATGACCGAATTTGACTTAACAAGAGCATTCATAACACTATGCTCACCTAACTTATTTAAAAAAAGAATTGAGTAGGCAAAGTTAATCGAAGATGAATCCCACATTCGATGATCATTTGTAGTATAAGATCGGTCGACTCAAAACTGTCACCAGTACCTACAATATTTTTTAAAAGTAAGGGTGATGGTAAAATAACATGCTCTCTTCGTGGATACTTTCAAACCCTAGTCACTGCTAGCCCTCAAGCAACACACATATTTATATCAAACACAACGACGGATCCTAGATTTTAGATCAATGATGTCACTATAAACTTTTTATCTAGAATTTTAGTATTTCAGTGGGAACATTGAAATCATCAGATAAACTATACTATTGTTACAATACTAAGTTATAGTAAAATACGTAGACTAACTGAGAAGATATTTTTATTCTGTGACAATAATACTTATACGTTCCTAACCAAACGCATAACCTCTCAATTATATGTGGGTGTGCCGGGACTTGTCTCCCTAGCAAACACACACCCACGGTACATGCAAGACCTGGTCATATGTGTTGTCCATCAAAAGTGGTACATAATATTCGACTCCCAGATGATCGAGCTATCATATCTAGCATAGTGAGCAGGAATTCAAGGGAAAGGCGTGCACGATGAGTACTGCCATTGACAAAGCTCCAATCCAAAGAATATTTAGTGGTGTATCTTCTGAAGCTGCTGCAAGAAGAATGTCAAAAGGTCAAAGAGAGTGATATGAAGCGTATGGGCACTATAGGTTTGTTTAGCATAGCACCAACTATGAAATTTATGGTGAATAAGCTAAAGTCGGTCGAAATTCTGTAACTACTCAGTTTCACAATCTGAACTTTCCAAAGCTTATTCCGATAATTTGTTGAACTTTGCATGTGTACTGCATTATTAAGCAATCAGTACAGTACACCGAAACTGTCAGCGTTCACAAGTCAACCATCTCGGACGCACTCGCCGAGCGTGTGGGGATCACACAAAAAAGAAAAATGTGAAGTGCATTATTGTTGCTTTGCTTCACTTGAAACATGAGGTCAAAATCAAAGGCAGGCAAGAACACATGACCGGTACATGTAGCAACCACCATTAGGAATCTAAGCAAAGAAAACAGTAGTCAGCAGCAGCTCAAAGTTTTTCCAGCCTCTCATCGAAGCCTTACTCCAATGCTACAGTATACAAAGCATAATAATTTCATCATACATGATGACTTCCAGAAGCATACAATAGAAAGGCACCCAAAAAAGTGGGCAGTAGCACAACAGGGGCAAAGAAAAATTGGACTAAAATTTCGAGCATATTTGGTATTACGATAAAATAAAGTAGCTCCAACATTTATTTTTAGTCCAAAATAAAAAACTAATGACTCAACTAAATACGTTTAGAGCCTATGTCTCACACCAAACAACACCACAATCTACTCCAGCAAATACAGACTAAATGCAACACACATTTTCTCCAAAAAGAAAATGTAACAAACATTTCGCTATAGCATTTGCATTCAGCTGTCATAACTCAGAACTCCTGATTTTCTTTCTAGTAGTCGAAACACACAGTTTTTTACTTCATGGCTAAGAGTTGAAAAACTAATGTTAATTAACTGTTAAGTACGCTACTACCTGGCTGATTGACTAAATGTACAACACTGGGAACAGTATCCCAAGCTCCACAGCAAATATGGTGATGAATCATCACGATCATATTCTTCAATGAAGCTAAGTCTATGGCTATCCTCCAAAGCTCCATGTAATAACCTCATATGCTGGCTGGTGCTACTAATCTGCAGGCAAGAACTAGTCCTATTTCCTGTTCATCGGTGGCGGCGGCGGCGGTGTGGGGAAAGGAGGGCCATAGAACGGACCCCCTAATCCCTGGAAACCTGGAGGAGGATTTGGAGGGCTAGGGAAGGGAGGTGGCATGTTGACCATGGGATAGTTTAGAGGAGGAAATAGTGGATAACCGCTATAGGGCACTGCTGCCATAGGACCTGCAGGAACTGGCAGTCCTGAAAATGGAGCAGTAGGAACTGGCATAAATGCACCAGTTGTAGGTGGCGGCGGAGGGACTGGAGGTGGATCTGAAGTGGGCGGTGGTGGGGGGGATGTGCTAGACTCTGGTGGTGGAGGATGCTCAGGTGGTGGTGGCGGCTGTTGAAACACATCAGATGGCGGTGGCGGAGGTGGTGATTGAGGTTGTGGAGCATACACATCATTCTGTAGCTTCTGTCTCTTATTTGAAGAGTGCTCTTCTATTTTCTGCTCAATGTTGTCCCTGGTGGCTCGTGAAGACAAAATGCCATTGAGGATCCCATGCTCACCATCATTCTCCTGTGAATACATCACTGCGCTCGGTTGTCCCTTCTCAAAAGAACTGGCACTAGATGAATCTGGAGCAAAGCTACCAGGCATTTCAGAGGGGCCTGAGTTCTTAAGCCCAGGGTTCGATGGCTCCTGCCTTGCTACATGTATTCCAAGCTTCTGGCAGAGATCATCAGCTTTCTGGTATTGGGATTGAACTTCCTGGTTAAAAGTGGGAAGGCATCAGTACATTATTAAGGAACAGACAGCAGCTAACATCACATACTACTCTCCCTTCCTAGCATATAAAAAATTTCACGACAAATATTTACATTTTATAGGGAAGAAACAGTCTCATGCAACGACTCCCAAGACTATCACACACGAGCATGAAAGCATGGAGAAATGCACGGGTGAATTTTTGTCGTATAAATATTTTGTTCCTTGAGAAGTATAAAGTTGTGCTGCTAGAAACTCGTAGATCAAAAAAATTTAAGGTAAAATGGCATTGCTGAATGTAGGAAAATACCTTAATCTGGCTTCTGACCTGTTCCATTTTGAACTCCTAAAAGCAGATGAAACATTATGAGCATTGAACAATCCATCCAGCAAATACATTTTTCAATCAAATTCAAGAAGACTACTACATAGAGGCGTTTACACACACCTGTTCATGGAGTGCTTCCTTTAAGTAAGAAATAAGGTTGCCTCTGAGCCGTTCTGATGTTTTGAACTGTTCGATGGAGTCTCTCAGAATGTTATGTTGTTCCTGCAGCTCCTCCACAAAGCCAGATCCATTACTACTCTCTGCCAATACACAAGAGGTATTTAAGCTACAAGAAGAAGCAGCCGTCCCAAAAACACACACAGAGACACAAGAAACACACATATGACACATACACACACAACACACACAGAGACACAGACCACACACACAACACCCACAGAGACAGAAGAGACACAGACGACACACACACAACACACACAGAGACAGAAGAGACATGGACGACACACACACACAAAACACGCAGAGAGAGACAAAAGAGAGAGAGACACACACAACACAACACACGCAGAGAGAGACAAAAGAGAGAGAGAGACACACACACACACAACACAAGCAGAGAGAGACAAAAGAGAGAGAGAGACACACACACACACACAACACACACAAAGACACAAACTGACAAACGAAACTAGTTTTTCTTTCTTTTTCTGGAAGACTAACACGACTAGTTGTTTGACATGCAGCCTTATAATGGAGTAACTACAAGAGTCTAGGGGTAGTTCGGCACAGCTGGGCTTGTTTCAACTGGCAGGTTTTCACATATTTGAAGTTCCTAGCTAAATGCCATGTTATTGCTATGGACCAAATGAATCATTCCATATCCTAATATTGTTCGGACAAATAAATGCGATTTTGCATCAAACATGTCCTTCACATTTTTTTCAAACACACCCTTCACACTTTTTTCAAACATGTCCTTCACACTTTTTTCAAGCATGCCCTTCACACTTTTTTCAAACATGTCCTTCACACTTTCTCAGGATTTAAAAACTAACTCAGTGACAAATATGTACATGATCATATATGGGAAGGATTTAAAAATACTGCAGTGTATAGTACCTCTAAGGTGAGACCCTTGCCAAAATAAAGAATTTATTTGCTTGTTTAGTACCATCCTCCTATTATATAGAACTAGTACTGAGAGTGTAAAGTAGTATTATTTAATTTAGATGACTAGTACCCATGTATAGGACATGTGTCTTCTCTTTGCTTGCTTAGCACCACTCTCCCATTGTATAAAACTAGTACTAAGACAGAAAGATTCTCTTAGACACAGCTATAGATTCAACACTGTGGATGCTCTTAGTGTTCAGACTTCAGACAGTTCCATGCATACCATGAACTTGCAGAATACAATAAAAAACCATAGAAAAAATACAACTTGCAGGACACCAGAACTAATATACTAAATGAGATATACAAAAACGTAAGAGTCTTACGGATGATTACCTTACCTAAAATAGAGTTATTCTCATATTCATTGTTGAGATTGTCAACAAAGTTAAGAGCAACCTGACATTTCCGCATTAGAGTATCCTCATCTACATGAGCATTCACCGCATGCTTGTAGCAAGAAATGACCTTTTCCAGCAGTTCTACATTAGGTTTTCTCTGTAATTATGTGCAAACCATACAAAGTTGTAAAGTGTACACACACAGGCATAGATGAGTGAATGTATCAGTTTGAATGGTGGATCATTCAAATATTAAAAGGATACAAAATAAGACCACTTACCGACTTGGATTTGAGCTCTTTGAACCTTCTAGAATAGTCTTCCTTGAGGCTTTGCCCATGAGATCCAAATATGTTACGATCTTCCCAAATGTCAACCTGAATTATTTAGAGAGAAGATGAGATCAAACAGTTATTACTTATTATTATGTGCCTGGAAAGTAAGACATGGGTGCAAAATAAATTAGTTCATGTGATTGAATCTAAATGATTATTCACATACCCCCATCTGTGAAAAGAGCATGTTGCATTATTAAAATAATAATAATAAAGAATAGTCAAGTTTATGCAAATACAAAAAATTGAATGTCAAATTTGCCTATGGTGTACACTGTGCAGTACCAAAATAGAATGGTCAATTGTGCAGGACACATATGCACTACAACTGTTTTTCCTTTTTGGATTAAGAGATTTTGGTGCCCACAAATCCCTACACCTCATCAGTGAAAAGCGCATGACACAATTCAAATGATGAGTATCAAATTTCACGTATAATAAATTTGGACTTCGAATTTCTGAACTTCTGATGGTTTCATATATTTAATCCTGGAGTTTCTACAAATAGTTTGCATACTTTGAAAGATAAAATTGTGGACAGTTACTTGTATGTTCAGATTTTGAAATGTATGAAATACTACATTATTCATCCTAAGAACCAGCATAGCCATCCTGACTACCACACCCTCCTGCCACTCAATATAAAGTCCAATCCCACTATTTACCAAAAGTTTTATTGCCAACTATACAACATGAATTAGAAATAGTTTCAACTATGATTGCCACTACTGTACTTGTGACCTCATACACAACATTGGAAATTCACATGATACATGAATAGTTTGGTTTTTTCATTGTAGAGCTTGGTGTCAGCGAAGACGACAGACAGTACGTGGGACCAAAGAGTCTTAAAGGCTCAAATTCCCTAAGTGGAGAGCCATGAAGGGATTGTTAATTTTACTGCTTATTTGAATCCTTTCTTTACATGGGTGGTTGTGCCCTATTTAATATTTATACTGCAGGGCTAGGTTGGAAGTAATTACACTGTTCACCTTTGAAAAATGCGTGAAGTAGGGGCATAATGGTTTTTTACATATAGGTAAACCCTAGACATGTTGCTAGGCCTGGCCCAATGGGTTGTGGTTCTCCTCTAGTGCTCTGGGACTCTTCAGAACCTCATCTTCGCTTGGAGGAAGATGCATCTTGCTCACTTGAAGATGGTTGGTCTTCGCCAGCTCGACAATGGCCTTTACTAGATCATGTACGACCTTGATCAACAACGCCTTCTATTTGAATGGAGTCGTGCAGTCTCCACCAAGTGGAGATGATCTTCGCTTGGTTGGAGAGGGGCTTCACTTGGTCGAGAGTGGTTGGTCTTCGCTTGGTCAAAGTCCATCTTTCCTTGGTGGGCGTGGATTTGCTACGATGGCTGGTAATTATTAACTTGCATGCACCAACCAGTTTAACCCAAAAGCTTAAACTGATGAGGAAAGACGGTCAATTCACTTTATATTCCAACACTTCTCTCACGCGAGACCCCATCAAGTCTCAAGCGTGGAATAGAAGTGGGCTGCAGTTTTTATTTAATTATGCGCCAGCCAGGATTTGAACTCGAGACCTCTGGCTCTGATACCATGTTGTAAATATGACTTACATTATTCTCAAGGCTAAAGGCCCGATACATATACATGTAGAGAGGAAGTACAAAAGGAAAGCTGAAGTATGAAAAGCAACAATAAGGAAAGTAATCTACTATCTAAATATACCATATATATAATATTCCTAACAGTAATATCCTCCGACACATAGTAACTCGGCAACCCATATAGAAATATGTTGATTGCAATCCCATCCTTTTATGCCAAGTAGATCCGATGGTCCCTTATGACTGATAGGAATATGTGGATGTCTTGGCTATAAAAAGGAATTCATATGCCGTAGCTCATACCACATAGAGTGAACAATTATGTCTCCAAGCCAAAAAAGTATTGATTCTTATTTCTTAAACATTGATCTACAATCTAGAGCCCAAGGCGCTACTAGTTCCCCACCATTTACAATCATGGGAGGTCGCATATACTACATCAGCGTACATATTTTTGATCGTGGGACATATTAACTATTCATGGGATGTATTTACTACTTCATAGGGATGCATTGACTGCTTCACATGACTGCGTTTACAACCTCGAGGACAGTGTGCGGCTAAGCTTAGGCTCTAGTTAGCATGACCGTCTTAAAACATATCAAGTCAGTGCCTAAGAATATATGGTAAGGCCATAAAATTCCCATGAAAGCACGCAAGGTGTCAAAGCCAATAGACAAAGATAGCACATCAAAACCATTCAAGGAGATAGCTTAGTAATTGACAAAGAGATCCTTGCTATCAATGCGAAGAGGAAGGCATTCCATGTCACATATTTGATTATGTGTCATTGCTAGTCACATCCCTCAAAGCTCAGTTTGAGGTTAAAAAGGCACTATCACCTTGGCTAAGGTTCCCAATGGAGTTCACAATTCACTAAAGTAAGAAACTCTAATTGTATCATATATTGCATCTTCTATCAATTGTTTATCTTTTAGAATATAAGGAGATTGGGGAAAGATTCCACCAGCCATCATAATCTTCATAATGACAAATGCTTGTACTTCATAGCAGCTAGATGGAGTCCACAGGAGCTAAGCCGCATTCTTGTGGTAGGTGAGGAGGGTGAGATAAGGATGATGACATGACCAGCCACGAGCATCTAACATTGCTAGAACCACCACTCCCCCCCCCCCCCTCGGGCTTTGAACCCCATCGCCACACTTAATTCCCTCCAACTCCTTTCCTCCCTCCCATCGTCACCACACACCTTGACACCTTGCCATCATAGCTTACCTCGCTGCCTCCAACCCCCACCCCACTTTGGTGAGCTTGTGGTGGACCCAGTGTTCTAAAAATCAGCATTAGGCAGCACCTAGGTGGCAATTGGGTGCCAGGCAGATGTCAGTGTCACGGTTTGAGGGTCGGTAGCAAGCTCCACGATCACGCCGAACCATCTAGGCGACATCTCAAGGAGCGAGGCGGGCACGCGGAGTGGGAGCAGCGGCCAACAAATTAGACCTTGGCGTATTGGCTAGGGTTTCGCCAATTCAACCGCCACAGTTGCCGCTCGTCGCTGCCCACCACTGACCTCGTCCTTGTGGCACCTCATCGTCCCTAGCGCCTCCATGTCCTTGTGGCGCTCGCTGAGCCATGCTGCTGCTGAGCTCCCCCACCGCCAACCTCCCTACGGCACACAGTGAGCCACGATGCTGCCGAGCTCCACCGCTGCAGCTCGTGAGCTTCACTAATCAGTGCATTGGCTCACAGGAGGTAACCTACTCTTATACTCTCTCTAAGTCTCAACTTATTAATTAATAATTATTATGCATGTATAATGTTGATTTGTTCAAAATGATAATACATAGCACTATTCTTTATGTTGGTGTGCTGAAATTTCGCTAAAACATCTGTTTTGATTGCTATTTTTGTTAAACATTTGCTCCACATTTTTGTTCTCTAGCTGTCTTACACCTGCTGCCTAGGCGTTAGGCGCCACCCGACTAGCGCCTTCTTTAACACTGGGTGGACCAATCGCCACCTCGGTGGTTGGCGTGAGTGAGGAGACTACCGAGGTGGCCACCCACAACTAGGCTCTGCCTAGATGAGGGATCAAATGAGGGAACGGGAGGGGTCAATTTGTTAGTTTCCTCTTACATCATTGCTTAGGAAAAATAATCACAAATAGGAAGGCTAACATAAACTAACCGATTTAATTGGTGTGGCATTTTTGGAAGAAATAACCAAATCATGTGTTCAAATCTTGTGCTATAGATCGAACACAATTTTTCTATTGATATTTTGGGCATAGGTTCAACAACTATGCTATAGATGTAATTTTTTATAAACAATAAAACTTAGGACACAATTGCTCGGTTATCCATCTATGGTGATAGATGTAACACAACAAAACAATTAATCGCATTTACTCTTAGAAAGACTCTTTATAGCAAAGATGCACAGTTGTGGTCGTGTCGTTGCACACCAATGTACAAATTGCAAATGACAACACTCCTTGAAACATTGGAATGTGGGATGTTTTGGGTGCTTCATGTCCTCATGGTCTCATTGTACTTCGTACCACCATTGAGCAACATCACTCGTGGTATTAGAGCAAGTTAGATCATTTCTTCCACAATGTGCTGCCTATGGAACACCAATAGTTGTTAAGCCATCGCAATGAGCCAATGGGATCTTGCAAATGCAGTAACAAATCATGTCATGAGCCAATGCTCATGTCGTACTTGTATGAGCAAATGATGATGGTAAAGCAATTGGTGTCATTGGAATAAGGCTCAACACTATCATACGAGCTTTTGTTTACTTGTCATCCATACTTGGCACATCCTCTAGGTCTTGAAGACTGAATTCATCCCATCATTGTCTTTAAGGACATCCATCCTTTCAAGTTATAATAATGCAATCGCGCAATTTGATATCAAGCTATACGTATGGCGGTACGGAATTACAAGAAAAAAATGGCCATACATTGTTGAGAAATTATATATCTAAGTCTACCTCCCATCCCTAGCAGTCGTTGCCGCACGGCTATCCACCTAGCGGTGTTTATCCTATCAAGGATCCAAACCATGACACTTCCATTGATATGATAGTAGTTAAACTTAGTGGCATAGAAGGAAAACATTTTCAATGGCATATCAGGGATAGAGAAGAGAAGATCTCTAGGTAGTATATAAGGAACTTGCCATCAAGGATAGAGAAGATCTCTAGGTAGCATAAAAGGAACTTTATCTAAGGATGCTCAACTAGTGGTCAGCTTAATTGGTCACCAACATGCAAGCTTTTCTCCCTAGTACAAAATCTCTTATATAATAGAAAAACCAATACAACATGAATATTACAAAATAGAGAGACTGCAGAAGAAATTACAGATTAACTAGGCATATTAGGAAATAGAGAAACTGCAGAAGAAATCAAATTACAGACAAGTATTGAATAGGTAACCAATCCTATGCGCCCATCTGGAGAATCTTTCCAACTATAGATCTGAAACCAAAGGAAGCCCCTAACAGTACCACACCATTCACTTACTCTTGACCTTTGCAATTTCAAAAATTAAGCAAGTCGTGATTGCACATTGCATATGGTTAGTTCAATGCACCAACCATATATGTAGTGACTGTATAGGGAATAAATATTGGTTCCATAAAACTAAGGCAGTTATATACAATTTTGCTACACTTAACTAAAATCAGAAATATGCAGGATGTATTTTTAAGTAATTAAGTGCTTCTATGAATGCAAACAGTATTTTTCACATACCAGTCTTTGTACAACATTCCTTCCAAAGTCGTCACCATTGAGAAACACATCATTTAAGGCAGCAGGGATGACCCTCCAGAACTCATTCACATATCTACCAGAGTCTTTTTTACTGTTCTGCACAATATCATTTGCAAGGTATAGCAAAGATACCCGCCTGTCCTGAGGAGCTGAGTGAAAATCAGATTCCCATGTTTCAACAACTTGTTGGCAGTGTCGATAATGAAAGACACACCAATATGATAAAGCTTTTCTTTTGTTAAGAACCACATTATGTAAATGAGTAGTGTAGTACAATGTAATGCATGAGGTGAGGACCAAATTAAAAAAAATAGAAAAGGCAGTCCAATTTTATTTGGACGCATTTCCAAGAAGCACATATCTGAGCAAGGGTCAATAGGTGACCGGTAGACTACCAGAATGCTAATCAAGTCATAATGGTGTGTGATGAGTCATCAACAGAATGCAAAAGGTCTGCTACCACAGTGATCTGCAGTGGTAAGATTAAAAGCACTAGCCTTTTCTATAAATTGTATGCTACGAATTTTAACTCTCCAGACCATTTAAGCCGCTGAACTATAACTGACAAGTCAAAATGAAGATGGATAGTTCGTGTGTTGTCCTGGGATAAACCAAAAAGTATTGCTCACGCTCAAAAACAATAACTATGCCACAATTTGCTAAAGCACATGATGGAGAAAATTGTATGATCACAATCTAGAAGTAGCAGGAAGGATACTCTCTATGCTTTGCCGTGAATTATTAAGCTTCAAAAGCTTCTGCGCCAAGATCTGAGGGCTGAATCCTGCGTTCATCTTACGCCGGCTTGTGCTTTGAGAATGTCCCAAATTCCGCAGGAAATGAAAAACCTGCAAAACACATAAATACATTACACAAAACTGTGGGACTCACAGTGGGAGAGAATGAAACAGTTACTGGGGAACTACAGAGCGCTTAGCTCTGAATCCTTATGTTGCAAATAAAATGAGAATGGAAAGGTGCTCGGGAAATATTTCAGTAACACCCAGTTCTTGATGAGAAAACAAGTGATAAAGATCAGTAAACATTTTTGAAAGATCATACAGACCGGTAGACTAAAGAGAATGCTATAGTTGTTATTCTTAATAATGTGATTACAAAGCACTGGGGGTCTTGTAAACTATAAGAGAAGGAAAATGGAAAAAGAAGCAGAGATAGCCACCTTAAAGTTCTTTAGTCTTTACAGACTCACCAAACCAGCATTGATTTTCCACGTACCGAAAGTCCTACCCTGCCCTTCGAAAAAGGGTGCAATAAAAAACTAATCTTTGTGCCACGGTCATGGTGGCAGCGCTCAAATATGGCACAGAACTAGTTAAGCCGTAAATGAAAGATGAGCAACAGCAAAAGGCTGCCATCATGGGGACTATTTTACAAGTGCATCTCGCTGCGCACAACGCCAACAACCTAATCAAGACTCGGACAGGCCTGACGACCAGAATCAATTAACCAAGTTTGCAACTTTGTACCCAGTAACAGAGAATATGCTGCACCACACACGACATAGTGAGAAGAATTCATCTCTGACGCTTCAATCAGAGCAGAGCCATAGGCGCCTAAAGAGTCGCTAAAAGAACTGGAAAAATACAAGATAAATAGTCTGTGACCGACGCCGGATTCTGGTTCCAACCATCACCGGCGGCACATACCGAATCGGGAAATTCCCTCACGAGATCACGGAGCAAGAAGCATGTCCCCCCGTTAACGCACGCCCCCAACAGGAAAGCAGCAAAACATCGAGAGAATTCAGCACGGCGGGCGACGGGGTGAGCCGCGCCACGCCACGGGCACCTCCGCGAAGGGAGAGCGAGAGCACGCAAGGGGGGAGGATGGGGGGAGCAGAGATCTCTGACCTTGCGCTACCGCTCCGATTCCGGCATTGGGGTGGAGCGCGCGCGCACGCAGGGGGAGAAATCCTAGGGTTTAGTCGGGGATTTCGGTGAGGGGGAAGGGGATGGATGCGTCTCTGGGCGACCGGACCGGAGCGCGAGGCGGAAGGGGAGAGCCGCTGCTGTGTTGGCTGCTGCTCCTACCTACGACCCGACGACTCGTACATGTGACGGCGACGAGGTGGGGGCACCGGGGCAGGAGGAGGAGGAGGGCGCCGATGCTGTGGCGCTTGAGTGGGTCCGCGTATGACGTAAGGACGTATGGACCACGGCAGCGGTGGGAGCCACCTGTCGGTGGCAGAGGAATGGTGGACTTCATGCGCTGACGTGTCGTAGAGGTGAACCCACATGTCGGCCTCGTCGGGGAGGAGAAACGTGTCAGCTTTTCCATTTGAGGGTAGTCCATTACAGTGGGCCTCTTCAAATGGAATCCCATATACTATTTTAGAGTTTAATGAAATAATCTAAATTTATTTTGTATAACATTATTATTTAAAATGTATGTAAATTTATTTTACTATAATATATTTGAATAGTTTGATCTGTTAAATATATTGTATGATTTGAATACAATACAATATATTATATTATTTAGTTTAAGTATGAAATAATATCTTAAATATAATTTTGACTGATGTAAATAGTATTGGTCGGAATGATAGATATTAAAACCAAAACTATATAATATATATTCGGTTTGAATGACAAATGGTATTTCCATCAAAATTAATAACCTTGGTCCACTTTGGTGGTTGGCTGGCTGCTTGCTATACGTGGAAATTAGGCTCGGCCTGTTTTTAAGATTGCATTTCATCTCTGAACTAGTAAATTTCGCTTTTACTGCACCGTTCGGTCACTTAAAATTATTTTTAATATAAATTTGACAAATTATTGGTGATGGTAAAAGAGCAAAGTATTTCTAATAAATATAAAATTAGTAGTATGAAATGATATGTAAGTGACATTTTAAAATTAAAATTTCTTAATTTATGAACTGATAATTAGGAGATAGGAGATAAAATGAAGACTTTTTAGAAAAGGTGAGCTAAAAGTAAATTGTTTTTATAGAGTAATTGTTACACAAGCTTTTCTTAACAGTTGAAATTGAAATTTCGTTACATACGTGATGACATTTGATGATGCTCACGCGTGCGTGATCAAGAGCAAGCTGCGAGCATGGCAGATTGGCAGCTGAGCTACCAGATGGTCTGGATGACGGGGACATGCTTGACCTTGTGGTGATCCTCGCCGCCGCACTCCTTGATCCTCTCCACCATGAGCGGCATGTTGTACAGCACCACCTCCTCCAGCTCCTGCATCTCGGCGAGCTCCTCCGGCAGCATCCGCATCTTGGCGCACCGGAACAGCGTCAGCCTCGCCAGCAACGCCATGGCCCCCGCCCTCACCCTCCACTCCTCCAGCTCCGGCAGCCCCAGCTTCAGCTTCTGCAGGCTCCGGAACCCGCCGTCCCGGAACTCCAGCCGTTCGCCGTCGTACGCGCCCCACATCAGCGTCAGCTCCGCCAGGCTCGGCAGCTCGCCCAGCATGTTCACGAACTTCTGCCCCACCATTGTGCCCCACATCGACAGGCGGGTCAGGTTCGGCCGGATGTATCTCACCATGTCGAGCGCGCTGTCCCCCACCTCGTCGCCGTCCGGCCCCTCCGGCGAGTCCATGGAACCCAGTAGCTTCAGGCTCTGTAGCCGCCGCAGGCTCGGGATGCTGAACACGGTCGCCGGCAGCGACTCGCCCCGCAGCACCAGGTGCACCAGCAGATCCAGGCTCTCCAGCGCCGCCGTCAGCGCGCCGGCGTGGGCGGCCACCAGCCCGCTGAGCTCCAGCGACCGGAGGTTGGTGGCCCTCCCCAGCGGGTTGCCGCCGCCGCCGCGCGTGTCCCAGCACAGCGGCTGCACGCCGTGGAGCGTCTGGAGGCTGTGCAGGTCGCCCAGCACCTTGGGCAGCGCGAACGGCGCGTCGACGTGCCTCAGCGTGGGGATCCTCCAGAACGCGGTGGTCACGTCGAGCACGCGGTGGCCGGCGCTGCTGCCTTTCAGGACCAGCGACTGCAGGTTGACGAGGTTGCTCACGCTCTGCGGCAGCTTCTCCAGTTGGCCACATGGTAGACCCAAGTATCTGATCATTTCGAAATGCAAATCCGTAGCAATTCAGCCTCCAATTCAACATGCATTTTTTTTTCTCAAATCAAGGCTTTAGAATGAGTACCTTATGTGGATCATGGAGCCGATCTCGTTCGGGAGCTTCTTGAGGTCGAGGCCATGGATGTCAATGACCCGGAGGAACTTGGACGCGTGTAGAAAGCCTAGGTCGGTGGACTGGATGCACTTGGCGCCGGCGCCACCGTTGCGGTCGTCGACAAGGTGGCAGACGATGGAACGCAGCTTGGGGAGAGCGTTGCTGAGATGGACGTACCTCTCGGATGAGTTCTGGACGGCGAGGCGGCGCACGGTGGCCGGGGCGAGCACGTCGGTGCTGTCGTGGCTCTCAATGAAGCTGGCCTCCTGCGCCTCGTCCTGCGCGAAGGCGTGCAGCCGGTCGTGCACCGCCACCGTCTGCACGACGCCGAACTCGTCCTTGTGCACCAACTGCACCATGCACCGGGAGATGAGCTCCTTCAGGTAACCCTGCCCGACCTCCTCCATGGTGCTCCCCCGCCGCGGCCGCACGAACCCCTCGGCG
The DNA here is from genome assembly GCA_000418225.1 of Zizania latifolia. Taxonomy (NCBI): domain Eukaryota; kingdom Viridiplantae; phylum Streptophyta; class Magnoliopsida; order Poales; family Poaceae; genus Zizania; species Zizania latifolia. The sequence continues at coordinate 8,104 of KE371485.1, read as the reverse complement.
ACCCACAGCCGCACCAGCCGCTGCGCGTCCACGGCGGCGCTCTCCCGCATCGCCGCGAAGTAGAGGAAGCACGACTTGAGGTGGTGCGGCAGGTCGTCGAACGCCAGCGACATGATCCGCCGGCTGTTGCCGTTCTTGGTCGACGGCTCCCTCGCCGTGACCAGCTGCGACATCACCTCGTCCCACTCCGCCGGGAGCTCCTTGGACCGCAGCACGCCGGCGAGGACGACGATCGACAGCGGCAGGCCGCGGGTGATCCGGAAGATGTCCTGGTAGTACCTCGACCTGTACCGCCCGGGGCAGTCGCCGCGGCCGAACACCCTTCGCCGGAACACCTCGTACGTGTTCTCCGGGTTGAGCCGCGTCAGCTCGACGGGATCGTACGTCGGGCCGGCGTACGCGACCACCTCCAGACCCGCCGAGTCGGTGATCAGGAGCACCCTGCTGCCGTTGCCCTCGTCGGGGAGCGAGGCCCGTAGACTGTTCCAGTCGGCGGCCGCGATGCTGCCGTCGACGACTACAAGGTACCGCCTGCCGGTCATGTTCCGGAACAGCAAGTTGCTGATGTCCTTCCCCGCCGGCCGGCACGCGGCGTCGCCGCCGCAGCCGTCTTCCACGTTCTGCTGGGACGGAGACCGCCGCAGCTGGGAGATGGCCTGCCTGTGGATGTCGCGGAGCACGTCGGCCGGCCGGCTCTTGGGCGGGAGCACCGTCCACGTGCGTATCTCGAAGTGGTTGCGGACCTCGGGGCTCTGGTAAACCTTTCGCGCCAGCGTCGTCTTGCCGATGCTGCTCTCGCCGACGATGGAGACGAGCGCGCGGCTGGTGACGGCGTGGTCGAGCAGCTGCTCTTTGAGCATGTCGCTGTACTTATCGAATCCAACCATGTACTCCTCCAGATCATCCCTGCATCACAATTCAGCCAGCTCCATAATTACTAACCAGCAAGCAGTGGCAAGTTGGACATGAACTGTGACTCTGAGTACTGAGTAGTGCTGAACTGCTGGTTGGATGCAGGCAGGCATGAACTAAAAACTGATGCCTGGCTGTGCTTGGTGATTGTGATTAGGCTGGAACTTGCTAAGACAGCATCACTGTGGAATGGTAAACATCTGAAGTATTGTTTGGTTAGTCAGATGAGGTGTGACAAAATGGGGACATCTTAGGATAAGATCCCGTCTACATGTTAGTTGAGATAAAGTAGTAAAAAGCAGAACAGGTTCATCACACTTAAGGAATATTCCCTCTATGGCGTCGTTTCAAAAAATTTCAAGAACGACATTGTCCCAATGAGGATTAGGAGAGACTAAACTAGCATTGATTAGTATAATTAGCATGCTTATGGTTAATTAGTAAATAGTAAGATAAAATTTGCATGTATTAGCGATAACTGCCTATTATTAGTATTAATAGGTTGATTAATGCATAACTAGATAATATTAAGAAAAAAATTAATTGTACATAGTTTATTTAATTAATGAGAATATGTACGCTTTATAATTTTCGATTGTTTTCTTTAGATAATATAATTTGTTAAAAATATTTTAGAGTTATTACATCACACTTTCTCTGTCAGCCAAACACCTAACCGGATCATCCGTTCCCTTAACCAAACAACTATATATGAAAACATTCCATTCCTACTAATCTCACAAAAGTTGGACCATCTACTCCCATTTCTCGTCACGAACCAAGCAATACCCTAAGTGTAGGGGTGGGTATTCGGTTTTTTCGGTTTAATCGATTCGGTTTTTTTGTTTATGAAAAGATCGGTTTTTATAAAACAGAAACCGAATAACTTGCTAAAAATAAAAAACCGAACCGAAAAAACCAAAAACCGAATTATTTCGGTTCGGTTTTTTCGGTTCTCGGTTTTTACCGAATCAGAGCGCCAGCACGCGTGGCAGAGAGGAGCGCGGTCCCTGCGCCGGCACCACGGTGGGCGGCGCGACGGTGGCTGGCGAGCGGCGACTGGTTTCTACGGGGGCGGGCGGGCGGCGAC
>KE371484.1:20934-34624 GCA_000418225.1 Zizania latifolia | reverse complement strand
AGATTTCACTGTTTCAGACAGCCCTTTCTACCTTATCTTGATCACCGCTTTTACTTAAGCCATTAACCATATGCAAGCAACAAATTCTCTGTGTAACAGCATTAACCAGCTATACCTGATCGGCATTGGCATTGGCATGTGCACCGGCCCTTCCCTACGCTATGCTGCAGCTCCATATCACAAGGTTCCTTCCCCCATCATGCATTCATGCATGAGCTCTAGCTCTGACCTCAGATTTGTTTCTACTATGCAGCGGCAGCTCACCATTTACTCCCGTCTGGTGAGGAAGAGAGAGAGAGATAGACGAGTCAGATACCTAAACTGTGATGGACTGATATAATTGTCAACTAACGTGTGCCCCCTGGCATGCCCTTCCAAAGGGTCGGGCCTGTGCTGCTGCTTGCATTGCCCATCTCGTCCACGGCAGCAAGCGTTGCACTGTCTTTTGATGCCCACTCTAACGGGAGCCAGGATCGAGGCCAGCCCAGCACTGATCGCTCGCTCGCCCGGCTGATGCAAAAACGTGCAGGAATAGGGACGCTGCTGGAGCCTGGACTCTGGAGAGGAAAAAGGCGAGCAAAGATTGAACGGGTCGCCATTGTAGGCAGGAGTTTAATTTGGTTTGGATTTTGCGAGGCACAGGCTGCAGGCTGCAGGCAGGCCAACCTCTTCAGTCCTCTCCACCCCACTTCTTGATGGCAGTCACATGATGTGAGCAATGCAGGTTTCTTTTATGAATTCTGTTTCCAGGGGTTTTCTCCTCTGAACAATTGCTTTGTCAGTCATTTCTTTCTTCACCAGCCACACAAAGAAGATTATTTTGGTAAAAAAAAAGAATCTGAAGTCACTTAGTTGGTCAAATGTTAGCACCATATTCACATTTTGTGCCCATGCAGAAAGGAAGGTTTTTATTTTTGTTAGTGCTATCCACCTATTAAAAAGCACCATAAGGTGCCACTTAGACAATTATTTTGCAACTTATCGTGTTGACTATACCTTTCATGTACTGGCCTCTTTAGCACAAGTTACAACCTAATCGAACCAGCGTCTTGGGTCGAGGAAAGAAGGATCAGCTCAGTTGCTTCAGCCTAATTAAGACGCTAAGGAGAGAAACCTAACACATTTGATGCCAGTTAGTTGCATGGAGTCACATGGCTTCATGTCCTAAAGGTAACCAAACCTAGTGGCAAGAATACAATCTCTCAGTTTCATATTATAATTCATTTGACTTTTTTCAAGTAAGATTTATCAAAATTAAAAAGTTTAACTTATGACTTATAATATGTAACGGAGGAATATGTCGCATGACTAGAAGTCATGATAAGACTGCGTGAAAGGATGCTTTGCTTAATCTCAAGGACTAATGGCCTTATTAGAGTTTGCAGGTAAGCATGACAAAGAAATATATACGTTACAGATGAATCTAATGCTGCATTTGTAGTACAACCACAACTACGCAAACATGCTAACAAAGTCAGAATCATGACAGAATGGCCACACATTTGTCGTACACGCTTGGAGTCCAGTTCTGCAACCTATGGTAAACATCTTTTTAACATTTTTTTGAAAAAAAAGATATGCCTAATCAAATCTATTGTTGTGGATTTCTTCTACTTTTCCTTCTATTTCCTCTTTCTTTATATGTATATTCATGCAGCTCAAAGAAATGGGTCCTGACAAAACCAGACCCATGTACTAATAAACAACCTTGTTCATGCTAATATAGTAAGGTAAGGTGCATCATTACTCTGCTTGTCTTAAGGCAGAAGCATAGGATGCATCAAGACGCCCGGAGATCCATGAATCCATCAGCATTGATAGATGCCACCGAGAAACACGAACAGAGGAACAGGTGCACGATAAGAGAAGGGGAATAAAGCTGTAATACAGACGAGGAAAGCCACAAGCAAAGCTCATTGGTTTCAGGGGTTATACACATCCAGTAGGAAAGTGGGTATCTTCTCCATTATAGTTAGGACCCTCCTTAAATACTATCTAAGATCCTTGAAGAGTGCTTATGCAATACTGCCACCTGTTTATAGATTAGCACCAAATCCTCTTTCAAAAAAATAGATTATCTCCATTTCTTTGATGATCATGATGCCACCAAGAGAGAGGCTAAATGGAAAGAGGAAAACTGAAGAAAAAGGAGGCATCATGGAAGGAAACTTTGGCAGGTAAAAAGAAGGGTGAGAATTTCTCCACAGGTGCATGGTGGGTTTGTTACATGTTTAAGTTGGGTGACTAAGAAGATGCTAAAATCAAAGCAGATAGGGATGGATGGTGCTCAGTACCGACCGCTAGATAGCAACTGAATTTTCTCTTCTTTAAAGATCTCAAGTTCAGCTGTGACAATTTTCCAAACCACCGTCTGTTGCCCCCATTAGAAATGTAAAGTTGGATATTGCAAGAGCAAAGCCTTTTAATTGTAAACTGATACATGAGAAATGCATGACAGATGTGCATAGTGAGTCATCCTCTCTACCTGTCAATTGCAAGACAATGGGCTAATGGCCAAGTTCGAACAAGTTTTCTATAAAGACAACACAACAGATATTTGGCTATTTTAGGTCCACCAATACTACTTTCTATATCTGCAGGCGTTTAGAACTGTATATATTAGTATATCCAAATTTAATGCAGGTTACTGCCTTGGACATTTTTCTAAGCATGTCCACACTACATACACAAGCACAAGCTAACTTTCGACAGAACTGTAAAAAATGATGAAAGCACTTACATAAACAAATGCTCTTTTGGCAGATAGCTTTTCCCCCCCTGCTAGCCCATCAGACCACTTTATAAACTGAAAAATTCAGACCAAGATGTCATTCACTATGATCTGAAGTTATTATTTGAGAATTACTGCAGCTACTGTATTCCAAGTTTTCAGCTAGGGCGAGTAGTAGCATCCAACGTTAACCCGTGACACATTTTAAAAGACAACACACTTCCCAGAAAAACTCTTGCAGATATGATGTCCAGAAAAAATAATTATCCCGACGCACCACTTGCCGCTTGCTCCAATATGTCAATCTACCGTCCCCTAACTTGTCACCACCCGTCAATCTTTCTCAATCTAAAAGTTTGGCAATCGAGAGAGATAGACGGGAAGAGGCGGAGGACCTTGGCCAACCAAATCCAAACAAATCTGCAGATGAACAAGAGGCTAGACAACCCACAAACAATTAGACGGAGGAACAAAGCCTAAAATACTCCCATTTGAAAGGTATATATCAAGATTGGGACGCAACTTTGCATGCAAGTGCCTGGAGTGAAAATTTTGGTGCACATACATCAGAATTAAAAAAGGGGGCTAGCACGTAATATACTAAAGCTGCTAGCTAACTGCAAGGGATCACACTACTTGATTCGAATCAAAATTGACCTCCCACATTGCATATTTGTCAGCCTAGCTTGGCAAGGTTCCATAATTTTACACGAGACAACAGAAATGGAAGAAAAAGTAGTGCTAGGGCTTTTCCAGGATGGGTGTAGATGTATTCGATGATCAGTCGCACATGTTAAGATCAAAAACTAAATAAGGAAGTTCTGGCAAGCGCTTTGCGTATCACGTACTGACTTCTGGGTGCTGATCGCCGGGGGCGCGGCGGCCGGAAACTGGCGCGCCGAGATCGGAGAAGACGGGCACCGCCGTCGGCGCCCTTCGGTGTTCACGGACGTACAGGCAGGACGCATCTCCGGGTTCCGGCCCGGCGGCCTGGTCCAAGCACTTGGAGAGTTGGATCTGCGACCTGCAGGCGTCAGGAAGGCGGCTGATGGACTTTCTACATGTTTCAGGCCTCAGGAAACCTGCAGGCCATGAAGGATTTTGATGGGCTGACTCCTGATGGGCTACGGTGATTTTTAAAAAATATATTTATAATTATAATTTTCGGTGTGCTTTTTAAAATTTTATTACAGAACTAAAACGAGGACTTTATCTAACTATTAAGCCCTCATTGATGAAAGGAATCGTCGAGGACATTTCAAAAATCGATGTCTTTCACATGTGCATTGTGTTTTATTAATATGTTTGCATATAGATTTTTTTTAGTTGTTGCTTTTCTCTATGTATGTATTTATATGCTTGAATGGTATTTTGTTGTGTTTTTCAGCATGCTGTAGTACTACTAAGTTAGAAGTAGTATGCATTTTTGCTAAGGGCAGTTGACCTGCTGATAGCATTAATTGTATTATTATGTCAGCTAAAATTTGATATGGTAAAATATTTATTGAGGCGAGAAAGAAAAAGAGGATTAAAAGAGAAAAGAGAATAGATAGCAAAGTATGAGACTAGAATCTTACATGAACTATAAAGGAATTACTTTATAGAAAACTTGTAGGAATTATGAAGAAGAAATACTAGAAAAGAGTCCAGAGGAGAGATAAATAGAGATAGTATCATTTTAGAATCATCCATAGCTATGCTATTCCCAACAACTAGCCAAATCAAAGACTTCTCAAAAGACACCAAAATCGTGATGTTTGAGGTTGTTGACGGGTGGTCAGACAATCCTCCTCGGGGGTGGTCCGAGGGGGTGATTTGTAGTGGCAGGGAAGCGCTGCACTCAAGATCCGATGGTTGCACAACTCGTATGAATAGAACTGGCCGGAGTTGACTCGAGGGTTTAGAGTGGTTCGGCCCCCCGATAGGGTAATAGGCCTACGTCCACTGGGTTTTGATGGGGTGCTTATCAGTCGGGAATGGAGTTTACAGTGTTGGATTACACGAGCTAGGGCTCAGAGAGTAGTGAAGGGCGTGTGTGTTACTACTTGAAGAAGCCGTCCTTACTTGAAGGAGCTTCCTCTTCTCCTAGAGCCATCCGTTCTAAGGCGAACGTCCTGCTATTTATACCCCTGTTGGGTGCAACCTACTGTACAACAGCTAAACGTCTACGGGGCAGCACGTCGATAGGACATGGCACGCCCAGATGGGACGCGGCGTGCTGCCAACTCCCTACCTGCCCTCTGCGCTGACGCCGCCCGACGGATGATCTTCTGACGCGCCCGGATTGCCTCCTGTCCGCTTTCAGTCCAGTCGCATTTAATGCGTTCCTACCTCCTTCGGCTGAGTCTGACTCCTGCTGGCGCGCGCGTGCGTGCTGTGGGTCCCCCGCCTGGCGCTGCGCCCAGGGACGTGCCGTGCGGCCACCTGCCCGCGCGCCACGTGGCCAGGAAACCGCCACGTGGCCTACCCGAGGAGGCTATCCCCCACAGAGGTCATATTTGAAATCTTCCAATTTGTAGAGGAAATGATTGATTCCTATATAATCCAAATGACCGAGGACTCCTTTAAAACATATGAATTTTATAAAAAAATTATATGATTTAGTTTAAATCCTTTAAAATTTATTTAAAATTAATATGTTCCAAACACGGGCTCAAAAGAAAATTTTCAACAGGGTTTGAATGCTTTGAAAATCCTGTAGAAATCGCTTATTCCAAACGAGATTTTGGCTCAACCAACCAGACAACCATGGCCTGAATCTCCCGGCGCCCTCACCCACCGAACCGCAAACACTCTCCGATTCCCAGATCTACCCGTCCACCATGGCCGCCGCCGCCACCTCGCCCGCGCCGGCGGCGGCCTGGGCTTTCGCCGCCGCCATATGCGTCAAGCTCTTGCTCGTCCCTACCTACCGCTCCACCGATTTCGACGTGCACCGCTACTGGCTTGCTCTGACTCACGCGCTCCCCGCGCGGCGGTGGTACACCGACGAATCGTCACAGTGGACGCTCGACTACCCGCCCTTCTTCGCCTACTTCTCCCGTCTCCTCGCGCTCCCTGCCCCTTTCGTCGACGCCTCCCTCGTCTCTCTCCCCGTGCCCGACGCGCCGCCCTCCTTCGCCTACCTCCTCTACCTCCGCCTCACCGTCGCCTTCTCCGACCTCCTCCTCCTCGCCTCCGTCCTCCTTCTGGCCACAGACGCGCACCGGAGGCGGCGGCCGTTCCTCGCCCTCGTGCTCGTGCTGTGGTCGCCATCACTGCTCTCCGTGGACCACGTACACTTCCAGTACAACGGATTCCTGATTGGGCTGCTACTGCTATCGTTGCATTTTATTGAGCAGGGGAGGGATCTCGCCGGCGGAGTCGTCTTTGCTACTTTGCTGTGCTCGAAGCACCTGTTCCTGGTGGCGGCGCCGGTGTACTTCATGTATCTGTTCCGGCATTATTGCTGTGGACGGGGCGTGGTGAGGGGACTGGGAAGGCTGGTGCTGATGGGTGCTGGAGTGGCTGCTGTGTTCTCTGCGGCATTTGCGCCCTTCGTGTACTACGGGCAGGTAAGCTTTGCTCGGTTATTAATTCACCTTTGAAACGAACGAATTTTGGAAAATAATATTGTGAGGATTTGAGATTGGAAAATAATATTGTGAGGATTTGAGATTTGTTGTGGAATTCATCAAGTACTTAGTATTGAATTCTGGTATAAGACCAGTGAAATTTATAATTAAGTAGTGCACTGCGTAATTTTTTTGTAAAAAAAGCTGTATAATAGGAACTGGAACTGAAGGTAGTTGGCCTGTGTTTATACTCTGACATTGGGTTCAGTTGTGTTATTCACAATGTATCATTTAAGGTGCTCTCACCATGGTCTTCCGAAGATCTTCAATTGATGTCTGTCTTAACAGCCAATGCAATTCTACCTCACTTTTTACTAGCCTTGCTAGAATTAGTGTTGTACCACATACACACTTATGACTTATCCATTCTCTCCAGAAACAGAGCTTTAAAGTATGATGCACACACAATGTTCAGAACTCTACTACTCAATTATGCAGGGATGTTTAGTTTAAATCTTCGGCAACATGCATACATCTGTTCTGTAAAAAAGTACTCATCTGTTTAACTGAAATGCAGATAGTGGTAAGTTTGGTTTTATGATGGACAGTCCCATTGGTTTGTTCTTGTGCATTTGGGACACTGTAACCATCATACTTATTGCACTGAATTTTGCAGATGCAACAACTCTTTAACCGGCTGTTTCCCTTTGGTCGAGGCCTATGTCATGCTTACTGGGCCCCCAATTTTTGGGTATTTTATATAACACTTGACAAGATTCTCGCATTTCTTCTTAGAAGACTAGGCTTCAACATCCAGATGCCTGAAGCTTCATTTACCGGGGGGCTTGTTGGTAATTCGTCTCCTTTTGTTGTTCTTCCCAAGGTACTCTCAACCACTACCAACTCTTATTTATTCCAAGGGAGAATGACTACCTCAATGATTAAATTATTTGTTTTCATTTGAACTTATGGATGACAGGTCACTCCAATAACTACATTCTTATTGGTCATGCTTGCTATGTCTCCTTGCCTTGTCAAGGCATTGTCTAAACCCCAACCAAGGCACATAATAAGATGGGTATCATATGCGACAACATGTGGGTTTATGTTTGGATGGCATGTACATGAGAAGGCATCACTTCATTTCACAATCCCACTTGCCCTAATTGCCATGGATAGCTTGGAGGATGCCAAGCATTACTTTTTGTTGTCAGTAGGTATGTTTGGATCCCTGTTAACTCTTGCTCACACTTGCTTTTACAGTAATACCTACTAATTTTACAATTTTCCTTAGCAAAGCAACTCGTGCTCACACTCATACTTGCTTTTACTGTAATAATTATATATTCATCATATAATTCTAGGAGTTAAAAACATTGCGGAACTTGTTACGATGTGAGTATTTCATATAGCAATTGATAGTTCAAAACTTATGCCAACAGAAAACAATCAATTCCAGTTAAACTATCTGTAATGAACACCACCTTTTCTACACTAGCCAAATGAATGGGAGAAAAAAAGCAAGTGATGCAACACTGTTTTTGTATTTATAGGGGTATAGTCTCACTGTTACAAATAATAGTACTATTAGCTTTAATAATTACAATGCCAGTGCATATTTTCCACTTTTCATAACTGAAATTGGATTTGGATGAATCAGTTTGCCATTCTTCTGTTGGTCTTCTGTGAAATCTATCAATTATGAAGACACATACTACTTTAACATGTATAATGAGCTAATGATGTAATATCCTACCATTTCTTAGTTTGCTTAACTCATTGGAGTATGGCGTAAAGCCCTAAACAATATTCTGTAACTATATTTTGATAACTCCATTTTGTCATGCTATCGCAGCCATTTGAGCAAAATGTTGTCTAGTTTATTCTCATAGCCTGATAACACACTGTAATAGTACTTTTGCCCTCAAGAAAATCTTAAAATGACAATTTGACACTGACTTACGTAGTAGTGATTATGTTGTTTGCTTTTTCTTAACATCCATTTGTTTCAACAAATTGTATTTGCAGTTTCATGTTACTCTTTGTTTCCGTTGCTGTTTGAGAACCAAGAATACCCAATAAAGGTTCTGCTGCTGATGACCTATGCTACCCTCATGTGGGTAGGGTTTTCATCCCATTTTACTGCAAACTCTGCCCAGGAACGGAAGAAAGTAAATGAATCAAGCAGTGTAGTCAAGAAAAATAGTTTCATTGGGTGGATCAGCTTTAGCTATTTTTTAGGACTTGTTGCTATCGAATTATGGTCTCAAGTGTTCCACCACTATGTGTTTGGCGACAGACTTCCTTTCCTACCTCTCATGATGGTGTCACTCTACTGTGGTGTCGGAATGATGTACTCATGGATGTGGCAACTAGCATGGATTGTCAAGCACACTTGATATGGTCTCCGGTTTGCAATACGAGCGTTCTCTCTTGGCCGTCCTGGGGGACTCGAGACTAATTTTCGATGACTCACCTCCCTGACCGTTGCAAAAGGCAATCATCACCCCAACTCGCTACAGGAACAGCATTTTCATATGGTTGACAGATTCGCTCCTACAGCATGATAGCGATTTTGAAGGTGTAATCTTTTCGTGATGTTGCATATTTTGTAATGTTCTTTCAAAAGTATATTCTTTTGTAATGGTGCTGTTTGTACCTGTCCATTCTTCATGTGTTGTTTCTTTGACGGTTATAGTGACTTGCACTGTTGGTTGTACGATGACCACGGAGATGCTCTCATGCTCGTTCATGCCTTTCTTTTCTTTTTTTGGAAGACAGTAAGATCTCCTTTGGATCAGTCAGGTGTAGTGATGTTGCATCATACATATAATAATGTGCTGAAGGCATATTGCAGAAGCAATTTTCGGCCGTGTAGTATTACTAGTTGCTGTCTGTTAATGGACACTGGTCAGAATTCTCTACCATATGATCTTTGTATTAGTGTAAATTGCAGTTCATCCAGGCCAAAAACAAAAAATGAATATATCAGAGCCAGGTTTCGATCCTGGGACCTGTGGGTTATGGGCCCACCACGCTTCCGCTGCGCCACTCTGATTTATGACACTGCAATGATACAATTATATTATATTACTATTTTAATATACCGGGCCTCTCTCCGGCCCAAACGAAACAGACGAACAGCCGCCCTAGCTGCGCGCTTCGTTTCGGCCCGTCTCAACGTGCCCTTTTTGAGGCTCAATTTGGATGGTTACCGTTGATGGCGGTACGAAATTCGGATCTCTCTCAGCCCACGAATCAACTAAGCCCGGCCCAGATTGAGGAGGTACGAGTACAGAAGGCTGTTTATGCAGAGGTCCCGCGGGTTTCACCGTTTGGACCCTTCGAGGTTGGTTCGCTCACTTGGAGGCGATCCGAATTGGGACCTCTTTCGATCGACCGATCAAGATTGCACGGCCACGATGGAGGCGGTACGAGCTTCAGAGGTCGTTTTACGGAAATGTCCCCGCACTGTTTTCGCTATCTACCATTTGCGCCCTTCAGGAATGGATCGCTACCAATGGGAGCGATCCGAGCTTGGGACTGAGCCGTCGGTCCAGCGTTGTAAGGTTTAGAGTTCATCAGCTCGCGGGGGCGCCGCCACGCTCAGTTCCGGGAACCACCACCGCTCCCGCGACGACGGGCAGGTCTCGGCCACCGCGCACCGCGCCCGTTCTCCTCGTCGACGGCGCGCGCCGCGTTGATGGCCCAGCCACTACAACTTACCGCGTACAATCTGCCTCATGTTTTATCAGTCCTACAGTCTCCAGCATCCAACAGCATTCTCGTACAAGCCTCGATCAGGCTTGGCGTCCACGACAGAAAAGGGAAACGAGAACGAAAAAGCAAAGCGAAACGCCAACTCCTTTCGCCGCCCAAACCTTGCGTAACGTCGATCACCTATGTTACTGCTTACTACTAAAGAAAAAAACTGGAAAAAAGAACCCAAATGATTTCCTCTTTCTGCTTTCAATCGGATTGCGATGTGTATGTTTTGATGTTCTTGGTAAACAACAAGTTGCAGTCTTGCAGGCGAGTTTGACTCTTTTTTCCCTTTAGCTAGCGATGTTTTTACCAGTTCACCTGCAGCCGTACGTAGCTTGCGTGGACCAGCCACTTGGAACGGCACAGGGTATAGTCAACCATGGTCCCTGGATTTTCCATGTCGATCCAAACGGATGAAAGCTCAATGTTGATGTGGCAGCATCTGTCATGGAGGGGAAGATTTGTGTACGAGTAAATTCATATGGAGATCTCCGATTACGACTGTATTTATTTTCAATCTGCAAAAGGTAATACCACGTGTGATTATGTGTTTGCTAATATGTGTAGTTTTGGGCACGCGTCAAGCTATTGGCTAAAGCTGAGTTGGACGGCTGCACCTCAGCAAATCACCTTACATGAAGCTGTTAAAATGTCAGTTTAGGATAAGATTGTATGCTATGAGTCAAGAATCTAACAGTCCAATCGAAACACTTCTGAATTTACTCTGTGACCTAACCCGGATTTGATTATCAGAGGGCAATGTAAACACGCTCCTGAGTCCTGTCAATGTTCCAGGTTGATTGAGTTTCTAAAATAAACGACACAGGAAGCAGGGTGGACGTACCATTCAGCAGAATGAAAGACTACCCCAGGATTCAGTTCCAGACCATTTTATTGTTTTCTTCCCCCATTGGATGGAAGAAAAGGAGAAATAAAGTCAAGAACACAACAGTGTTTTTTTGTTTGAGTATCATATGGATCGTTGATTCTTGTTGCCAATTCTCATCATGACATCACAGTCTTGAGGAGATAGAGAAACCAAAAGGTGACAGAGCAAAGAAGGAGGCAGCTTGCTGCTCACGCTCATCATGGCATTGGCATGGCATCAGGGATGAGCGAATGAGAGGAGGGGCAGGAGGATCTCATGAATCATGAGGCATCGAAGGAACAGCCGAACAAGATTCAGCTCAATTTCAGCACCAAACCGCTGCCTGCCTGAATGCCAGCAAAAACTGCAGCCTTGATGAGATTGGGCATTCAGGAATTCACATGACAATCCTGTTGCAGCTTGCAAGGATTGTGCTTGCTTTGATTGCTCCATATTAAAAACGGGAACACAGTTACATCCTTTTGCAGTTTTGCTATCAAAGTGTGAAGTGTAGAATTGGAGGACAGTGGTTCAGACAGATCCGGTGTAAATATTGGAAATGACCACTTTTGCAGTGAGATAATTAGCTAACACTACTTGCTAACACCTCCCCAAGTCCTACCTCACACAGGTTGCACATAACAAATTATAAACTGAAGTACCTGCATGGTCCAGAACTGATAGCAATCTACCCCCTGAATATTACAGGCAGTCATCAGGTAATCAAACCAATGATACTTCAGGAGTGTTCAAGTTTAGTGTGCAGCTCTAGACAATGCTATACAGTAGCTAGTAGGTGGCATGTTCAATCCCTGCAGATCTGTGTTTTCTCAAAAGGCCCAAGAGACCAGGGTACATGACCTCTGCTCGGTTTTTGCAAAGTCCGTCTCCATGTTTCTCATTATCTCTGTCTTACTACAGGCAGCCAGCGGCTAGTGTTGCTGCCATCGATAGTATTAAGTTTGTATGCACCAACCAGTTTAACCTAAAAGCTTAAGCTTATGAGGAAAGACGGACAATTCACTTTATATTTTAATAGATAGCAACAATTTTGACCGTTAATAGCTCCTATAAACAATTGGCTACTTTATATCATGCAACAAACGAAGGTGTTTAATTATGCATATCACCTCTATCCTCAGACTGAGCTCAATCCCTAGGCACCTTCCAAGCAACATGAGATGAAACTGAAGAAACACCAATTTAAGCCCTGGCCCATTTTTTAGTCCATGTATATAGGAGAAGTACCTTGCAGCTGCAGGTTGCAGCTACAATATTCCTGAACTCCTCCTGGTTCCATTGCCCCATAGGGGGTTTGATGGATTAAACTAGAGCAAGACGAATTAATCTACTCTTGTCTGTTCTTATGCTTGAGACAACAGCTGCGATGTGAATGTGACAGGTTACTGGCCATTGCTTGCTTTGGTCGCCGGTCACCACCGGATTGGCATGAGAAAGAACACGGCTTGTAGCGTGTCTCAAGGCATCTCTAGCACCGTAGCTTAATGTAACCAGCATATATGCATGTATATCCACCATAAACCCTAGGATCTGAGACAGAGCAGCCTTGATTTTTTTTTCTGCACAAAGAGCAAGGCGATTCACAAAAGTGATCCACGAAACCCAGGGACACACATCGATCACGTGCATGTGTATAAAATTACTTTCAGAAGTAGACCTATGCTGACCAAACCCATATACGCCTAACGATCTATACGTACTCTTTTACAAATTAATTAATGTACAGTAACTAAAGTTAACATCAGCCGGCTAGTTACTGCTCTCTTCGGTCAAAAAATAATATGTGACGTGCGACTTTTTTCACGGTTTTTGATGTGTAATTTTACCACAATTTTACATTAAAATAATCTCATTTTTAAAAATGATATTATTAAAGTATTTTTAAGACAAATCTACTCATATCTTATTATTCTTTTTATTTAAGTATTTTAAAAGCAATCAACGTCAATGTTTTGAAATTTTAACTGTATTTTGGTCGAAGGGCCGTGCATTTGTGACCGTAGGAAGTATATATATATTTTATCACTGTAACTACATTTTTTTTATTGGATGCAGGAGGAGAGTTTGCTACGAATTAATGCACCAAGGCAAGAAGAGTGCCCAATTCATGCAAGTTCGGTATGCGTGCCCCTCCATATCGCCGCCGCCACCACCATTGATCGCGATCTCCGGACTCCATCTCCATATCGCTGACGCTAGATCTGCGTGCTTACACACGTACGTACCCCTGCCGCGCGTCCAGTGCTGGCTCAGACGCGCGACTCGATCCGATCGGTGATCGATCGATCGATTCATCGATCCCAATCGGAATTATTTCAATTCCGTTGTAGTAGCTTGTTGATAAGTAAAAGGAGTTACAACATGTGCGGTGATGGAATAGAGACCTAATTAAGTCATAAATCTAGCTCTAAAATTGTATTAAGATTTTATCAAAGCATACAACCATCTTGGAAAATTTTGGACCCTATTTACAGTGGCAATATAAGATCTAAGAAGGTATCTGGATACTAACAATCAAATTTATCGGGTCTTTCGTTCTACAAGTTGATTAGGGTTCATGGATTTCTATTTTCTGGTGGCCCTATACAATCGCTCATATTAGAATGCGATCCAACCGGCCTATAAAAATACACTATATAAAAGAAAAATTTTATGATACCTCTAACAACTATAGACCATTTATTTTCGGTGATCCAATAATCCAGATTTAAATGAAAAAACCTATTACCTCTCAAATTTTTTCTTTTTTTT
>KE371482.1:0-11448 GCA_000418225.1 Zizania latifolia | reverse complement strand
CGTGCGCGTCGTGGTCTCGGTCGGCGTGAGCGGCCGGCAGGCCCCGTGCGATGTGTCAGGACGGGATGCGTCCGCTCCGCTCCCGGTCGTGGTCGTCGGTTCGTGCGGTGCCACTCTGGGCGGGGCATGCACAGGTGTAGGATGGCGTCACGTAGACACGTACGCCGTACACGCGCGCGCTCGGTCGGGGCCGCACCGGCCGCGCGCACTGCGCGCGGGGAGTGGGGCGGCGTGCGCGTCGGCACCGTTGCACGGTGCTCGGAGGCCCGCCACGCGGCGCTTGTTTGTTAGGGACGTGTCCGGTCGGTCCAATAATCCATCCAACACTTCGGTTCGTTTATTTGACGCTAAAAGAATAACCGCAAAATCCGTACCAAATTTCCGTATCCCAAACGAGTTAGACTATAATCTGTATGACCGGAATGCTGCGGAAACATGATCATTTGAGCACATTTCAAACCACCGGCACGAAACAACCAATTATCTAGAGTAAAGAACTAAGGATACTCTAATAGGTCTATCTTTCTCGAACACAATAATTTTATTACACGAATTGTTAGGAATCACTCGTGGTTTCCAATAGAAAACGCGTTGGGAGGGCGTTCTAAAAAAGGCGCCACGAGACATAATCGCTGATTTCTGAGATTTGGATCCGATCATATTGCAGTGGAGTATCTGTGCTTGGGAATTGGGATGGGGTGAAAACACACTCCTCCAGGCTCTTCCAGTGATACTACCACTTTTGTGCAAGCCACGAATCAGCCACCTCTTCGCTTCAATTCTACTCGGTCCCTTTAGCATAACTCCAGATTTATAATTTTTTGTGCTGTTCAAATATGTCTAAAAAAATCATGAATTTAAAGTTATAGATAAATTGAGAGCATTTAGTTGAGTAATATAATTTTTATTTTAAACTAAAAATAAAAATTTAAACTGTTTTATTATACCGTATAAATTCTAAATTCAGCATGAATCTTATAATTGGAATTGGAGTTTACCAAACAGCCCGAACGCGCGTGCCGCTTGCCCCCTTTTGCATACTCCTCGTCGTGGCTACTGGCTATCTAGGTTTTCACTAGGCCCTGGAGCACTCACTCCAAAGGCTACTCTACTCAATCATCAATCAAGCAGTCCGTTAGTGATAACATCTCTGAGAAGGTAGAGTACGTCGTTGAGCCAGGAGGGCATATATCCCCCTCACCTGTCTCGTCGTGTAACTCGTGTGCCAGCAAAAAGAACGGTCATTTGTAAATTGTTGCAGCAAACCGTCGATCACCGCAGGTGAGCAGCCTGTGAGCGGATCCCAATTACTCTCTCTGCGGACTACTGCCTCCGTTTGCATCATTTGCCGGAACCAAATATTCTTTTCAGCCCAGATATACGTAAATAGAATGGGTGTTTGCTCCGAAAACGCTATCTCCAACCTCTAGTTCTCTACGATAACACAAAGATTATATTGACCGTTCACCGATGAGCCCAGATCGCGTGGCGGTGGATCGATCAATGATTTGCATAGTTTTCCTGGGCCCATGGCTAGTTTATCAGAGAATGTACTTATTTGTCTATGAAATTATTCTGCCTGCGCAGTTACACGCACTTGTGAGAA
Organism: Zizania latifolia; assembly: GCA_000418225.1. Classification (NCBI taxonomy): domain Eukaryota; kingdom Viridiplantae; phylum Streptophyta; class Magnoliopsida; order Poales; family Poaceae; genus Zizania; species Zizania latifolia. The sequence continues at coordinate 9,842 of KE371482.1, read as the reverse complement.
ATATATAATCTATAGAGATCTCGGGATGGATAGATTGATGGCGCCAAGGCATGCGAGAAAGATTAGTAGTGTAGATCGTGCTCGAATATATAATAAGTTGGTGAGACAGGGTCACGTGATGGGGGCGTGGGGGCTGGGGCTTCAGCTGCGCCACGGGCCTACTGCTTCCGTGCCACGCCCCGGCGGCCCGGCCGTCCTGGGAATATTTAGCAGCGGCTGCTGCCATCCCTAACCGCGTACGAATCGATGCGATTTCACGCAGAAACGGGGCGTGAAAAGACGTGACCCCCGCACTCGATCGTTAGTGCCCCTGCCCTGCCGCTTCCCCCGTAGTCAAAGCCTCAAAGGCGGGCTGGGAGGATGACGACTAGGCGAGATGCGCGGCACCGGTAGCAAGTGGTCTTGTCAAATTGACAAGAAGGGAAGATGCGACCTTGTCGTCGGCCACCGCGGAGAAAGTAAACTGGGACGGGAGGAATGCTTAGCAGGGCAACCAATTTAGGCCTGCTCGATTCTCCTGCAGCCTAAAAGTTATCCAAAGATATAAATTCTTTTATTAATTTTTTGACAGTTTTAACGTCAAGACTGTTATGACTGTTATGAATATAAGGGAACATATACGATATAACATTTATCTATTTCTAATTAATAATGATCTTTAATTCAGTACATATAATTCTACATGTACACACGTAATAATGAAAGGAAATATGAGGAATTAATAGATCGTCTTATTTAAATTTAATCCGTTAATATAAAATAATGAACAGTCCATAATCATTTGGTTGTATCTTAAAATTTTCTAACAAAAAAGATAGATATGTATTACTCTCTCCGACCCAAAATATAACAACCTTTTGACATATGTATTAAGAACAAAAGTAAAAAGATCATAATACTGTTTCCATAGTGGGTAAACCTATTATGACATACTCTTTCTGGTATAGAAATACAAGTAATTTTGGTTTTCTACTAGAGTCATCTTTTAGATATGTCGTTTTTAATTTTGAGGGGCATTTCTCCCTATCATGCAGACATCATTTAATTTGTTGTTTCGTCTTTTATGTGTGACCAGTCAGATAGAAGGAGATCATTGAATACACGAGACTTTATATGCTATTTAATATGGACAAACAAAAAATTACCCTCTAATTAATCATTTTTTGGTATCTGAAATCATGTCATAAACAACTTATATTGCCATACCAGAGAGAGTATGTATTAAGAAAACATATAAAAAGATCAAATATTCTTTTCGCATTGTAAACATAGATAGTTAGGTAAAGCAATGAGTAATAAAATATTAAAGTCGTGGTCTTTTAGTAGCACTAAATTGTTACGTTTAAGACATATTTTAAACTTTAAAAACACTATATTTTATGATAGAGAGACTAGTTATTATACAAAAGATACAAGCAATTCTGTTTCTACACCCAAGTGCTGCATAATCTGGAAGGAAATATATACTGTTAATCAGGCGAGATGTCACACCGTACTCTTGAGAAGCTTGATCTCCAAGCTAGTACTCACCCAGGAGGCCGCCAGGTGAGAGTTGCACAAAAAATACCACGATGTGCATAGCAAGATATTTCATAATTAAAGGTAAGTCATGGACCTTCAGCAACCATAAATGACAAATCTCAACGAAGCATAGCAAAATCCATCGGCAGGTGACAAAATCCAATAAAGCATGAGTAGGTGGTGAACATCATACAATGTGGAGAAGCTCAACACCATATGGTAAAAACCCACGCTCGTAGGTGGCGAAGGCACGAAGCTCATACAATATGGAAGAAGCTCAACAACAGACGGTAAACCTACGGAGCGTAGCGACGACTATGGTACATGGCAAAACCTATAGCATGTGGCAAGAACACCAGCACGCTTAGAGTAAGCTAGAGAGTACGAGTGATTGTAATAAGTGTACAATATAGAATACCAAAGTGTACAATATAGAATACCAAAGCCTAAACTGCAGGAGTAGTCTGTTAGGCCCATTTAGACCATAGACCCGTTAGCCAATAATAGCATATAAATACATAATATATTAAAAAGATATAAAAAGCGGTAAGAAAATAAAATCCTATAGCTTAACTCTAGCCCTATAAATAAGCCCTAAATCACTATAATAGGCAGTTTTTAAATAAAAAAAATACATCATTATTATTCCTAAGAGTATTTCTATTGTTGCTTAAACACAACAGCGAAATAAGACTGACCATCGAAGACAAATAATAAAGACGTCGAAAAACAAAACAGCAGCTCAAGGAAACTAGTGAAAACATAAATAACTGCTCACCTGGAGCCTTCAATATTTTTGCAGGAAGAAAAAATCCATGCAAGACCGACAGACTCGTTTAGCCCAACCCGCTAAGCACAGCAAAGCCATAAATCGATAGTGCCACTTGCACAGTTGAACGTTTAGAACAGGCAAGCAGGCATGAAAAGGATGGAAGGAAGGTCAATTTTAATTATCAAAACACACTGAACATGCCACAACAGGCAGGCAGGCAGGCAGACGGTATAAAAGAGCCACTGAAACCAAGTACAATAGCAGCATCTTCAACATGAGACTTCTGTTTTCTTTGAAAAAAAGGAAGGGACGAGTTAGATAAGCTAGTTAAACCATACATGCTTGATAAACACTAGGTCTAGTATGAATAGACTATCAACGGGATGCAAAGTTGAAATGGTGATGCAATAAATTATGTTTGGTAGTTCGAAAACATGTTACAGGACGATATAATTTTTACACCACACTGGTAAAACGCTTATCCCCTGAGGCCAGAAAAACTGAGAAAGGGGATATCTCTTCAAGTGAAAAAGAAACAGAAATGATGTAGAGCAAATAAAAAGTGAGCAAGCATCTAAATAATCTTTGAATTATCTACTGCAAGAAGAGAAAGAACCCTATGATCCGTTAGCACCCAAAACATTCTAGACTTCATTAAAATGGTTCCGCTAAAAAACAAATATGCATTGAGAAGACAGGAGCAAATAAAAGTAATGTATGACCAAAGAGCATTTGTTGAGAGAGTAGGGAGTAGGGACACCCATCCACTTAAGCCAAGATATCTTCAATTTCTTTCTTCATTTTTCATGCACAGAGATTTCACAGAAAGATGACTTATCCAACAGTTGAGGATACACAAACATGATTCAATACACAAGTAAATTTTTTTCAACCAACTGGAACTGAAGCCAAAACAAAACAGAAACAAATGACATCTTTTACTTTTTTTATTTGATGGCTTCTTACCTACAAGGTAGGGGAAACTAGGAAGATCCTCCCCTTCAGAAAGAAGGCCACTCATAGGGTCGGTTTGATTGAGAAGGATCCATTGGAAAATTGCTGTCATGCAATCCCGCAATGCCTGCACCACCAAGGTTCCCAGATGGTCTTGTAGATCTGCCACTCATGAACATGGTTGACCATGTTTTGGACAGCCATTCACTATTTCCTGTTGGGTTTAACAATGTTGTGTCAGGGCTCCAGTCTATTGAGGTGTAGTCCCATGGTGATGGCCCATTAGATCTCCAATCAGGACAAGATAGAGATGAAGAAGACTCAGACGAGCTCCATCCTCTAAACAACCCAGGCGATGATGCCACGCCAAGGGAAGATGGTGTACCTCCAGAGCCCCAAGTACCACCCCATCCATTAGCAGCCAGCTCTGAAGGATTGGAAACAAAACTTTGTTGATGGTTTGTATGCATAAACTGCTTGGAAGGATTGACACTACCCAAACTCATATTTCGTAACCCATGACCTAAGCCACCATTCAACATCATATCCACACCTGATGCACCATTTAAGTACCATTCCCTTGGAGGCTCTGACGCAAACATACTATGGCTTGTGGATGGTAGGCTTTGTTTGGCAGCTGCAGATTGTGGACGCTGCATTACAATAACTGAATCTCGCAAGTTTCCATTATGCATTGCACCTTTCACCGCATTGCCCCCTGCCACATGTCTCATTTCAGACTTCATTTGAGATGCTGCAACAGGTAATGGAGATGATGTGACGTAAGAAACTGATGGAACCGAGTTAGCATTAAGTCGCCTTTTCTCAGGTTGAACAAATTGTTGCTGGACCACCTTTGGCTTAATTGGTGAGGCCAATGGTTGAAAGCCTTTAATTGCTGCTTCCTTTGGACCACTACCATTTAACAAAAGCTTGTAGTTTAAGTTCTTCTCATCCCTCCTCACTTGCTGAGCCCCCCCAGAAGAAAATCCATTTGTTTGAGGCCTAGTTGGGTTCTGTGCAACCATGATCTGCTGTTTGTTGTTAGCCAAGCCACTTGAATCACCAGATCCTTCAGGCTTAGATGCAGTTGTTGATTCTTGCTTCTGTGTCTTCAAGAACTCTTCAGCCTTTTCTAGATCACCCTCAAAAGAAACAACAGCCCTTTCGACCTCTTGCTTTGTACACTTAAATTTAGCCTCCAGGATCGCAATCTTTACAAGTTCGTTAGTTATATCAATCTTCAAATTAACCCCAGGTTGTTGATCTGCTGCAGTTTGCCGTTTGGTCTCCTCACTGCCATCAAAGTTGCATAGCCAGGCAACAGACTCCTCAAGGCAGCCCTCATTCTGTATAAGGGCCATCATTGCTTGATCTGCTGCGAAACCCATAGCAAAAAGCTTCTGTGCAAGTGCTTCCAGCTTTCTCGACATTAGGTATCCCTTGCAACGCTCATGTAATTCCTGGGCACACCTCTCCTTCTGCCTTTGATGCTTCTTCTCATTCTTCTGTCTGATCTTCTCACGTTTATCAATATCACATCCTGGAATGGAGTCCAGTCGAGGTGCGATACTTGTTGATTTTTCCTTTGGATCTTCTAACTCACCAGAACAGCTACCATTGTTAGAGGCACAATCAAAGTCCCCTGTACCATGGGAGCTACGAGAATGCTCATCTATATCATCTGTATTCCTTAACTTGTCATTACCCTGGGTAACCAGCACAGAGGATGATGGCCCCAAAAGATGGAATTTTCCAGAGAAGTTGTTGTAGGTACTTGCAACTGTACCATTCCCCATAGGCTTTGCAGCAACCTTAGATTGCTCTTTTGGTGCCCTTGCAGCTGATCTGTCTTTTGACTTGGATTTAAATGCAGATGGCATTTTTCAATTGATGACCACACTGTTGTTAACCTGCAATTGAGCTAACCAAATAGTTAGAACTTCGGAAAAAAGGACATAGAGCTTATCGTAAAGAAAATAATAGCATATGCCCATCTAACTATCTAAGGAAGCCTTTTATTTTCAAAAGAATAGCATAGATTGGAGCTTATGGAACTTCAGAATGACTATCACAAGGGAACTAGTTTGATTAAAAGGTTGCCATTTGAATAGTCATCAGAAGCCTACTGGCAGCAAAAGTAGAATAAATTTGTATTTATCATGGAATACAAAATGGTGGCAGAGAAGAAATGCCTTGATTAGAACACTAATGACTGACCCATTTTTATGAGCCCTTCTAATCTTGAAACGCTGATCAGAATGAACTACAGTCTGTGCTTAGAAAAGCATAGCTCAACTCAATACCAAAAGAGTTTCTTAGAGCAGTTGGTAAAAGAAAGAAGCTATTTAGAACATCAATAATTGTTCTCTCAAGCATTGCAGAAACATTCAAGTTGGTGCAAAGTAAGCGTCTATTCCTGACAGTCTTCTTCTTCTTCTTCAAAGCCTTTCAATCCCAAACAAGTTAGGCTAAGCTAGAGTTGAAACCTAACGTTGGGTTTCATCCCCATTTAAGTGGCTAGATTTTCCGTTGGCTCGCCAAGTCTATCACAATCTTTTAGAGGACGTCTCTTCCTGGCAGTGGTTAACTTAAAACATATCTTCTATTGGTACAGTGCAAGCATACAAAGATTTCACAAAAACAATCATAGTACAGCAAAAACCTCTAACATAAGCAACGAAAACAAAATTGAATTTCATAATCAAAACATATAGATTATAGAAATATCAAATCTCTCATTTCTGTTCTTGAATACCTGAATATACGCAAAACGAAAAAGAGAACAAGAGCCCTGAAAGAACAGAGAATAGTTTGAAGACCTATTAATTCCTTTCTGTTGATGTTCATCTTTATTTTTGGCATATCTAATACAGCTTTTCCCATTTCATTCGCAGTGGCTCGAAATACACAGAAACTGAACATCAATTAAAGCTAAGTATAAAATTTTATATATCTAACAGTCCAAAAAAACAGATAGTGATGCTAACTCAAGCATATGTTTACATAAATACATAAGGTTATCACAATCCACATTACAAGCAATGTAACAGTAATTAAGATGCACGGTGAGATGATAGCAAAAACATGTTGAGTGCTCGCTAAAGTGCTAAATGACAACTAGTACAAATTTCCCATGTTGAACTGAAACTAAACCAGCTAAATTTTGGTAGTTTTTCCATTTGAACATCAATCTCTATCCATCTATAGCTCTCTTCTAGTATACTAGCTCCATTAGATTGTGCTTTTTTGGTTCTACTCACAGAACAGATATCCTCACATAACGACAAAAGGTAGTTATTTACTACATAATTACAGAATCCAAAAGCGCTTCCGCGTAGGATTAGCTCAGAACATATTTATTTTCTCATTTTTCTGTTACCTTTTGTAGGATTCTCAAATGTGACCCAGAATCTTATAAATACCAAAACTGTAAGCATGAGTGTTTGCACTTAGCAGCTTTAAGACGGCTTTAGCATTTCCTATGACCGCCTAAAATCCAAAACCTAATCATCAGACAGCAAACAAAATTTTCTCCAGTCATGTAACCCCCCAGAAAAACAGCCCCGGAGGTTTCACAAAAAACATAGCGAAATAGAAGGAGCTCCTGGAATCCAAGTACGCCACTCCACCCCGCTCTGAATTTCACAACATTTCTGGGCACGCGGCGTTCCTCGAGGCCAAGCCACTTGCATAACATATTACATCGTCCAACTCCAATGCCACAGGGCCCCACCGCCGAATCGCGTGATCCCCGGGCGGCAAACACCACCCTCGGTCCAAATTTCCGGGGCGGCGCACCTCCCGCCCGCGTGCCCGCGTCCCAGTCGCATTCCTCCGCCTCCCAGACGGAACCCCAAGACAGAGAAGGATCAGGGAAAGGAGGAGAGGTCGAGAGGACATTTACCGGCCTCTGCTGCGGCGGCGGCGGCGGTGGCGGTGGTGGCGGCGGGGGCAACTTAGATAGACCAGGGTTTTGTCCGCGGTGCTGGCGCTGGAGGCGTCGGAGGCAGCGGCAATATCGAGAGGCGGGGAGGCGGATTTGGCGAGTTAGGGTTTGGTTCACGCGGGGGTGCGGGTGGTAGGAAGGGAGACGAGAGCTAGACGGGGCGAGCGAGCGAGAGACAGGGGTCGGGGACAGGACTAGCCACTAGGGGTCTAGCTGTCTGGAGAGGGGATCAAAGTATCAAACTACGGATCGGGTGGGGCTCTCGTCGCTTACTCGTTTTGGTCCGGTCTGGCTCATATACTCGTTTTGGTCCGGTCTGGCTCATATGCTCACGCCGGGGAAAATCTTATTAGGGTTAGATATCGCACTGATTATTATTCGTTTCTGTTCGGTTTTTATTTCTATTTTTAACCTCGTCTCTTAGTATTATATAAGACGGATAAAGAACCTCTCAATAGGCATCGAGTCACCGTAGCTTAGACATCTCTATGCATCCAAGCTTATGCCAACACATCCGTCATACACTTTTACATCCAATCTACAATCTAGAATCTAAAACATAGGATGTATGGTTATTATTCTTTGAGAGGCCTGGACTTATATAAATCTCTTGACTATGTTTTTAGTCGACTATCTAGTCTAGAATACAACATTTATCCCTATACATAAATCACCATCGAAGGTACCCGTCGGTGGACTGCTCGATAAAACATTGACATTGCCTCACAATCGATTGCCTACGATGCCCTAGTGGCTAGGGTCCTTAGCCACTACCGCCTTTCTAGGCTAGACCATGAACCAAAGAAAATGGCGTATTTGCAGATAGGTTCCTGTATTTCTGAAAAATCACGCGAAAAATTAGAATTTTGCTCAGGGGTCCTCATATTTGTAGAAAATTCCTAAAATATCTTTTTCCTTGCATAAAAAGGCCTCTGGAATCCGAATTTTATATCCGATTTCACATTTGAGCAATATTGAATTTTAGTATTATTATTTTATACATTTATTTACTATTTTAATTACCTATACGTATTTAATTATTAGTACTTTTGTCAGTAAATGGATAATTAAAGTATGATGTAACTCAATATGTTCAACAAATAAAAAAGGACTACACATTTGTTAGTCTGACTTGAAGTTGAATTATATTGAGTAATGGATGATGTTAATTTTGTGGGAGGTTGGATTGAATATTTATATGAAGGTACATGTAGAAGCTTAGTCCTAAAAGAAATTCATACAATGTACATTTGTAAATCACTATATGGGATAAAATAGTCTAGTAGTACATATTATACTTGTTGAATTAAATTTCTTTAAAATAAATGATGCATGAGTAAAGGAAATCCTAAATGGATTATGAATATATATACCACAATGAAATTGAGGAAACAAAATTGTTCTTTGAATTTGAGTTTGAAGTAAAACACTTGGTAAAACCAAGTTTTGCTTAGATTTACAGCTAAAGCATGTATCTGATGGAATTATATTATATTAGTCTCCATACACTTAGAAAGTATTAGAAGGATTTAATTTTGAAAAAATCATTTCCCACTATAACCCACATTGATGAAATGTCACTATAGGCAAACTAGGGTTCGTACAGACCTAGACAAGAGAGAGAGGTAGTATTGAAACCAGAATTCTTGTACTTAATTGTAACAAGCGCAAATATACTTAGCCAATTGCATTAGGCCGGATATAGTGTTTATGCTAAACCAACTAACATGATATAGTACAGAGCATAGTAGACAATATTGAAGGGTATCAAGAATATTATGTGCTACTTGTAAGGAAGCAAGGACAATGCCTATTCTATAGAAACAATTGGGATCTTACCGATAAATCTTAGATTGACTATATTTTTCTATATGGTGAAACTATAATATCTTGAGAATTATGTAAGCAAAGTCCTGTACCAACTTCAACAAACTACTTAGAAATAATAGGCTTATATGAAGCCTCATGAGAATGTGCATGGCTTATAAGAATGATTCAATATATATCTAGTAGTCATGTAGTTTGAATCCTGTCAATACTAGAGGTGGGCATTCGGTTTTTAGAAATTTTGGTTTTTAGAAAATAGCAACCGAATCATGAACTAAAAATAAAAACCAAAGTAAAAGAACTAAAATATTTTGGTTCGGTTTTTTTGATTTTTGGTTTTTACTAGAGTGTAAACTTAACAATGCAGCAGGGGCGAGAGGGCAACATGGCGAGCAGCAAACGGGTGGTGGCGCGCCCACATGACAGTGCAATGCGGCGAGCGGGCGACTGCACAAATTAAAAATGAGTAAAAAATGAATCACAAACCAAACACTAAACTTACCAATAGGGGTGGGCACAAATTAAACAAAACCAAAAACTAAACCAAACCGAAATAAGCACTATTTCAATTTTTTTAGCAATATTCGATTTTCATTTTTATTAACTTTAGTTTTCGGTTTGGTTTTCAATCGTGGAAAACCAAAGAACAAAAAAAACTGAAAAACCGGATCCCTATGCTCCCTGAAGCAGCCTGGGCGCTTTTCTACGGCATGCTTTGGCCTGTCTTAGCACCTGCCTCGGCCTGTTTATGCATCCTGCTAGTGCTAACCTAGGAAATGGTGGCTACCGCCACCACACTGCACTAGCTGTCCGCCTACC
>KE371481.1:24837-35171 GCA_000418225.1 Zizania latifolia | reverse complement strand
CCTCTCCTCCTGCTCCTCCGCCTCCGCCCGCACGCCCTCCCCCTCCCCTTCCCCTTCAATCTCCACCACCTCCGCCACCTCGCCAAGCTCTGTCGCCGCCGCCGGCGTCGTTTCCTTCTCCCGAGGCATCTCCTCCCCCACCACTGTACCGCCTCTCCAGTCTCCACTCTCCACTAGGTCGCGGGGCTCTTTCATTTGTACTGTACCGCAAAACCGCGTTCGGCGACGGAGAGGAATGGATTACTTGTCCGGAAAAGTGGATCTAGCAGACAAGCCCTGTGAAGTGTGACCACCTGTGTAGTTAAATTCCTTCCTTTTCTTACGTATCATGGTAATAAAAACTGTCCTTTTCAGCGTGGACTGATACTTACTTAATTATGGAGTACTTATATTGGCATTCATAGCAAGAATATTTTACAATTATACGTGCACTTAAAAATAAAATAAGAAAATAAATCCATGGTCTAAATAGGGAGTGGCGTGAAGTTCGATTGTTTGTCCTTTCTCCGTATCTTTCCATGTCCAGCTGAAAATGGTACTCCGTAGGAGACACATTCAACCATGGTGTCACACTCCTCTATAAAAGAAACAGTATAAAAGAAACGGTGTTTAATATTTTCATTGATTTTATGTGTATTTTTAATTAATTTTTATATTTCCTAACATAAAAAATAGACAGCTAGACACTTAAACAGTATAATGATATTCGGGTCTCCTTGAAATAAATTATTGATAGCTTATGATTAAAGTAGAAGCAGATTATGTCCAAACGAAAAAATTATAGACAACTTAAATATTAATCATAATCAGCAATATAACTAATAATTAGAATCAATCATTTTCCTACTTATCAAATAATCAAGATTATATTATAATTCTGATTATTTTAAGTTGTTTCAAGGGTGCTTTAGTGTGCGGAGAAAGGGCACACCGTATCAACTATATATAGATTTTATGTACGTGGCAGACTTGGAACAAATGCCTAAGAATTTTAATATGATTGGTGGGAATCAGATTTGATTTTTGACTTCGACTGCACTCTACAATCACTCATCCGGCCGTTCAGCACGTATCGGACGGTGCAAAACCTCTCTCCCAACTACTGTGAAGTGGATCTACCACTTGCAAAGCCTCCCTCCGCGTCGTTGGATCTCTATCCAACGGTCTGAATTAGAAGACTTCCCTCTGTAGTTGAAGGTGTGACTGCAGGGATCTCAATTGGGTGGGAATCATGCGGCATCGAATTCGTGGCTAGTAATCCAGTGCCCATTTTGATTTGATGCGTATTTTTGTGGCCTCGGAACCTCAGTTGAACTTACCAAACTCTTGTCTTTTCCGATGATGAAACTCAGTATCAGGCCTAATCTTCGTAACTCCATTTTGTCTTGTCTCTCTTATAAGCTGGCGTTTCCAGCAGTAACTGTGAAATAACTTCTGTGCTTTCGAATAAAACAGGGCCATCAACCTTTTATACAAGATAAACTCTGTACATCGGAAATATTATAAACCGTTTATTTGTTTTGATCTAATGGTTAGAATTAAAAATAGTGACTTATTACCTAATAGGTCACCCTGGATTTTTCTGACCAGACATTCTAATTTTTTACGCTAACTTTCTAATTTTCTGCACATACTTTTCAATTTTCCACGCTTACTTTCCAATTACATACCCGTCATCAAGTATTTTTAATTTTAGTTTATTTTTAATCTTAATTAAAATCAATGGTCTAAATTAATTTTAAGTATTACCTCTTAAAAGGTAATATGTGTATCGTAACAGAGCTCTTATACAAAACATCTTTTCTAGCTGAACAAAATGGTTGCTCATCTTTCTCGAAATTGTATTGCACACTAGATAAAAGCGCCTTCTATCAAGAGAAATGATCCTTTTTGAGAGCACGAAAGTGCAGCTTCAGTCTAAATTTTGGAGAAACTTTTATCCATAGCCTGTTGCAGCAAGTCCTACGTTCTCAGCGAGGTATATCCTCACTCCAGCTTAAACTTAAAAACTTATTTGAGAAAGAAATGCACTTGTAATTTGAGAATTTCGAAATGTTTCGTAAGTCAAGTCAACGAACTGAAGGTGAAAAGGAAAAACAATAGCGGCCGAATCGATAGCTAATACGCGTTTGCTCAGATTTGGATGGACATTAATCGACAGCTTTTGGCCGAATGCGGGGAGCGCACGATCACGCGAAGAACCCGACGACGATGGCAACGGCGACGGCGACGCCCCGTGCAGGTTTCATTTCACTCTTCCTGCCCTGCTTGACCCTTCTCTCTTTTCCCAAGAAGATAGATAAATACTATAATATTCTTTTTGAAGTGTTTTGATTGATTCACTATAGTTTTGCAAACTGATTTCAATTGTTCCATCGTATTAGAAACCTAATAAATTTAATACTTATTTTCTTGATTGCCGTGACTATAAATATTACAATGTTATGGCTATGAGACGCCCACCTGTCTCGTTGGTCTCGTGTTTCCTTATGTTTAGAGTTTTGGTACATCCTCAAAATTTTCTAAGGCAGCCTGTGTGTTGCATTTCATCGACTTGAGCTTTTCTGCATTGTTCTGTTCTTCCGTGTCTCGCTCTGTTTAGAGTTTTAGTATATGCACTAATTTTTTCTGTAAACGGACCGTGTGTTGCATTTTATCAATTGCAGATTTGCAGCTTTTCTGCATTCTTCGGTTTTAAATGATGAGAGGAACTCATCAACTGCCCTGTACTCCTTTAAACACTTAAATGGACAGGACATCGCAAAGGCGATGCAAGAATAGGCTCGGGTATCTATCTGCAAAGAAGATGATCCTGAATCGAGTTTCGTTTTTCCAAGTGACAATAAAACGGCATGGGACACGAGCTGTACTATGCTTTTGCTTTTCTCGAGAGGGAGATTCAATTGCACGAGCACCTAAGAAAAAGGAAGAGAGCAGCCGGCAGAAACATCTCAAAACACGTGGAGTGTTTGGTCTGATGCTAATTGCTATTTGCGCCTGGCTCAACAAATTATGGCAATGTTCCCTAGATTTGACAGGAGCATTTGGTTTTCTATAAAGTTCTGGCAAGATTATTTTTCTCACTTTGTTTTTCGCTAAGAAAAAGATAATCAAATATACACCTAAAAATTCAAGCCAAAGAGAACTCAAAAGTCAAAACTACTCCCCCTATATCCTATAAACACTTTACTTTTAAAGATAAAATTAATAAATTAGTTGTAAGAGTAAAAGACTAAATTATTCATGAGGTATTATTATAAAGTAATATGTAAGAGATAGATAAAGAAATAAAAATAATTTTTTTAGATAAAATTGAAGAGTTGTAAGTAAAATCTTTTTGTACATGAGTGAGTAGAAGGTAGGCTATGCTCAGGTCTCGGCAAAATTTTCCATGGCCGATATTTCTGGCATGCTTCTAAGCAATACTTGGGTAAAATCATAGGAAGAGAATTTGGGGCCTGCTTGATTTCAAGACTGGTGCCTCGTTTGAAAAGCATGAATTTTATGTGAACCGGTTCAATTTTTATGGAAATTTTGCTCTTTTATTATAGTTAAGCGATGTTTTCTCTTCTGCTATATCTCATATAGGTAATAATTAAACTAAAAACTATTTATCATATTCATATATAAGATAAAATAATAAATACCACCAACTTACGTGAAATAAGAGTAAATCTTCCACCGAGTTGGTTTTGAAACGATCGGAAATTTCCTTTGGAGGCCCAACAACGCAAAGATGTACGGCCCGGCCCGTAGGCGAAATATCGTCGGCTGCACGACACACTACAGTAGGCTCCACGGCCGGGTGCGCCCGGCCGCACGGCACCGGCGGAGGAGATAACGCGGCGCAACGCGCAAGTCCAGGTCCCAGGTACTCGGCGCTCCTTCCAACCCATCCCATCCTCTCGAGCCGGCGGTTTTCTCGCCGCGCTCCGACCAGCACCCACTCGGATTCCGCGTTCCGCTTGCAGTTGGGTTGCCCGCTGAAGTTGCTCCGGCGTGAATGCGGTAGCGGAGGTGCCGGCCAGCCTGGGGGTGATGGTGGCGACGCCTAGCGCGAGCATGGGGCTGCTCAGCCTGGGCGGATGCGGGGTCTTGCTCCCCGCCTCGCCGCCAGGTTCGAGCAGCTTGGTTCCGACGAGGGCCTCGGTGGCGCCGTCGAGCTGGGGTTTTGTGAGGAGAGGCTGGGTTTTCGACGCAAGGACAGCTGGTTTTGGAGCCGCTAGTGCTCTGGCTAGCGGCGAGGCTGGTCCCGGTTCATCCGAGTTGCGGCACATCGAGAAGGAGCTGACGTTTAGCCCCACTTTCACCGACTATGTGAAGATCATGGAGTCTGTGAAGCTGGACAGGAGCAAGAGTTTGCAGGGTGATGGATCAGATGTAAGGAGCGGTGATGAATCAGATGTAAGGAGCTCGAGGAGGAGGTTCAACGGCAATGGCGATGCATCGGTTGTTCAACGAGGTGATGGGAGGTCAGGTGATGGTAGGAGTAAATCTTTTGATAGGAGAAAGGAAGCTCATAGGGACAGAAGGGATGTGAATGGGAGGGGTGTGAAATTAGAGAAAAATGATATTCAAAACAATAGCACTAGATTGGTAGAGAAAAAAGTGTTTGGCTATGTTGAAAAGAGCCTTCGAGGTCAGCTGAGTGAAAATGAAGGCAATGCTGATAAAAATAATCGCAAGCAGTTTACATCGCATTTGAAGTTGAATGATACTAGAGGTAGTATGGTTGCTCATCAGTCAGTGAGAAAGAAGCATGCTCAGTCAAATGCATGGAACGGTTTACAAGGACGTATGACTTCGAGTGTAATTCGTACTTCTGGCCCTCCTAATAGCAGCATTATATCAAAGAACACCAAGTCTATGGTAAAAATGGGAGAAGAGAACTTTAGTAGCACCAGAAGAAGTATATATGAGAACAATTTCAAACATTCTAGAGAGAGAAACTTTTCCAATCATGAGGTCAATGCTGATGGTAAGTTTCAGAGATACCAGCAAATAACAGAAAGTTCAAGGAGAAATCATGCAGTGGGCAGGTTTGGAGAGAATGACATGGAGTATAACAAGTCTAGTGTAAGCAAAAGATATGACACTATGCGAAAAATGTCTGAGCATAATGGTCATCCAAGGGATAGTTTGATGTATGGAAAACCTGAAGCAATTCAAATGCATAGAGGGGAAAATGTCCAAACAGGCAAATTTCTTAGGAGGGATGCCAAAGCTACAGACTTGGACGATAGAGCTGCTTTCAAGACTTTTGAGGTATTCACTGATGTCAGGAACAGGCCATGGGTTCTTCAAAATGAACTGGAAGATAGAATTCAGAAATTGACTAGTCGGTGAGCCTTTGTACAATTGGTTTTACAGCCTGTATTGTAATTGTTGAGCTGTTTTTGTTTTGCTGTTTTATAAGTTTGTCAAATAGCCTCTTCTCATTTTGGAGAAAAGGATCACAAAGGTAGTTTATATTAGTCCTTATCATGAGCATTACTTATTTTCGAAAATATCCAGGTCTTTTAAATTCAATTTAAACTGCTCATGTATTCACCAATCTTACCATTTACCATTGTTGTTCACATCAAATAGAAGAAAACACTGGCTACCGTTTTTGCAATTGATCACACTGAACTAGTTGGTGTACTTCCAGTGACATGAATTTTATTTTGATAAATAATGTTAATGACACTGAGCTTCTATCAAGACCACTACCCAATTAAATTGTATAAATACTTACTGGTTATTAACAGGCTTTTGAGATGTTATAGAACAGGCATATGAAAACCACCATCAGACAGTTCCTGCTTTAAAGTTATTTCTAAGCTAGTATCTGTAACCATGATACATAGATGCTAGTTGTTGCTTACCAGGAAAATTCTTTCATGTTTTTGTGGAGTTCAAGATTTAAGTTTCTTATTGACAATAATTCATTAATGGAACTTCAGATTAGCTACAAGTGTCATTTGCTCCTTCATGTGCCTCTTGCTTTTCTATAAAACTTTTATTGCCTCATATACAAGTCATTAAGCCTGTGGAATCTCCAGTCATAGTTAATTCCTTATGGTTATTGTTTTTGTGAAGGCTGAATGCTACAGATGTAAATACTCCAGAGTGGAAATTCTCCAAAATGATTCATGATGCAAAAATCAAATTCTCTGATCACTCTATCCTAAGGATAGTTCAAATATTGGGTCGATATGGAAACTGGAAACGAGTGTTGCAAGTTGTTGAATGGCTTCAATCCCGTGAAAGATTCACGTCCTACAAAAGCAGGTAATAAAATAGTTACCAACCTACCATAGTACCGTTATATAATATATTCTTGTGAATCTTAAAGCTGCAGTGTTAGTCTCTCTCTCTCTCTCTATATATATATATATTTCATTTTTTTACTTCTGTTATGTTGTTGTTTATGTAGCAGCAGTATAATGTGTAGCGTTGAATAAGTTTGCTTCTTAATTTGTTCGGTCTTGTAGTTTCTTTCTTTAATTCCATTGGGTACGCCATATGGCCTTAAGGATTCACATTAAATGAGTATAATGTTTAGCCTATTAAATGCATATGATGTTCATGAACATATTTGTGATGTAGGTATATTTATACAACAGTGCTTGATGTTCTTGGGAAAGCAAAGAAACCTTTTGAGGCATTGAATGTATTTTACACCATGCTGGTATAACTAGTACTTGTTTTCATCTTATGTTTAGAGAGATATAGAATCTTTCCATTTTAGATGATATCCTTATATTTCATCTGCAGGATCAGTTGTCTTCGTATCCTGACATGGCTGCTTATCATTGTATTGCTGTGACTCTTGGGCAATCTGGTCTTGTAAAAGAACTATTTGATGTGATTGACTGCATGCGTTCTCCTCCTAGGAAGAAGTTTAAGCTAGGCCCTCTTCAAAATTGGTATCCTCGGTTGGAACCAGACCTCATTGTATACAATGCGGTAAGTAACATTATATGTAAGCAGATTAGGTGCACCAATGAGACAGGGATGTTTAAATTTCTTGGTAATTTAGTATTCAGTAGAACATAACCAGTTTTACTGCTCTGTAGGTTCTGAATGCTTGTGTGCAACAAAAGCAATGGGAAGGGGCATTCTGGGTCCTGCAACAGTTGAAAGAGAAGAATATCCACCCAACAAATACAACATATGGTCTTGTAATGGAGGTATGTTAATCTTGATGACACACATTCTCTCTCCTCCCTAACCCAACTATGCTGGTCGTGCAGACTGCAGAAATGCTTTTGCAATCTTTTATTATTTTCTGGAATTAATATGTAATTTGCATTGTGTTCTGCATGATGGTGCTATGCATGACTGATGAAAGTTTCAAAGATCATTTCTGCATTGGCGCTTTTCTTACATGGTTTCTGACAAGCAGTTTATTATCTATATATACCATATGGAATATTTTACTCATATATTTGACTTAGTGAAATTTGTTGCTTAACTTGGGACCCGTTCAATTTCCATAGTACTGATTGTATTTTTCTGTATATTTGGCATAATTCTCTATGCAGCTAATCCATTTTCCATTTTAATTCGGTGGTACTGCAGGTAATGCTTGTTTGTGGCAAGTACAACTTGGTGTATGAGTTCTTCAATAAGGTGAAGAAAACATCAATACCTGGTGCTTTGAACTATAAAGGTAATAAGAAGGTTTGAATATAGTTCAAGGTAAAGTTCATATCTCATACCTCTTGCTGGTTGCAGTTCTCATAAATGCGCTTTGGAGAGAAGGAAAAATTGATGAAGCAGTGATGGCTGTGAAGGATATGGAAAATCGTGGAATAGTTGGTTCTGCTAGTCTCTATTATGACCTTGCTCGGTGCCTTTGCAGTGGAGGCCAGTGCAAAGAGGCACTTCTCCAGGTTTGCGCTTAAAAAATATAGTTATATAGTTATATCTTATATGTAATACACTTGTTGAGTTGCTGTAGCTATTTTTTTAGGGAAAAAACCAGCAGGAGAGGCTCCTACTGGGAAATTATATTAAATGAACACAAAGAAAGAAAATAGTACAACAAGAAGAGAAAGAGGGGTGCAGGGAAAGACAAAGAGAACAAAGATAAATATATAATCCTACGTTTTGCTGTAGCTATTGTTGGATTGAGAATACATTTTGCAACCTATAGTCCTGTTGATTTACTCACTACAACAGTTTTTGTTGAAAAAAAATAAAAGGATGAGATAAATCTATAATCCTACATTGGACTTATTGGATGTTAAGAACTTCAACAGCACGCTACATTTTTTTACAACCAATTGCAATTATTCTGCTGGTTTTAAAGAGTTATTGTGGTTTTATAGTACACTATTTGTTGCCATGGACAGAATTAAACGTTAATCCTAATTTCAAACTGGATAGGACATACATGATGCTTGAAAGGTACTAGAGATACCTCTACTTTAAAGAAATACCAACCATTGATCGCTTTAAAGTGAAGGTACCTCTAGTACCTTTGAAGCATATGTAAAACATATCAGTCATTGATTGCAAGATTGCAAAAACCATATTCTGGCTGATCTAGGCATGATGTGTTGGGATATGGGACATTATATTTTGATAGGTGAAACAAACAGGCTGAAGGTTCCCACTGTCTAATTATCAGTGCAGAGCTTTTGATTTGAGAAAAAGTAATTCAGATAACTCAAACTCTATGAAACAAGTGGATGGAATTTAAGAAAGACTATGTGTCATGGTTTGGATCCATGATAGGATAAGCACCGCTGAGAGGATAGCTGGACGGTAACGGCTGCTAGGGATGAAAGGTAGACTTAGGTTAGAGAGAAAAACATTGGGACGAGAGATTAGACTAATTCTTTCTTCATTGCTTTTTCCTGATCAACACCGTCCTATTTATAGAGTTTATAAGACTTTATCTGCTTAACTAACTCTAATCTAATCTGCTATTTTAATGGAATTACTAATCTGGATATAATCTATCTTTAATACCTAACTATTGATACATACTGTGGGTATTGTTCACGCTACAGTACCCGCGTGGTACTGTTCACATGGCTGGGCCTGGCAGCCCTGGCTCACAGCCCGCTACCTATGACACTATGTATTGCTTCTCATGCCTCTCTAGATGCTTGTTTCATCTCTTAACCTTTTTTCTGACGACAACTGCAATGCAGGTTGAGAAGATTTGCAAGGTTGCAAACAAACCACTAGTTGTTACATACACAGGACTGATTCAAACTTGCATAGACAATGGAAGCATGGAAAATGCTAAATACATATTTGACGAAATGTGCAACCACTGCTCACCAAATAACGTGACATGTAATATCATGCTGAAGTCATACACTGAACATGGAATGTTTGAGGATGCGAAAGATCTATTGGAGAATATTCTGAATGGAAGGATAAGGAGCAAATTGGAATCGAGTCAAAAGGCAATTGCTGACAAGTTTACTTTCAATACTTTCATAGAGGCCTGTGCCAAAACAAAGAAGTGGAATGATTTTGAGTATGCATTCTACAAGATGTTGTCTAGTGGATACCACTTTGATGAACGAAGGCACCTTCGCTTGGTGCTTGATGCATATAGGAATGGGAAGGTACTTATCTCATATGCCCAAGTATTGGTTATCCGTGAATCTCCCTTAAGATGAGTAGCTTATAAGGATAGAATATTTATTCAGTCATAATCATTCATGTGTAAAGGGGAAGATTTTTGGTTGATAATATAGGTCATGCTTGCATGATGATTGGATTACTCTTTTTTCCATATCTGATATATATGTGATTATAAGAGACTGCATAATGACCAGTCATAATAGTTCTGAAATTGATACATATGGATGTATCAAAGTTAGCTTACATGTCTGTATAAACTATTTGGTTGTAAAGGCATAAGCTTAGGCCCTCATAGAGAACAAGTATTGCTAGACAAATTCCATGCTCTGAAAGGAAATTTCATGTAGAAGCGCAGCATAATAGTGCTAGCCCCAGTTTGGTAACAATTTGAGCCATTTCACTCAGCATTCGCTGACTTTCTACTGTTCACATGAACTATGCTTAGATTTCATATCACATAAACAATTATCACATGCAAGAAATATGATCATCTTTTTTCCATTTAACTGCATGAATTATTTGGTGTATCTATTCTTACCCTTGATGCCCATCACTATTCAGGAGCAGTTATTGGAAGATATATGGGACTATTTGTGCCGTCATGGCCGGGTTCCGCCTGCCCCTATGATAATGGAAAGATTTTGCCTAAAACTGAGACAAGGAGACATTGTGGCGGCTATCTCCTGCATCAATACCTTCCAGGAGAGCAAGATACGCAATGTTTCCTCCATGTCCTGGTT
>KE371478.1:24363-35042 GCA_000418225.1 Zizania latifolia | reverse complement strand
TCCCTACTCTCCTTTGGTTAGTTCTTGATAGCGCTACACTATATTTGCAGTGTTGGAGTAGTAGTCTGACTTGCAGTTATTTTTTACCGTGAAGATGAGCAAGGTGTAGGAGGAAACGAGGGCTCCAAGCAGAGCCGGAGCGAGAAGAAGAGCCGGAAGGCCATGATGAAGCTCGGAATGAAACCCATCACTGGCGTCAGCAGGATTACCATCAAAAGAGCAAAGAATGTAAGTGAACAAAGCATCCACATTAATCCACCCATCTTACTCCATGCAATGCAGCAATTTGTTATTTGTCATTTCGCAATGGAAACCGTTTATTCATTCGAACGGAGAGCAGAACACAAGTTTTTTTTCTTCTAAGCATTTCATTCAATCCTGCATTCCCATGTGCTTCAGATACTGTTTGTGGTGTCAAAGCCTGACGTGTTCAAGAGCCCGACGTCGGAGACGTACGTTATATTCGGCGAGGCCAAGATCGAGGACCTGAGCTCCCAGCTTCAGGCGCAGGCGGCGCAGCAGTTCAGGATGCAAGACCTGAGCAAGGTGATGGCCAAGCCGGATGCGGCGGCTGCGGCGCCGGCCGACGAGGAGGAAGAGGTGGACGAGACAGGGATAGAGGCTCGCGACATTGACCTCGTCATGACGCAGGCCAGCGTGTCGCGGGCCAAGGCCGTCAAGGCGCTCAAAGCGCACGACGGCGACATCGTCAGCGCCATCATGGAGCTCACGGCCTGACGCCTTTTGCTGCGCCGCGCACCTCTCTTCGTCGTCAGGCCTCTTCCGCGTTGAGTTATGTGTTTTTTTGCTGGTGTTTGGTTGTGTGTTTGCATAAGATGCTTTCTTTGTTCACACGTTGGACTTTGCATCGTACCTTCCAGTTTCCAGATTAGTGCCGTCTTAGAATTCGAATGGCAGCACTAGTGGAGTTTGTTGTTTTGGGCATTTAAGAGAACGATAAGATGTACAATAAGACGCCAACGCGATGGTATGGTAATATAAATTTTTCGGACCAATGCATTGTTTTGTTTACACATTTGCACGATAGAATGTGAGGCCCCGGGCCTATCCTATGCTATCAATCTATCCTTTTTTATATTGCAGCCCCCAATTATCATGCCTCACCACTATAACCACCAGCGGCCTCAACAAAACAGGTAAGAGTAATAATCTACTCTCACTGATCAGCTCTGGTTATGTTCTTATTGGCCAGAGCTGAAGAGCATTGAATGGGTAATAAATTTTGTGTTTGTGTAAGAATGCTGAATGCCTGACACCACCAATGAGGGCATTAACTACGACTGCTTACCGTCAAGCTTGTCAGGGTAACTTGTATTCAGAAGCTCGAGGAGAAGAACGGCAGCAGAGTCTTTAGCCTTCTTCACACTAGGCATTGGCTCTCCAATGCATTCATCGGTCCATCCGCGATCAGATGTATTCACCCTTACCGAGTAGACAAATCTTTTGGCATGGGCAGGGCCCCCCTCGTTTACGCACCTGTATTGTGGCATTGGCCACTGCCTCCTCAAGCAGATGTCGTTCAGGGTCTGCCTGGTGAATATCTGAGCACCATTTTTCTTCTCGCCATCCTTTTCATCATCTTTCTTTGCGGCGGTTTCCTTCTCCTTCAGGACCACAAGTGCATTCCTCGCAGCCAACTTCTGTGCCATCTTCTTCTGTGGGTTTTGAGCTACACCAATCTGAACACCATCAACAAAGACTTCAACAGTAGCTATATTGCCAGCCCGGGATGCTTTGTATTCCAAGCCTTCAGCTTGCTGCTGGCAGCGTTCTTGGAGCTCCCTAACTGGATGCATCGGAAGGGTCTCTGGCGTTACCATTGGATGAAGGAGCGGTTGAAAAACCTGGTGATAAGTAGGGTTAATTTAGAAAACTTCTAAAAAATGAGCACTTCAAACAAGTTCCCTTAAACGGTCTATAAATGATTACCTTCCAGACCACTGATGTATCATACCCGCTATCCAGAAATATTGCACCAGCAATGGACTCGACAATGTCACCAAGAACTTTGGGAGCCTTACAGTCACCAAGCCCAAAAGAATTGAAACCTGGTTTCAAAAGCTCTTCCTGGACATCCTTCACAAACTCCCGGATCTACAGAAGATTGAAATAAAGAGGCAGTATTGCTTTCAGAAAACAGAAAAAAGTTCTGCCTAATCAAACAACAGCACTAGTGCACTACCAACAATGCCTAGTTTGTTACTGTACAAGGCAGCCTACCTGTGTTTCCAAAGCAGATGATCCATGGCGAAGATGTACATGAAGCTTATGCTTAACTGCAACCCTTGCAAAATTCTCATTATTAACAGCTGCAGCTCTCAAATCAGTCAAGCGGCCAGGAGGTAGGTCAGTATATGTAAAAAACAAATGCCTGGTTATGAGATGATCCAACACGGCATCACCAACGAATTCCAAACGCTGGTAACAGGAAACACCAGAAGACGGCCTTGATGCATGTGTTATAGCCTCAATAAGTAAACCTTTATTCTGGAATCTGATACCCAAGACACCTTCTAACGTGTCAAAGTCGATGCTTCTCATTATGCTCTCAGGAATGTTATATGGCTTTGGAGGAGGGATCTCTCGAGGATCCAACTCAGCATGAATTCCAACCCATTTCATTAAGTGGTTTGCAGCAATTTTCCCTCCTGCTACATAATAGACCCCAATAAGTGCTTCCACAACATCTGCTAAAGTTTTGCTTGACAGAACCCGATAGCAGCTAGAGTCCCCCTCAATTTCACCATCTTCTTGCATGCTATCTGCGTAGTCATCATAGGAATCCTTCTGTACTTCACAACCAGTTGATTCCTCATCAAAGATGGAAGGTTCATATTCTTTAGTCTCTTCATCGAATACAGGCAACACTCCTGGAGCTGCCCATCTTGATGGGGCAAACCGATCTGCTTGAATATATGATTGGAGGGTTTTATTCAGTGCATATTGGTACAGGACCATGTTACTAACCATCTGTTGCCGCATCCTTGTAAGCTGTCCCTCATGCTTTTGAGGATATTTTAGGAAGAGGAATCTACTCACAACCCATTTCAAGTATGCATCACCCAGCAGCTCTGCTCTTTCATAGCAGAATGTCTCCTGGCATGATGCAGCAGTCAAAGCTTCTAATATCTGCCATGAACCCCAACAAACTCTTATGAATTTATGAATCAACAAGCACATGTAAGCATTTTTAAAAAAGTACATTTTTCCTCGTGTGATGAGTCAAAAAGAGCAAAGGAAAATATTAGATTTTTTCATCGATGCACTGAAATGTGAAAAAAGGTAGCAGATAGAAAAGGAAAAATACCAGGCCATACCTATATGATACATGACACACAGTTAACTAGCAACCTCCCAGAATATATAGTCTAGGATGACTCCCTGTAAACTCAAAACTAGCATGAATCATGGGTGCTGAGTCTAGGATGACTCCCTGTAAACTCAAAACTAGCATAAATCATGGGTGCTGAGTAGATCCTTGTTTATCACTTTCCTACAAACACTCTTAAAATTCAAGATCATTGTGGGCCTCCTGTGGTAGTGGTACCCTACTTAATATGTCTCATCCGATATTTGGTATGAAATCATGTGTTACCTTTTCTAGCTAACAAGCAGAACCCACTAAAGTCAGATTCCCCAAGAAAGCCGTATAAGTGTATTGAGCACCAATTTAGTAGTCAAGTAATTGTGACATGTCACTGAATAAGAAGGGGGTGTGTGATAAAAAGGCAAGTAAGGAACTAATATACCAGAATATTCAACCAGTGGTTGTAAGATACTTTTCCTAAAAAATAAAATTTGGGGTAAGCAAATACCTTAGTTGCAGGAACAGGGTAATCAATTATGTCCTTCAATTGAATTGCAAGAAGCATGCTCTCCACCCTTCTCATTATTGAGGGCAACCTCTGAGCTCCACGAACAAGCGATCCAGGAAGTGGGTGCACAAGGCACAACTCAGGAGGCAAATATACATAATATGTTTTGTCAAGGTTCTCCGAGAATTCACCTTCTCTAGCTGTCAGGCAAATGGCAGCATAACTATCATACAAACAGTGCTACTTAAATGTTTATTTGTTAATTTCAAGATTCACTAGACATGTCCTGGATGGGACTGAGACAGTGCAATTTTATCAAACAAATAAGATAGCAAGATGCACACAATGAAAGGGAAATGGAACACATACTTAAACTTACTAAATTTTTACCAAGGACCAATCACACAGACTCCATGTGGGATATCATATAAAATTTTAGTGTTTGTTTCAGAAAAAATATGCATATACCACTACTCAGAATGAAATATTAAATAAAATAGTAAAATGATTGCATAGCTTTACCTTCAGAATGCTCAAATCTAGGAGAAAGAAGATTCTTGCAGTATGAAACACCACGGGCACGGATAAGAGGTTGTTTCCTATAAATTAACTCAACACCATATCTGAAAACAGTAAAATGAATCAGCGTGTTCTTCTCTAAAGCTGTTAAGCCATCAAAGAAAAGGAAAAGGAGAAGGCATGAATCTCTCAAGATAAAAAACTAAAAGGGCACTCTCCTTGATTTCAGCATTAAATAAAATATCATCTTACTTCTGCTTGTAGTAATCAGCATACGAGCTATACTCCAATGGCCCCAGGTAGCCTTCTTTCCTAGGGAATGAATTTTCCGCATTCATGTTATAGCAAATGCAGTCCACATAAAACCTCTTTCCTGAGTGAGCAGCAGTGACAACCATTCCAGCAAGATCTTTAGCATCCCAACATGAATCTGCCATGAACAACTTTCCTTGGTTCTGACAATCATTGAAATGTCCTCTATCACGAGCAGGAACTAATCCAGATGCTTTCACAGTGTCAAATTCAGCAATAGCACCCCTAATACCGTAAGTAGGATGGGCCTTCTGCCCAAAAGCAGTTCCATGACGCAATTTCCCAAACCCATATTCCCTCCTATCTCCACCAAGTGTTCGTTCATTGGTGCCCAGATAGACATCTGGGCGTGCCCTCTGAAGTGGATTATCCCAGGCATCAGTGTTCACGATGTTGTTAACTAAAGTCCAATCAATCTCTCTTAAAGGATCTGTACACTTCTCAGCTCCTACAGGGACAAAGAGGTATGCTTTTGCAGGATCCCAAGGTGTAGTTGAGGGATCAACATCAACATCAAGTACTATGCTCATAAGCCTAACATGGAAGCTCTTCAGCAAGACCAGCTGGAATCACAATATTAGGCATTAGCCACAACAGTAAAACAATAGAAATTAAAATTGTTCTTTGCATCTGCCAAGAAGATCAACCTGACTTTCTGTAATTTCAATTTGTCCACGGAATACGAGAGATGCCTTTGTTATCATTGTCCTCGCAACAAAGAGATCCATCGTCGTCGATAAAACCTGAAAAAAGGTGCTTATAGTTATAGTTCTACACTTTTCATTCAAGTTTCAGAACATGCAGATGATGGAACATACCTCTGCATCCAGCTCATTGCCAAAAATAATAGCAAAATTTGAAAGTTGTGTAACAAAAGGGTCCTTGGACGTCCCAATGTTTACACAGTTCACAGAATACATATATAACTTAATAAATCGAGAGTTTTGGCAGCCATCTCTTCCAGATAAAATCCATTCTCCCTGTCAGAGTCCAATGGAATGAGATCACAACAGACCACAGTTAGTTGTGCTGGAAATTTCAAATGCGCCATCAGGTGTCTTCTGTTGAAGCGCAGAGATAAATGAGTGAGAACTCAAGTGACTCACCTGCAGAATATCAGCAACACCTTCAGGATAAAATTCTCTATGGCGGGCTGTTCCAGGAAGCGGCTCGCCTTCATCATTCCGCTCAGTCTTTTCCCCTTCCCCACTTCCTCTATCAGGTAAGAGCATATCTGTGAAGGCACCCATCTCATGCAGCTTCTTGCTAGCAGCCAAACAAACAGCCTGCACAAAAAGAACAAGTGCCATTTCATGTTAGTGATGAGAAAAAAGGTTACAAGTCTGGCGTTGTTCTAATTTCTTCATTCAAATGAAAGCATCACATATTCACATTACTTGTTGTGCCAATCGTATTGAACCGCATATAGGACCCTCCAGTTTCTCAAAAGGAGCGTTACAGGGGAGTTGAAGCTTGCAAGAATATTCCACTGAACCCCCTGTCTTCTCATGCTTTTGCATAATGAATTCCGGACGAATAATTGAGTATCTGAGAATTGAAAAATCAGGATGGATCTGCAACCCTGATACTCTAAACAAGCTTGTACACTAAGAAAATACAAGTATTTACCTGTCACATGGCAACTGTGAACAGTACAAATGTATTAGTCCAACTGCAGAGTTCAAGCTGACAACAGCACCTGTTGATTCAACCTGATACAGTGAACCAGCTGATGTATCAATAGGACTTAACACAGAAGTACCATCCAAATGACTAAGATCGGTTCTTTCTATAGCCTCCTTTCTTAGCGTCTCCTCACTATTCCGAGCATTTGTCAAGAAAGTTTCATGTGATAAATTCCCCCTGCCGTAATAAATGTATAAGCAAATTGAGTAAAAATAATCATTAAATCAATAAGCTTGATCATTTCAATTGTTTGGTGGTGTGGGGGCAGCAAGTACCTTTCAAGCATTATTATGTAGTCAGATCCAGGCTTTCTTGCACGACCACGTGACTGTATGTAGGCTAAGACAGTCTTTGCAAGGTCAAATCGAATAACAACATTGCACTGTCGAATATCAAGCCCTTCCTCTGCAACGCTAGTTGCAACTAAAAGCGTAATCTGCAAGCCATGTCTGAAACATTTATGAGAACCTGTCTAGTACTGCAATGTGTCTGTTGTAACAAACTAGCTACAAGTGAAAGGTAGTTATCACTTCTCATTGATGATTAAATATAATAATATTGTAAAGAGACACGTACACGACCGTCACGAAATTTTGAAATTGTATCCTGCATTTGGCACGCTCGCATCTCTTGATTATTGTTATGGCCTATCAAGCTTGCACATCGGACAAAACTTAAGGATGGAAGTTCTGCAAAGACCTGCGAGGTGAAAATTGGAAAATAAACAGAGAATTACTAAAGGATATAAATGCAACAGATCTACATGTCCAGAAAGAAAACTTCAACAGCACTTCACCTTAGGAAGAACTAATGCTGTGACAACTCGCTCCACAAAGATGATAGCACGAAAATCCTCAGTATGCTGATATTTGAGAAGTATTTTGATCAAAGCCTGTACCCTAGGAGTAACTTTACCATCTGCTATGGCAGCTCCAATAACTTCATCTACATGCTCACCTACAGAAACAGCTGGTGGGAAAAAGGACAGTTATAAAGAGACCGAGCTATCCTCTCAAGTCAAATAATGATCAGAATTAAAGAAAAAGCAGGCATCAAAATGATAGAATCAAAAATGCATGGGAGAAGTAAATCAAATAATGTATCAGATTACAGAAAAATGGGCATCAAAATTATAAAAGATTAAAGAGAAATGTAAAAGAATAGCTACATAATAAATTTTGAAAAACTAAGACCAAAAATACCATGACTATCAGGCAGCTCCCCCTCCTCAAGTTCATTTGCATTGTGCTTTTCAGTATTTTGCATTTCAACGTCGCTGGTCTCACTTTTCATTGCAGCCCCTTCAGTCAACTGGCAGTGTAACAAATCAACAACCTTATTTAAAAAAGACTCTTGAAACTTGACATCAACCTGATAATTTGCCCTTTCATCATTTTGTAGCGCTGTCAGAAAGGACCGTGCAACCTGAAACCAGGAAGAGAAAACCTATTAGAAATACATGGTGATAGTGTGACACCAATGTACAACACGAATGCAATAC
Organism: Zizania latifolia; assembly: GCA_000418225.1. Classification (NCBI taxonomy): domain Eukaryota; kingdom Viridiplantae; phylum Streptophyta; class Magnoliopsida; order Poales; family Poaceae; genus Zizania; species Zizania latifolia. Next base: position 27,188 of record KE371478.1, on the reverse strand, counting down.
CTTATAAGCACACCACTGTCCAAGTTCACCTAAAGCATAATCTATAGCTCTCAACTTCTGGGTTAAATTAGCTGCACCATCACTTTCTGTACGCTCTGAAACACCATAGACAAGATGCAGCTCATCTCTAGACCCAGCATCCCTAGCTCCCATGAACTGCCATTTAGTTCTCTTAGAGCTAGAAAGTGCAGCTTCTTCAACTGTGTCTTCCATTTGTTTGATTTGCTCGTGCAAGGACCAAAGAGTGGCTGCTTTGTCGTATTGGACAACAACTTCCGAAGGCATGGGGACATGTTTTTCAAGTTCCTTACGATCTTTGATGGTACAAACAATTGAATCTAGTTTAGTCTCGAGATTTCTTATCTTGATTGCACAGTCCTCTTGACTTGTCACTCCTATCCGCATAATAGTATTATGAAACAGTGATTGATGAAATGAAAAACAGAGCTGATAGCAGGAAACAGAGTGGAGCAATACCCTTTAGATTGACAGGAGAAGCTGTCATACCGAAAACAGCTGGTCTCTTATCCTTTGGGGTTGTGTGATAAAATTCTGACATCACTAGAGAATATGGATGTTTTTTCACTGCATGATGGCACTCATCTAAAATCAAAAGATGAATTGCATCCATTTTAATAATACTATGCCTGAGGATGTTTAACAAAATTTGAGCTGTCATAACAAGTACCTGCAAAAAATGGCTCCACTAATGTGAGTACATCATAAATGATGTTTAGTGCAATGCAAATATGACTTTTGTAATAATAAAGTGCAAATCATTTCCATATACTGCATGCAATAAGTTGAGAAATTCTCACATGTGCAAATGTGCCATGTCAAAGCATGGTAGATGCAAGAAAAAACAGTGTTTGCCTAAACGGACACCTGGCTGCTAGTTGTCGGCGTACCGCACCGTTTAGGGGCTAGTCAGTGGGCAAGGTGGGTTGGCCACCTAGGCGGTCTTGAGCAGTCATGGAAGGCCAGGACGGCAGTGATAGGACAGGTTGGAGGCGCGATTAGGCGGAGGAACGACCGACTAGGTGGTGACTAGGGGACGAATGACAGTAAAAATTGGAACTAAAGCACAAGGCCACAGGTGAGCAGGTCCAATGGTGGGGATTAGGGTTACCTGGCTGCCGCCTCTGGTTTCCTTGCGCTTGCCTCGACCCTTATCACGCTTGGGGCGTCGCCCGGCAGGTGATAGCCCTCTTCCTGCCTTCCCTGCTTGCACCGCCGCCCCTCCTCTCCCTGCTCACGGTGCCAGCCTGCTGCTGCCCGGTGTCCCGGCCGACCTCTCTCCTCTCGGCGCCGCCTCTTGCCTGCCTTAGCCCTCAGCCCCTTAGGTAATCCCTCTGTGGCTCTACCTCTACTTGTAATTGTTTACTGATGATACTTAATCCAGTCTAACAGCCCATCTATATAAGTCCAGTCCAATAGCCCATTTAAAACCCAGGTTCCTTTTCCTCTCTTAAAATCCTAACCCTAGTAGCTTTCCCACTCCTTAGCCGCCACCTCTCTCTCTCCCCCGACGGCTGGCGTCTCTCTCACCACTCCTCTGGTTGTCGTCGAAAGCCACACCGCCATGCCTTAGCCCACCACTACCTTGTCACCATGGTGACGCTTGGCGACGCCTTGATAACCATGGGTGGGTCACCGCCCACCTAGCTATTAGCATCTAGGCTAACACTTGAAAAAGAGTGTGCACTTAAGTAAGATAGAAAAATGGTTGTTTAATCTATATTCCAAAGTTATGAGAATTCATATCAGGTATTCCTTTCCTTTTTCCATCCCAATTTTTCTTTCACGCATGGGTACACTAATGCATCTTGATTGATACCAAAGGGCCATGATCACATATGAGTAATGCACAAAACCCATCGACAAGATGATGCATACATAAGGAAATTTTCTTGAATTCTGTTATCTAAGGACTAAGGTCTTGAACATCATCTATAATCCATAGCAATTTCATACATGCATTTGTCCCATAAGAACACATCTTCATATCTGAGTGAATTATACAGAAACTGTTGATCGAATAAGAGCAACTTAAGGAAAGGTATACCTCAGAGCTAGGCCATGAAACATCCTAAATAATAATGAAACGAAAATAAAAGTGCAAAAGCAATTTGAAAGAAGAAATTTGCCTGTTTCGACTCGAATTCACGCTGCCACTTTCTAGCATCCCAGAAATCCTGCCCCATCTCTCCACAATAATGCCCAACCCGATAGCCAGTCCTATCTCGTATCACCTCAGCTTGCTGCAATTTCAGTAACACGATTATTCCCCAAAACCTTCCAACCTTTAAAAGTTGAAGCTGACTCAATTATCCGTACCTGATACACAAGAGGCACCTTGGGAACCAAGAAAACAGCAAGCATCTTCTTGTTCTCCTTGAGCATTTTGTCGCACACACTTTTGATGAGAAGCACAGCAATGAGAGTCTTCCCTGCGCCGGTCTCCAGGAAAGCTATTGTGTTCCCGCTCTTTGCTTGCTCAAGCACCTCTAGCTGGTACTGTCTCGCCTGCTCCTCAGCGACAGGCTTCTCCCTCTGCGCAGACCCTGTCCTGTCCCTCTCCACCTTCTTCTCCACGGAGCCTCCATCATGCATCCTGGCACGCTTTGCCTCGCGGTCAGCCTCCTGCTCCCAGGTGCCTGGGCGGAACACCATCTTGCCGCCACCGTCGCGCTCCCAGAACCCCCGAGCCTCGTACCGGTGGTGCTCATAGCCGTAGTGAGCATCGCGGTCGCGCTTACGAACCCTGTCGAAGTCTCGCCTCCCACGTCGGTCCTCCCACCCACGCGAGGATGGTGCTAGCATCG
>KE371477.1:0-12110 GCA_000418225.1 Zizania latifolia | reverse complement strand
TGGTGCAGGGTGAGCAACGGATGCATGGTGTACAGTGGAGGTCTCGACAAGAGCATCAGAGTTTGGTGGGTGCCCAATGGCTGGAAGGCCAACGAGCAGCAGTAGCAGCAAGTCAACGGCACGAAAGATCAGATTAATCGTGTGTTCTTGAGGTGAAGCGTTTCTGGTCAAAATTGGTTCTTGATTGTGTCGTGGTTTAGATCGTAGTTTGATTGTTTGATAGCACACTGCCTGAATTGGTGAAATACAGCGGAGAGGATTTAAGGGGACATGAGAGTAGTTCTCCTAGGTTTGGGTGTAAATGACTGTAATTATACCCTGATTTTCATACGCATTTTGATTGAATGGAAAATAATTTTTATGCTTTGTATCATAAGTAATGTGGTCTTTTACTTCTCTAAATTCCACCAAGTTTAGGAAAACATATATTAACATCTATAATATCAAATAGATATATTGTTTAGATAAATTTTATTGCATGTTTAATAAAACTAATTTGATGTTATTTTTAAAGTTATAAAAAGTCAATTTGTAGTATGAAATAGATAGAATATTGATAATGATTGTCGTGGTCTCAGATTGTTAGAAATGGTCGAATCCTTGTAACACGGGCATATCTTTGGTTCGGGGGAATCCAAATGTGGGAACTCAAAGTTCCGAGGTGGATGGGCTAAACTCAGGCACCTTTCGGTAGAGATACTTTTAGACCAGTTGTAAAGAGAAACCTTCGTTATTTTTACTAAATCGGTAAAAACAAAAGCGGTTCATACTAGAATTAGGAGAATGATTCTTGTTGCAAGAAAGAATCATATGAAACCTTCTTCTTACAAAAAACATGCTAGAAATTTAAATGAATATTTGTACATAATTAAAAAATACTAACACATCATATACAATACAAGGAATGTGATTAATAATTTATATTATTTGTTAATTTATGTTTATATAGTTTCAGATCGTATATGTAACTCATTTACAATGCAATCTTTATATATTTGTTATTTTATATCACTATCCCCTCTTAAAACAATTAGATATCGTCAATGATTTAGTAACCAAATCTAATTCATAATAGAATTAGTTCCGGAAAGAGTAAGAAATTAGAATCAGAATCCGAATGTATGCCAGACGGCTAAAAAAAGACCGTTGTCTCTCTGAGCTACGAGTTCCTTAATTTGGAATTTTTGCCACATGAGGAAAAGTTTGAAACGCATCAACGCTTGCGAGTTTTGGGCCTAATCCATGAATTGTAAATTGCTGCCTCAATCGGAACCCGGGCTGGGTTAAGAATGATGCGCTGCTGTGTTGGGTAATCTGAAATTCTTCGGCGATGGAGGATATCTGAAGCTCTAACGATTTAGATCATAAAAATTAATATCTGTAAAATTTAGAAATAAGCTTAATCAGAACTCGGGCTGGGCTAGAATAATGCACTGGTGTGTTGGGCAATCCGAACGGAGTAGATTGTCGGCGACTGCTCAACATTAGAGGACAGTAGTCAATCTTAACCGTTTCATTATAATCTAATGGTATAAGGTGGAGCTACACTATAATTAAGGCAGGCTATGTGGCGAAGAGCTTCACGGTGGCTGAGACTAGAACGAGCGACCGCTCTCTGACATTACACTCTCGAATTAAGAGCATCGGTTTCAATATATTGTGGCAGTTATAACAACTTTAAAAACTGAGACTTTTTAATATATTATGTTTAAAGAATAAGCAAATTATGTATAAAAAATTGTAATCAACTACTATTTTTATCTAATAATAATAAGAATCAGTACTGCTTATCCAATAATTTGGCCCAAGTCTGAACTGAAGAATCAGTACAAATGCTGGAACCACACACTCCATTCCGAGCAGTATCTCCACCTACCTGTCTCTGTCTGGTAGTGATTGCCTGGTTGGTATGGAAGAAGAGATGAATCTCATACTGGGCACCCGAGACGAAGAATACGACGACGGCGACGACCACGCGGTTGCTCTGGCCGGCGTCGGGTTCGAGCCGACGGAGGACGAGCTGATGCTCCACTTCCTCCGCCCGCAGCTCCGCGGGTTCCAGCCGCGCGTGGCGGGCGCCGTGGTGGAGGCCGATCCCTCCGGCGACGCGCCGTGGGAGCTCCTGGCGCGGCATGGGCGGCGCGAGGAGGGGTTCTTCTTCGCGCCGCGCGCCCGGAAGAGGCGCTCCGTGCGGCGCTCCGTCTTGGGCGGCGGCGCCTGGCTGCACAGCTCCACCAAGAATGGCCAGTCCGTCAGCGACCTCGGCGTCGTGGTGCGGTGGTGCAGGACCAAGTTCTCCTTCTACGCGCGCGGCGAGATGGGGCAGAGGAGCACCGGGTGGACGATGGCCGAGTACGAGATCACCGACACCCGCTGCTACCGCCGCGCCGACGACGGCGAGGAGGACGAGTACTGGGTGCTCTGCCACGTCAGGAAGAGCTCAAGGACCGCCGCGAAGATCTCGCCAGCCGGCCGCGAAAGCGCGACGCGTCGGCGAAGGCCCAAGCGCGGAGGCGTAAGCCTGCGGCGGGATGCCGGGCGTGATCCAGACGACGGCGGAGCCGCCGACAGATCGGACTGATTCCGCCACAAGCGGCGGCGCACGTGAGAGCACGAGGTTTTCGGACAATAAGAGTATTTTTATACATATCTTGTAGAAATCGTGCTAGTTTCTCTTAAAAATATGCAAAAAATTTATATTTCAAAACAAAGTGATTCCGTGTGCTGAATACTGTGAATCAAATGGGGGCATTTATCCAAGATGTTGTGTTATTGGTGTGATGAATTCATTGCCTGTTTTTGACAAGGCGCAGCTGGAGTTCATTGGTTTTTTTCGTGTCGTTGACTCGTCGCTTGTTTCCTCACTCAGATAGTCAGATTCCAGCAGACTCGAGACTCATCCCTGATGTATGATGTGAAAGAAAAAAAGGTAATACAATAATTTTTACCAAGACAGTGACCTTACATTTTAAAAGTTGTTTAGAAAAAGACAACAATCTTTTTAGAATTTTATTTGAAAAACAGCTTGTTTTAACTGTGAAGCTTATTCTATCTTACGAATAAACCATAATAAATCAAAACCGTATCGAAGGAATCTCGCTGTTTAGGTGCTGTTGGTTTGTTGCATTTCTAGCCGTATTAAACCAATGGATTTTCCTGCGCATTTTCATTTTTGTATAGCTATTTTTCTAAAAGTAAAATTAGATTTGCAATACAGCCAATACTTCTCTTTCTATAAGTACAGTTTCTTTGGTACAACTACATCAACCAAACCAATCTGCACAGTTCTAGTTTAGAGTATAGACGTACTCTTTTTAAATCTGTCTTAACATCGTAACCATCCAAAAAATTAGGAATTTATGACACATCCACCCTTAAAACTAAGCTAAAATTTCGTAAGAAGCTCGCGTATTCATCATTGTTACAAAAAATTGTAAATTCTGGAATTGGAATCATCGAAATTTAGTTGTGGATGGTGCATGATCTGGGCCTTGGCAATTGGCATGGATGGTCTCGACCACTGACGATGAGCAGATCGCCTCCCCTGCTCGCCTTGCTTAAGCCCAGAAACAGAGAGACGGGAGGACCCATGGAACGAACTAGAGCGGGTGGTAGTTTGAGGCTTTGAGCCTGTGCCTACGAGTCGTAGGCTTTCTGGGCCAAATTTCCAACGAAGTTGTTTTTCCATATTTAACCCAAAAGTAGGCACATGTAGCATACCAACATAAAAGAAATTTGATAATTTGTTAATTTGACTTTAATTTTTTTGTCTCTGACACATATATTATTGACTTAGATGAATACACATGTCATTATTACAAGAAGATAATATAATCAAATGAGTTATCTTTAGAGTCAAATCATTATTTTTTCTAGTTTCATAGTTCTTTGGCAATTAGATTCTGTCTGGCAGAGCAGAGTCAAACTAAACGCTAATAGGTTCTAGCGGTATATATATCTGCCCTAGAAAATACATATAAATAGTAGAGTTACATTTTCCTGTTTTCACGACTCTAGATTTATTTTAAGTTTGGAATTCTATCAAACAGATCCTTAACCTGATTAGCAGCCGGTCACTGAAAAATAGATTACTCATTAGCATCTGGACCGTGTGTCGCACGATTGGGGTTCTTTTCAACACGAGAATTTTACAAAAACTGAACTAATTAATTCAATTTCTCTTCAAAATACTCATTTTCAAAGAAGATCTTAATCAATTTTTATTGACTTGCAAGTTCAGTCTTATGTAATTACCATCCCATGCGTTATAATGCTCAGTGAAACTAAGACAGGTAGAAATACAGTGTGCGATTCTCAGGCAGTCAGGCTACATGCTGACATGCATATAAGCTCCAAGAAGAAGATCCCCACAATCTCTTCATGATCCAATCAAAGTTAAACAGCCTGCAGTAGCTAGCCATATATATGTTCTACTTCCAACTTCTGTCTGACCACCGGTTTCTTTGACAATATCAAGTCATAATAACTAGCTAGCTACGTACTCAATCAGCGAAACACAGGTAGCAACTTCTGGAATAGCAATATTGCATATGGAGTTGATGTTCGTATGTAGATATTTGACATGACATTTATATATATACTTGCAAATAATCTATATCTATATATATCATCAGGATTTCATTATGAACTTCCGATTATCATCGACGACTGTAGCAAAGCACGAGGGCGGCCGGCCGGTCACTGCAAGCTAAATTAAATCAATCAGTTTCATCGACTCGTATAATAGCTTGGCTGATGCTGATGGGTGCTATTGATAATATGGAATACTCAGCTTGACAAGAGATTAATTCATGCATTCACGGTGTCGCTGTTCGTGATCTATCAATCGTCAGGTCGATCGACGACAGCCACGAAGAACTTGACGCGCGCAAGCAAGAAGAAGTCAGTTTCAACGCGCGCGCTCGCGTGCCATACTGAATGCTTGCAATTATCCAATCAAAGCCCAATCACTGCACGCACATGCAGACATGAGATGTATACTTGACCTGATCGATTCCGATCGACTCATCGACGGCCAGCTCATCTTATCTCTATCTCAAACTAAGAAACGAGACGGCTTGACATTGCAATATGGCATTTGTGTGGCCAAGATGAGGCCACAGCATGCTCTAGCTAAGCTAATAATCCAGCGAAAGAAGTTTGACGTAGCCATCGCAAGGCACATGCATGCTAATAATGTCATTCGGCAAGCTTAGTTATGACAGGAAAACCAATCAACAAGCTCATTAACCTAATATTTCAAGCCATGCGTGTAGGGCCGGAAATACAGGTCAAGGATCATGTAAAGACAGTTTCAACCCTGTTCACTGGAATTGTTTCTTAACATTAATTATATTACTATCTCAGTTAAAATCTGATGTGGCACTAGATTTATTGAGATGAGAGAGACGGTATCTCATGTATAAAACCAGCTCTATATGATATCTAATGAAGCAAATAAAAGAATTGGGAGAGAAAATAGAGAAAAGATAGATGATTAGATACAAATTTATTTTAAAGAAATTATTTACTAAGAGGTAGTGTCTCTAAAGAGATATTAAGACATCACTTATAAACATTGCTCCATATGGGTTAGGACTGTCCTAAGCTAACCTGAGTTCATAGTGGCTCGGCTCCAAGACCGAACGAGCTAAGTTCAAGCCATCGCCTTAGCTCGGTGTCAAAACACTTGTAACTCTAAGAGCAACCTCAATGTATATAGACTGGTTGGTCCATATGGATGAATTAAAAATAACTAGTCTTTAGTTGTTAAAATCTACACAGTGGTAAATAGCTAGTTGAACCAAATAGGTGGGACCCACATGAAAATAAAACAAGCAAGAGTACATGTGAGAGAAAAGAGGGAGAAGAGAAAAATTAATTTTTTTATTTCATATGGGTAGTTTATAGTACTGTAGGTAGCTGAATCTATTTCTTTACTATAGACTAGTTCCACAATACTTATAGATAGCTAAATTTATTTTTTTATTTTTTATGGATTACTTTACTATAATATTGTGGTTGCCTAAGTCCTACTGGCTCCGACCGAGTTTGAGCCAAGCCATTTTTGTAGCTCGCAAAACAGCTCGAGCCGAGCTGGCTCATTTTCAGCCCTACGCGTGTGTCATAAATATTAACCGGTGGGAGTGTGCCACTTGTTTATAGCTAGAAAAACGAAGTGACGGGAAGACGAACTGGCCTTCTGTACGAAAGGTCACACCATGTCACACTATATAAGGATGCCCATTCATTCATGGCGATGATCACGAGTGAGCGTTGAAGTATATCGATCTAGCTACTGATCAAACAGAGAGACGACAGAGTTAGTCGATCTTGGGCAAATGGGAGGTATATTTAGATTCATTTTAAGTCTTTTTTTCCTCTCAAACGACAAGTCGATGTCGATCTCTTCAGTGTTTTTCCTACATTAGTCTGATCATCTGACCTAGTCTATATGCATATATATGTTTCTGCAGCCGTACACGGTGTCTGCTATGGCGTCCTCGGCAACAACCTCCCATCGCGGAGCGAGGTCGTGCAGCTGTACAAGTCCAATGGCATCGGCGCCATGCGCATCTACTACCCGGACCAGGAGGCCCTCGCCGCGCTCCGCGGCAGCGGCCTCTCTGTCATCATGGACGTCGGCGGCACCGACGCCGTACGCAACCTCGCCAACAACCCCTCCGCTGCCGCAGACTGGGTCCGGAACAACGTCCAGGCGTACTGGCCGAACGTGTTCTTCCGGTACATCGCCGTCGGCAACGAGGTTCCCACCGGCGACATGGGCCTGATCCTCCCGGCCATGCAGAACGTGTACAACGCGCTGGTGTCCGCCGGCCTCTCGAACAGCATCAAGGTGTCGACGGCGGTGAAGATGGACGTGATCACCAACTCGTTTCCTCCGTCGAGCGGCGTGTTCCGCCCCGAGCTGCAGCAGTTCATGGTGCCCATCGCGCAGTTCCTCTCCAACACCATGTCTCCGCTGCTCGTCAACGTGTACCCCTACTTCGCCTACAGGGACAACCCGCGCGACATCAGCCTCAACTACGCCACCTTCCAGCCGGGCACCACGGTGAGGGACAACGGCAATGGCCTCACCTACACCAACCTCTTCAACGCCATGGTGGACGCCGTCTACGCCGCGCTGGAGAAGGCCGGCACGCCCAACGTCAGGATCGTCGTGTCGGAGAGCGGGTGGCCGTCGGCGGAAGGGTTCGCGGCGTCCATCGACAACGCGAGGAATCACAACCAGGGCCTCATCGACAACGCCAAGAACGGGACGCCGAAGCGGCCCGGGCCGCTCGAGACGTACGTGTTCGCCATGTTCAACGAGAACCAGAAGCAGGGTGATCCCACCGAGAGGCACTTTGGGCTCTTCAACCCTGACAAGACGCCGGTCTACCCGATTACCTTTAAGTAAAGCTGCTGCGCACGGTGACCAGTAATCACGCTCCGTTTGCCATGGCTTCAACAAGTTGGATTCTTATAATTGAAGCGGTGAATAAATTTAATATATAAGTAAGCTATTATGTTATCAACTAAATAAAATAATCAATTTTTTAACTCCAGTATTTAACGTTCTGTGTATGGCAACATCATGCTTTTGTCAATGTGGACTTCATGAATAAAGCCTTTCAAGCGTTCTTATTGATTACAGCTATCACTTGACTATGAAGTGATACAATGTTATATTATTTACACGAGAGCTACATGTAAGAATTGGTGTTTACAACCTTACACGTAAGAGATGAATGCACATCACCTTATTTTCTATCTTATCTTTTGATGGATGATGCAACGAGCCAACGAATACTACATCTATTCTAAAATATCGTTGACAATTAATTACTTTCATTATTTAATTATATAACATATATACTTAATCATTACTAAAAATATAAATATTATTTTTTATAAAAACATGAACTACTTATATTTTAGAAAGAAGCTAGTACAAAATTACAAATCGAGGAGAATTGGACCAATGAACAAGAGAAGAAACTGGGCTCCGAGAGGTGTTTTACAAAGGCCCATGACTCCATCGCAAAAAGGCCCATGACTCCATCGCAAAAGGCCCATGATTCCAAGGGTCTTCCTGTTAAAAAGGCTAAGGTGAGGGGCTTTCTTGTAATTTTAGAGGACTTCTGACTTCGAAATTCAAAATCAAACCACGAAGCCATCCTCAAATGGCGGGTTCTTCCTCCCCAACCAGAAGGCGGCAACCCTAGCCCCCACAAGGGCTCGCCAGTCGCCACCCGTTTTCGCCGCGAGTCCGGAGGGCGTTGGTAGTACCCCGGCCGCGCTCACCTTCGAATCGGGCTCCGCCGAGGCCGCCCGAGTGTCACACATCGAACTATCGAAGCCACGGCGATCCCCTTCCATAGCGACCCCAAATCCTAACTCCCAATCCGGCAATCCCCTTCCATCTCGACCCTCCGATCCTTTGCTGATGGCGCCGGAGGCGAAGCAACTCGCGGTGCGCCTCCGGGAGAACGAGGCGGTCGCGCAATGTGTCCTGGAAAAGTGGCGTTCGATGGAGGAGAAGCCAGGTGGCCTCAGTGAGAACCTGGCTCACACGCTCGCCAAATCCTACCACAACGTCTGCGTTGCCAAGGAGCCCATCCGAACCCTCAAGGACCTGTATCAGATCAAGTAACATGTTTCTCATGCCTATCTCCTTTTTTTTCCGTTGCTGCAGGTGAATGTTGCAGTGAAGCTAGGGTTTGCTTGATTTTGGTTTCGAAGCTTCGGGTTGGGTGGTAGTGTTACACGTTTGGGCAGCAATGGGGGCGGAAATATGCAGTCGTCGTTGTAAGGTTGTTTTGGTGAATTGTAGGCGGTTTTTGAATTTCGTTTGGCACAAAGTAGGGTTGAAGAGTTCCAACTGCTCAACTCAGCATTCAGCAACTCTATTATCACGGCAGCCCTCCACGACGATAACTCTTCCTTCATGGCTAATCACATTTTGGGCTGGGACATCACATCATAAATTTCGCATATGTTGATTAGCTATACTGTAATAATCTGCTTCATTGCGTAGTGAAATCAATTTAGTTGCTTTGAAGTAGATAAATAAGCAAGTACAGTAATAATATTGCTTTAGTTTGGATTCATGCATAACTTTGCACTTGGTTTGTTTTGTAAGTTGAATTTAGAGATGCAAATCTCCAATTTCTCACTATTATGTGTGCTTTTCTTTGTTTTTTTATATACCTGGCAGCATTTATTGTGTTACTGATTTTCAAAAGTATATTAATTTTATTTCTTGTTCTATCACTATTGTTAGGGGTATTGGAAAATGGGTCATAAGTCAATTGAAAGGGTCCTTTCCAGAGTCTAGCCCAGAATTATCTCCTCCAAAAAGTAATGGAGCAGGAGAAAAGGGTAACTGTTTTCATGCTTGATTGCATGCCTACTGAATATCTCTTCTCTTTTAGGGCACACTTTCTTCTCCTTCTTTCTTCTTTTAGGAAGGGCGTTATTTCAGTTAACCAGTTGCAGTGACTGTGAAGCTGATAACCAAAAATTTATTCTTGTCACTCATATAAAGATTGTCATTCTTTTCTATAGGGAAGAAAGCAGGAGGGTTAAAACGTTATGTGCCACAGAGGAATTCTGCTGCTTACGCAATACTGATCACACTCTATAGGTATGCTTTTCTTGAGGGTATATCTACCTTATTTTTGTTGTTCACCAAAGAAAAGTATTTCATATCTCAGGGCAAATAAGAACAAATAATCATAGGAATCAGGAAAATGTTTCTGAATTTGTAAGAGCAGAAATCGACATTTGACTTTACTTCTAGGGAAACAATTGGTGAGAAGAGTTATATGAAGAAGCAAGAGCTTATTGATGCGACTGAAGCGAGCGGTCTGTCACGAAGTGCAATTGGGTACACTTTTCACAGTATATCCACAATACTGGTCACTTCAGCTGTTATTTTTAGTGCACTGTGCATTGCTAAGTAGGTAATTTGCATCATGAGCAGTCCAGACAAAAGTAAAGCAAAACCAGGGGCTTTTGTGAGTTCTCAGAAGGACTGGTACACTGGATGGAGTTGCATGAAAACGTTGACATCCAAAGGACTGGTTTCGAAGTCTGGTAACCCTGCAAAGTAATTTACATCAAGCTTATCTTCCACCTCTACGCTAACTTTTCCACTTTGTTACTTTAGATGAAAAAATATTTGGTTTCAATGCATTCAGTTGCAAAAGTTGGCTATTTTCAGTGGCAGAGCCACATTCTTGAGTATGGAATCTATGCACCTACTCACGATTTTTTCTTTTGCAAGAAAGCATCTACCTATTCTAAAATTTCACACATAAGCTTATGATAGGAAATTTTAAATGAATCGGCATCAAAAGTTTTTGTACATGTATTAATTCTGGCCCTGCCATTAGCTTTTGTGTTATATATCCAATAGACCATCACCTCTAGATGCTAGCTATTAATGACACACCTTTGATAAAGATGAACTTTTGCTGAGATTTAATAATGGACTGAACCACTAATGATTTTTGGTGCTATTACATTTGTATTGATAAACTTGATTGCTTTTATCAAAATGTTCATGCCTTCATGGGGCTATTATTTATGTAAGCGTTCATGCCACTGGTTATCTGATCTATGTTCAGAATAAGCTTAGCATCATGAGGCACAAAAGCTAGGAAATTTGACATGATACTACATTAAGATCCTTGCAGATAATTGGCAATCTACCTTTTGATGTTTGCTATCTGCATGTACATTAGGGAATACATAGTTTTCTGATATTTTTGAGATAATTATGGAATGTACCGTCGATGGAATATAGACGAGTAATAGAAACGGGGTTGCTTGCCTGTCGAGATGGTACACAGAGTTTATATAGGTTCAGACCTTTTCGGAGAGAGTAATACCCTCCGTCCTATTCTTAACCCACTTTTGAGCGCCAAAGGCAGGCATGTCTATATTGACCTAGCTGGCGAGAATGTGTTTCGAGCGAGCTGGTATGCATGTGATTACAGGGCTTGATAGCTTGATGTCTCAATGTAGATCTATCTAGCTAGAGAGAATATCTATCTTTGTGTCTGGATCTCAATGGGATGTCCCAATTGGATGCGTTGTGTCTTTAGAGGCTCCCTGGTATCTTATATATGCCGGGGCCAGGGTTTACAAATCCTAGTAAGTTAAGGTATCCCTGAAGCATGCATATGAGATAACTTACCTATCGAGTAAGATTTGGTTATCTATTAGGATTCTATCGCCTACCAAATCTTTAAACTACTGTCTTACGATATATCACGGGGAACACCAATACAGATATACATGGAATATGCTAGTCTTGTATACTCGGGTTCTGTTCCCCTGAGAGGTGCACTTTTAGATTTCAGGAATTAGGATACAGTTATTCTGTGGCATAACATCACAGAGACCCACCATTTGTTTGTCACATCAATTAGAAACCGGATCTCATTCTATAGTATTAGTTTTCTCCCTTTGTTTTTATCTTAGAGATGACACCAAGAACTGACTCTGTTTAATTTACATTCATGCATCTAGTTGGGATTTTATTATCAATCAGTGTGTACTCTTTTGAGGCGATAAGCATGGGTAAGGGCTTATCAAATGAGTTTGTGTAGGTATATGATAACTGAAGAAGGGAAAGCCACTGCTCGTGATTGTCTCACAAGGTCTGGGTTAGATAATCATGCGACACCTTTAGTGATAAACAGTGCTCCCCACACATCTGATGCAAGTTATACTTTGGATAATCTTTGCTTGAGTTCTTTTGCTGAGATCCCGTTGGGAACTTCTATGGCTATTGGTAGACCCAGCACATCTGTTGCTGATCCTACCACTAAGACATCGCCAGAAGTGACATATTTGATGAGTCAAGAATCACACAGTTACAATTCTGAAGTTAGAATTGCTGTAAGGCCTATCTTTACTAATATTGCCTTATAAATTAGGTTTTTTCCAAGCTAAGAATGTTAAGATAACTCCACAAACTATTTCACATATTCTTTTAGATATGATAAAAGATTCAGTGATCTGGTCCTGTTGTCTTATTTATTTATTCTTCTGATAAAGTTCGTCAATTTTATAGTCACAATATTCAATCTTAGCTC
>KE371475.1:23932-35239 GCA_000418225.1 Zizania latifolia | reverse complement strand
GGTGGAGCCGGCTCCTCCAGGTGTGCGGGCCCGCCAGGGCGGGGGCGACCGGCGCGAGGGGGGGAGCCGGGACTCGGGAGGGGAGTTGACTAATAAGGAGGGCGGAGCGCCTCGCGGATAGGCGTTTTGAGCTTTCGGCACGCTTTGGCGAAGGCCGCGGTGGCGCTGGCGGAGCAGTGGCCGGGAACCGGGATAGGTGGCCAACGATTTTTTTTTTAATAATATATTTTTTAAATAAAATTTTAATTTTGGTATACGATTTTAAAAAATAGCAAATCTGGGTCTCTGTCGGTCCTTGATTTACCGATTTAGGGCCGACTGGCCTAGATCGGCACTTGATCTGCCGATCTAGGCCGGTCGGTTCTAGATCGGCACACCAAGTGTCGATCTAGACTGATCCGGCTAGATCGGCTCGGGAGCTGCCAAATGTCGGCCGTTGAAGCGCCGATCTTGGCCGATCGGCCTAGATCAGCGCTTCAACGGTCGAACTTGAGCTCTGTAAAGGGGGACCGAAGGCCCCCCTCCCACCCGCGTCTCACTCTTCTCCCTTCGGCTTGGAGGTCCCAGGTATGCCTCTTCTTCCATCTTTTGTCTTCTTTAGGTAGTAGTAGTTAGGTAGTTAGTTTAGGATAGTTTAGTAGTAATTTAGTAATAGTTTCGTAGTTTTTTAGGCATAATTTAGGAGTAGTTTAGTAGTATTTTAATTGTAATTTAGGACTAGTTTAGTACTATTTTAGGGGTAGTTTAATTACTTTAGGAATATTCTGATGAAGTTTTTAGAGTAATTTAAACATAGTCGAGAGATAATTTAGCGATAATTAAGGGGTACTTTACAGATAATTTATAGGTACTTCGAACATAATTTATAGATATCTCGTTACGTGACTAACATCTTCTTCCATACAGGTTGCGCGGTGCTGGCTTACTCCCTCTAGCTAGATTGGTCGATGGAGCCACCAGGTTTCCATTCGATAGAGCTCTTCTCACGGCGTGGGTCGATAGATGACGGCTAGAGACACACACATTCCACCTGCCTTTGGGGGAGGTGACGATCACGCTTGAGGATGTATCTTACTTGCTAGGACTTTCAATAGCAGGAGCAGCAGTTGTCCCGAACGATATTCAGCCAGGTTGGCGCGTTGACATGCTCGCGCGCTTCGCGGGATCCCACCCCATCCAGCCTGGTGACACGGTAGTGGAGGAGTTTACGGATACACACGGGCCGACGCAGAGTTAGTTGTGTCAGTACCAGGTATGTCGTTTTAACATGGTAATGAAATTAAATATTAACTTATCCATAGTGGCTGTATACTAACGTTGATCTTTCATAGGTGGAGCACCTAGCTCCCGATGCTGATGATTATATCGTTAGTCGGTACTTGGAGACTTACCTCCTTTGGCTTTTCGGTTGGGTGATGTTCACTAGCACGCACCACGACAACGTCGACAGACACTTGGTGCAGTTCGTCCGAGCCATCGCCGATTCACCCGACGATGGCGTTCCACAGTACTCATGGGGATCTGTCATCCTTTGTACCACATACCGCGCTCTTTGCGATGAATGTCGACGCCGGACGGCTAGCGCGTCCATTACTGGGTGTCCCTTATTGATATAAATCTGGTCGTACGAGAGTGTGTAGATTGGTCGGCCCCAGGTTGACATGACACCATACCTAGGGGGCTGCTAAATGAGGACATTGACCGACCGACTATGGACACACTTTGTTGTCGATGATGGGTCAGTATTTATTATACTTAATTATTCAACAAAATTAATTTTGTACTGATATTTCTTCTTTTGCAGCCATCTTGGGCCTACTCTCAGACCCACCTCTTCTACCCAGACTACATAACGCAGCTCGATAACATTTGGGCGCACGACTTTCGTTGGAGACCTTACATGCCAGGCGAGGTCATCCGACGCGCGCCTCACGGGCTCTCCGCCTTATGGTTGCAGGACGCGGCATACTAGAGGACACGTAGATGCCTCGTATTCGATGTCATGATGGAGGGATATGCTCCCTACCGTATCTGTCGATAATTGGGACGAGCGCAGTACTTCCCATGTCCTATACAGGCCCAGGTGCCTGCTCAGATACACCGATGAGCTCCTGCACACGTACATACGAACATGCGCATCATGTTTTGCTGTTACCTACCATTGTAAACCTTAATTTAAATTGTTTGCTGCAGGAACACGTGGAAGGGAGTACCTTGCGGTATTCCATGGGATGTTAGGATGCAGCCATGGGTCACCTAGTGGGAGGGTGCGTTGGAGTACCTAGATGAGGAGGAGGATGACTATGACCCTACGACATACTATGACTACTTTCGATGGTACTCCGTTCGTACCAGGGTTCGTCTCGTCAGAGGATGGGGCGATGGTCCTCCACCCGTGGCTGGTGTGACGCACGGACATCCTTCTCACATGGTCGCTGCCTATCAGGAGTCGATACATACATGAATTGTCTAATCTCTGATGATTGATACTACGTGACTATCTGACTTTATTCTTTTGTAGTCCGATCACATGTGGAACACATGGAACTATATCGATGATATCGTTCAGCGGTGGGTCGGCGACGTTGGTGTGGTGCACAACCCGCTGGACTGAACGGGAGTGCGGGCGGCTCTCGACGAGATCGATGCTTCTATCCACCTCACGTCTGCACGGCCACCTCCTCCAGCTGCTGCCCCTCAGCCACCTCCTCCAGCTCCTCGTCCACAGCCAGTGCCTGTGATGCCGGTACCCCTACCGGTGCAGTCACCATGGTATTGGTATCCCCCTCACCAATACTTTGACGGTCCAGGCCCATCATCGGCAACGGGTCCATCGGGACATGTTGCACGGTCACTATTAGGATATGGAGCACATCCGACACCTGGTGAAAACTGTACAGTTTTACACCATTTTACATCGTAATCTAAATTATGTCACTAATAACTCATATGTTTGCACAACGCCGTATCCATATCAATACTGGCGAGCTGGCGTGGCCACTATCTATCATAGTCCGTCTGGACTGGTAGACTCTGGTACCGGTGGCCAGCACAAGTCAAGAGGTTACGACGCCTGGGAGCATGGCACCGCTGAGGTGTTCGGGCCTTCGCAGCTTAAGGGAGCACCACCACCGACGCAGCCAGAGCAGTAGCCCGCTAGACCGCCTAGGGTGTGCCATTCGCCTGATAGGTTTACCTTCTCGGAGCAGGCACCGAAACGCACTCGGGGTAGGCGTGGTGGTTAGTACGGCTTGCTGTTGTTATCGTAGGGACGGACGATTTGTACTGAGATATTTATTGCGATATGTCGTATTATGTCATTATGCACTTCATATTATGAACATGCACTTCGTAGTATCCCTGCTATTTACTATCTACTCATAATTTGAGCTTACACTTCAATACCACATTTGGCGAGCTTGTTTGCAGATGTGTGATTGCCTTCGAAATAGATATTGCAATAGTATGATACAGTAATTTAAATAGTTCGGCATCAATAATTTCTAACAAAATAGTTTGTGACATAACACAATACATTATAATGGCACATGCAAACGTGATTACGTACCTTTAGAGAAATGAAAATAGTTGAGACTTATCCAAACTGACTACTGAGTGCAGCGAGGGTACTTTCCCTTCCTTATGGCGTCTGGTCCTGCTTCCTTAGCACGACGAGCCCTCTCACGCTTCCTCTCTCTTTCAGCCTCACGCTCCTCTTTTGCCTTGCACTCCACCTCCTCTCTCCTCTTTTCTTCTTCCTCACGCTCACAGGCCCACTGGTATCACATCTCAAAAAGCTCCCTGTTAAACTCCTTGTGTCTCATAAGCTCTGTCTAGTCATCAGGGTGCACATCCTTATCAATCCATTCGACAAAGTCATAGAGCGGAGGTGACGACGGTGGAGGAGTTACCTACACGTAGAAACGTTAATAGAGATATTATAGGTGATTTATTTGAGAACAAGATATAACTGAAGAAATAGCATAATTATTCATACCGGTTTATTAGCACGTGGTCCACGCTTTGGTCTTGGCTTTGGCTTTTCAGGAGTGTAAGAGTAGTTGTCACACTTCTAATATCTCATCTCGTATGTGAGGTCATCCATACTTCTCATGAACTTATATTTATCTCCACAAAAACACATAGGCGGTTCAACACCTTCCGACGGACGGTGACGAGGATCGTAACCGTACTCAGATTTGTCTTTTTCACCATTTACGGTAAGAAAATATGCAATTGATATGTCGACATAAATTTAAAATGTTACATTAACACCCACATGTTCTGCATGACTTCATGGTACCCAGAACAACTAACAAAAAGCCATATATTTATTTAATATTCACATAATTATCGCTTAAGTGTGTTTAAAAAGCCCTACATTTTTGCTAAAGTGTGATTACAGTACCCCTAAGTTACTTCTAAACTATTTCAAAATTAGTAAAATATATTTAAATTACCTCCAAATTATGTTTAATTAACCTCTAAATTATGTTAAATCTACCGCTAATTTACTCCTAAATTACCCCTAATCTACTCCTAAAGTACCCCTAATCTACTACTAAACTATATCCTAAAGAAAAAAAGAGAGAGAAAAAAGACATACCTAGAAGGAGAAGTGACTGCCTGTGGGCTAGGAGTTACAAGGGGTGTCTGGGAGGGGGGCTTCGGCCCCCTTTTTATAGAGCTGATGTCGGCACATGAAGTGCTGATCTAGACCCGGTGGCCCTAGATCGGCACTTCATGTGCCGACAGGACCGCGCCGTAGGCTGATTTAGGCCGATTGGCCTAGATCAGTCGATGAACTGCCGATCTAGGGCCAATCGGCCTAGATCGGCCGTTCAAGCACCGACAGAGACCCAGATTTATAATTTTTCAAAACCGTGTACCAAAATTAAAATTTCATTTAAAAATGTATTATTTAAAAAAAATCGGTGGCCAACCAGGTCATGTATGATTTTGGAGGCTAATTTGCACTTTTTTGTTTTATATAAATTATTGACATTTATATTTTTTCTGATATATGTCTTTTAGGATTGTATGATGTGTCTCTCTCAGACCGGGTCAATTACTACTAGAGGCAGGGCAAAATGTAAAGATCACTCGACTTTAGAGAAAAAGAGCAATTTATTTAATATGTGTTGGGGAAAATTACTTTACTCTAACAGGGCTCTAATAATAGCAGCACCGAAGCCCTATTTGGAGGAGCAGGCCGATGCCTCGTTAAAAACGACGTTCGAAGCCTTCCAGCAGGCCGAAGATCCCTTCAGCCTGCCTGGTGCAGAGCATCCAAGACCGCTTGACGGTGACTTCGAAACCACGGTATTCTTATCCCCTCCGACAGGATGTGTGTTTGGATCCGTTCACTCGGAGGGTTACCAAACTACCTTATATAAATTCACTGTTCACACTGTAATAGTCGGTTAGATGTAGGAGGTAACTTCATATTACCTTGTAGTAACTGTATCTATAAATACCCATCTCTTTGCGGGGGAGAGGGGATCAAACTCTTAGAGTAATAATCAATACAACTCTTGCTCTAAAGTTATTATCCATTCGGAGGCCTAGAGCTCCGTTCGAACCCTAGCTAACACTTCGAACCCTTCGAAGTTCTTGAACTTTTAACCTGTTGCGTAGTTCAGGATTACGCCAACAGTTGGCACCATCCGTGGAGACCCTAGTTCAGGACTAGCCTTACCTTCGGACCATGCCTCTGTAGAAAAGCAAGAGCGTAGCCCCTACTCGGAGGTCCCTTCGAGTAGCACGGGCATCGACGCACCAGGAGGTTCCGCCTCTCGAGTCTGATACACGAGACTTGCTAGATTTAGAGGGACGCCTAGCAATGGCTTCAGGCTCGAGGCCTGCGGAACTCACCACTGGCCTCCACAACGCAAATATCCCTCTGGATGATGTGGAGTAGGCCGCTGGCCCCTCGGGGGAGGGTACCTTTCCCAGGGCCGAGGAGCACGCCTCGGACCCCCGTTCGACTAGTAACCTCGCGAGCGGAGGCCCAGCTATGACCCCCTTCGCGTTCTCCCTGCCAAGGGTCGAAGGGCCCCAAAGCACGAGACCTCCACCCCCGAGGACGCTGCGGACCGACTATGTTCGATCACAAGACCTAGGGCCAGACTCCGGAGGGAGCGGGGCCGCTGGTGATGCGCCGGCCTCCGAGCTGGCATTACTCAAGGCTGAAGTCAAGAGGTGGTGGCAAAATGCGGCCAGCCAGATCCGCACCGCGGAAGACCCTCCAAGGGCACCGGTCATCGTCACTATAAGTGACCATGGTGAGCAGGAGCCCCAAGAGCGGAGGCAAAATGCCTCTTTTGACAAAGGGTCACCACTCCATCCAGATTTACAGATGGTATGCTTCCACTCGAAATTTCGAGCGGCGAAGCTGCCCAAGTATTCTAGAGACTCAGACCCCGACGAATTCGCTCGCTCATACGCCCTCGCTATTGAAGCCAATAGAGGCGAGAGGGACACCATGGCGAAGTGCTTCCCTCTGGCCCTCGAAGGGATTGCCCTTTGATGGTTTTGGTCTTTGAATTCTGGCTTCGTAAGGTAATGGGAGCACATGCACAAGAAATTCATGAATAATTTTCAAGGGACCTTCGTGGTGCCCATGTTAACCGGAAGCTTGTTCCAAGTAAAGCAGCAACTCGGAGAGACACTACGGCAATATTCGCAACGTTTCGCCTATACGAAGTCCCAGATAAAAGGCCTTTCCACATCATCAGTGGTTGACGCTGCTTGTGAAGGGGTAACCAATTCGGGCCTCCTGGACAAGCTTCATAGGAAGCCAATATCTTCGATGGCCCAGCTCATGACGTACTTCAAAGAATATGCTTGCTCCAAGGAGGGCTAGCTTCAGAGAACTACTACCGTCACCCAAGTCCAAGTCCCTGAAGTCCGGGCCCCGAGCCCCCCGAAGCCTGCGTACGCAGAGCACCGGCCTTCGGAGTCAAGGCGAAGCTGAAAGCACCTTCATAACGAAGTGCTGAATATTACCGGCCCAAGGACTCCCAAGTTCCAGCAAGGTCAGGGAAGAGGACGAGGGACCGTCTGCGGGACCCTTCATCTCGGGCCAGTCTTTCTTCTGCAACATCCACGACAAAAACAGGAGCCACAACACCGACACTTGCAAGGCTATACTAGCCTTACGAGGGGAGTACCTCGAGCGAACTAGTGGCCAAGGGACCACTGATCGAGCGCCCAAAGCTACGTGCCCCGAGCACATCCAGGCCGTAGGCCGTGCTGAGGCTAATGAAGCCCCCCTCGAATCCTAGTGGCTAAGTTGATGCCACCACCGAAGGTTGAAGATGGGCCCGGAACTCAGAAGAGGGTAGTCTTACCCATCTCAGGTGGCGGAGCCCTGGGAAATTTGTCCAAGCGATAGCATCGGGATTATGTTCGCGAGGTAGGGCATATCAGAACCTCGGCATTAGCCTCCACGATGCCGGAGTGGGTTCATGTGCCCATTTTCTTTTCAGCTGAAGATGCCATCGGAGTTAAGTTCCCGCATGCGGATCCCCTCATCATCTCCGTCGACATAGCAGGCACCGAAGTGCGCCGAGTGCTCATTGACGGAGGGAGCTCGACGGATATCATCTTCGCTCATGCCTTCGACCAACTGTGTATCCCTCACAAACATCTCCTTCCAGCTTCGAGGCCGTTGTAGGGCTTCACTGGACCACCCCTCGAAGCAATAGGCCAGATCGGCCTCGAAGTCATCTTCGGCGAAGGTACCCTGGCGAGGTCGGAAGAGGTCATCTTCAACGTCGTCGATGCCTCGTACGTCTACAACGCCATCTTTGGTAGGGGGACGTTGAACCAGTTCGGAGCCATAGCGCACCATAACTACCTCTGCATGAAGTTGCCCATGCAGGGGGGAGTGCTCACGGTGCTGGGCGGCCAAAGTGTGGCGCGAAGAATGGAGTATAGCCACGCTGCCCCCTTCGAGCCTCGTCAAGTGCATAATGTGCAGCTCCAGCCAGAGGCAGCAAGTCAACACCTCGGCTCTGAAAAAGGCCCGGCGATCAAGCCTCGTCCTGACAGAGAAGTACTAACCAAGATTCTCATCGAAGGGGGCCTCGAGTACCCCATCTGTTGGTGTAATATAGAACTACGCAACAGGTTCAAGTGTTTAAGAACCTCGAAGGGTTCGCAGGATAAACCAGGGTTCGAACAGTGCTCTAGGCCTCATAAAGGATAATAACCTCCGAGCAAGAGTAGTATTGATTTATACTCTGTGTGTTTCGATCCCCTTCCACCCTGCAAGGGGGGAGTATTTATAGGTATAATTACCATGGGATAATACAAAGTTACCCTCTACTTGTAACCTACTATTACAGTATGAACAGTGAATTTATATAGGAGTAGTTTAGTAACTCTCCGTGTGAACGAACCCGAGTTCATGTCTTATCGGAGGAGATAGGAATACCACAGTTTTGGAGTGCCACGTCAGGTGGTCTTGGAGGCCTCGCACAATGCAGGCTGAAGGGGGCTTCGGAGAGAGCTCAAGCAGAGCGCTGATCTGCTCCTTCGAAAGGGGGCTTCGCAACCACTGTCATTGGAGTCTAGTTAGGATAAAGCAATTTCCCCCAACAGTAGCTCCTCGCATGTAGCCCTTCTGCTAAAGGGGTAAAGCGCGCCTTCGACACATGACAGCTCCTTGCATCTTCCTCTATAGCCTAAGGCGTCGGAGCCTAAGGCTTCGGAGCTTAAAACCTTGGCTACCGTTTTTTAGAAACAGGTCCACTCCAATCATTAAATGCCTGGTAGGGGCTGATGGGATGCCCTCAAAATTCCAAACGACGCCTAGCGCGGCCAACGGCCCAAAAACAAACCGTCGCCGCAGAGCGGCGTGCTGCCCTATTTTACCTTGGCCCCACTTATCATAGACTCCGGAAGGTACGCGTGGGGTGGTAAAAAACGGCTTAGGGCGGAACGCCGCGTGCTTCTTACTACCTATATAAACCCCTTTACTTCCCCAGGCTCATTTATGCTTTCCAGCATCTTTAGCTCTTGCCCTAGACCCTCCTTCATTCTAAGCCCCTAGCCTCTCTCTCTCGGAACCCTAAGTTTCTTTAGCCTCCATCCTCCCCTTCGCCTGGGATCCAAAACAGCCTAGCGAAGATGCCAAAGAAGGCTTCGGTGGTGAAAAGCCTCTCCCTGGGCGGTGGGTCTAGCTCCGTGCAGGCCTAGGCAGCAGCGACGGTGGTGGCGACAACAAAGGCAGCAGCAAAGCACTATGGGCCGTTTGACCTCTGACCTCCATCAGAGAAGTTCGAGCAGACCTTAGAACTTAAGAAGACAAGGTCCACATTGGACTTCGCCAACGAAGCCTGCGTCGGCAAGGTCCTCAAGAAGGTCAACCTCCGCGTCACGAAGAATGATGTCATCCCCGCCCCTCGAGCCAACTAGGCGGTGGTCTTCGAGGCCTTTTTTGAGGCGAGGCTCAGAATCTCAGCGGAGGCGCTCCTGGGCGAAGTGCTGCAGATGTATAATCTAGAGCTCCCCTAACTATCTTCGAACGTCATAGCCTGGCTCGCTATCTTCGAGTGGGCCATGAGGGCGGAGGGGTGCGAGGGCCGAGAGGATGTCTTTGCGGCCCTTCATGATGCCAACTGCCAACCTAAGAAGCGGACCTGCCAGGATAGAGCTGTCAGGGCCTTGGCCTTCGGCAGTGTCAACTTCGAGCTCCGTAAGGAGTTCGGTGATTCCTACTCGGCAAGGGCTTTGAATGATCATTGGTACTCGAGGTGGGACTAGCATTGATTCTACATCACCGTAGGAGCAGACTCCCCCCTCCGCAATACCAATGCCCTT
The DNA here is from genome assembly GCA_000418225.1 of Zizania latifolia. Classification (NCBI taxonomy): domain Eukaryota; kingdom Viridiplantae; phylum Streptophyta; class Magnoliopsida; order Poales; family Poaceae; genus Zizania; species Zizania latifolia. Next base: position 25,411 of record KE371475.1, on the reverse strand, counting down.
ATCTTATACCGCCACCAAGCCCAGGTGACGGTAGACTCCGCAACCATCAAGTCTCGAGTCTAGCTGCTGCAAAGGGTGGCCCGGAGGATGAGTATGAGGGATCTCATGGAGGAGTTTATCACCCTCCAGATCAGCCCCCTTGGGCGCATATGGCAGAAGGGTCTTTTCCAAGACTCCGCAGCTGGTGACCTGAAGGAGATCCCTTCAGAGTTCCTTGGTAAGGCTTCGAACCAAAGCCCTTGAATTTTAGGCACTTAGTTCATCAATCTTAATTATTGGGCCCCATTGCACTGCAGCCAAGCGGGACATGCTGACGCCGAAGGAGGCGGTCAGGGCGGCAAAGCGAGTCATAGGCGCTCTGACCGTGGATGAACGAAGCCGGCGCCTCGCCCTAGACAGGACCTGGGAGAGGTATAGCCGGGTATGGGCCCAACTAGGGGTTGGTGCTCCCGGAGCTCCCAGATCCCACCCCTTTGGAGGGGAAGAGGAAAAGGGCCGATGACGATGATGAACCGCAAGGTTCGTTGCCTCAATGCCCGCTGGGCCCGTCGGGCTCTGGAGGGCCGTCCAAGCCCCCGTCCGAAGCCCTGGCGATCGTGGCCTGTGAGGTCAGCTCTCCGCTGCCACTGAGCCCAGCCCCCGAGGTCAGGATTGATGATGCCCCCACAGCAGCAGCGGCGGATCAGGATGCAGAAGCCCCCTTCGAAATTGATTGGGGTGACCTCTTCACTCCTTCAGGTCTGTTGGATCTCTCTCCGATAGCTAAGGCCGGAGGTAATTAAGCATCTTCATATTTCTCGACAGTCTTCGTAAATGCTTAATTTTCTTTAACTTAGCATTTTCATTAGATGTCGTCGCGAGTGACGAAGGGGACCTCGACAACTGCTAGGATGACGTCGTCGAGGTTGTCGACGAGGCAGGGTTGTCGAGCCGCAGCAGCAGCAGCGAAGGGGGCAGCGGGGGGTCCCCCGAGGGCTCCTCCGCTGATGAAGATAATGATGACGTTGGCAGCGATAGTGTAGATGACGAAGCCGCTGCTCCCCTCCGGAGGAGGCATTGAATAGGGTCCCCCTGTTGCGACCCTTCGTCTTGTCGGGGGCACCAGTTGGGAACATGGTGTCCCAATTCTTGCGGGGCAGCGAAGGCCTCGCTAGCAGCGACTTGATAGTGGAGATGGGCCGCTACTGCCACGCCGACCTCACCGCAACCGCCAAAGATGCTCTGCTCTAGGTAACGAGGCCAAAGAGGGGTTCGTCAGGCACTTATATTTTTCTTGTAGTCTTAACTTTTCTTCTTATGCCATAGGCCTTCACATTGCTCCATGGGGCTGCCCTCACCGTTGACCGCCAGGAGGACCTCATGGCTAGGGACATCCGCAACCACCGCTGGCAGGCCTCGGAGGCCACCTAGTGTCAACATCAGGCCGAGGTGGTAGTCGAGAGGCTCTGGGCCAAAGTCGAGAGATAGCGCGAGGCCTGG
>KE371475.1:0-11460 GCA_000418225.1 Zizania latifolia | reverse complement strand
ACCGCACAAGGAAGCTATCCGGCTGGAGGACAGAGGAGATAGAGGTGGCTTGTGGAGGAAGAAAGAGGTGGGAGGAAGGAGAAGAACACCTCAAAATTTCAGAATAGTTTTTCAAATTAGCTCAAATCCTCAAGTGTTCTCATGGGAGGTTACATCTTTTATAGCCCCAAGGGCCAAAGTAAAAAGACTCAAATGCCCCTACTCTAGAAAGTTCTCAAAGCGAGGCCCGAAGGGCAAAAACGTAAAAGACACAGACTCTGGATTATTCGATGACGTGATCAACTTGGCCGTCACGACACCGCTAAATTTGACGGTACTTTTCACTTTCCGTTTGGTTTTGACGGTTTTAAGCCGAAGCCGTCAAAGCGTCCGGTGCCCCCGACCGTGCACCCGGATTGGGCCAAACCGACCCAGCGACTCCTCTTCAGCCCCGCGGTCGGACTCCCGTGTACCTGAGTCGCACCGATCAGCACCACACCGGATCAACCCTCGCCGCTTTAGCTTCAAGCACCCGGATTGGACCGGACGCCTCCGCGACCCCTCTGCCCGGCCGACTCCCGTCCGTGTACCTGAGTCGCACGACAGCTCCGTCACGGTCGAGTCTTCTCATCCTCTTCTTCACATCATCTCCCCGGTTGACAAGCACTCATCACCACATGGTTCATACCATGACTCCTCAAAAGAGCAAATGGTAATATTTTATCAGGCCTCAATCGCCGGATCATGGGCCTCGCCAAGGGGCTTTGGGTCGATGAGCTGCCCAAAATTTTGTGGTCCATTCGAACCACCTAGGCTCGGTCCACGGGGTTCACTCCGTTTAGGCTGCTGTTCGGCGATGAAGCTATGATCCCGACAGAGCTAAAAGGGGGCTCGCTACGAACATTACTGCTAGAAGACTACAATGAACAAGAGGCTTCGCTTGATCTCTGTGAAGAAGTATGGCTCCGGACCGTTACAAATCTAACGAAGTACCAAGCCCAAACGAAGATATGGTACGACCCTAAGGTGAAGCTCAACGTTTTACAACCCGGACATCTAGTACTCCGAAGTGTCCTGACACCCAGAAAATTGAGCAACAAATGGGTAGGGCCATACATTGTACTCCGCTCTAATCGGTCGGGTTCGTTCAAATTGAGCACTCTTGAAGGGGAAGAATGAAAGCACACTTGGCATGTGGAGCACCTCTGGCGTTACTATGCTTAAATATACCTCGAGTACCTATGCGGAGGCCCCCTCGAATAAAGCTGACAAGGTGCCATTTCGTCATAAAGGTAGTCCTAATACCCCTCGAGCCCAAGGTCCATATTTTACTTACCATCGACCATACTGACGTAGCAATGGACGCATCGCGACAACATTATGGCAGCGAAGGGTAGGTTCTATGCATACTTATTTCCGGTACCTGATGCCACCGGCTCGGCGCGAGATAAATTAAGTCTAACACGCCAAAGTGTGCACCGCACACTGCCGTGAAGCCCGAAGATCAATGTTCGAGGGTCGCTCCCCGAGTACAGCTAACGGTACTGACTTTGGGCTCCGCTCTGGACCCTAAAATTTCAGTGCGATCCGCTCTACCATTACCGTTACAAAGCGCCTCTGGGCGCGAAACGGTAAAGACAAATAAATAAGGATTCCGAGTGAAAACTCGAAGCATCCCTCATAGGTCCGAAGCGACCGACATTCGAAGCCACATAGCCAAACACATCCCTTCGCACATATGACACGAACCGACGTGGCTTTACTATTGTGTGCAACGTCTTTTTACCGAGGCTCATAACCGCCATGGGTAAGGGGGGACCAACTGCCATACATTCATTCGGATTGTGCTTCGGCATGAACCTATGCTTCGAATTCAAACGAAGTACAAAATTACAAATGCAAAGTCTTGATGAAACAGAATTTTATTCACAAGGAATCAAAGTTACAAATACAAAGTACATTGGGATAATTCGCTTACAATATTATGAAAAGGCACTATCGAAGCCTAACAATCAGTGGGCACGCGTCGCTGAAAAAGTGGACCCTCGTTTTTTATTGCTCCTTTTTTACATGAGGGTCCCCTCGGCTCGAGGAGCCTTCGCCTCTACGAGAATGCCCCTGCTTCACAGCTCGAAGGGTCCTTCGCTCCTCCTAGAGGTCGGCCCAAGACCGAGTAGCGAGTGGCTCCGAATCAAAGGTCGAAAAGTCAAGCGCTTCGTCACCACCAGCGTTTGGCGCGTTCGGAGGTTGGAGCCCTTCGGCCTTGAGGGTAACTTCATCCAAATCATTTAAGTCATGGGACAAAGATGAGCTACGAAGGGGTTCCACCTTCACGGGGGCTAACCACTCTTGAGCAATGTCGGGTGTAATTTCGCCCATAGGGCCGCACGGTATTTTAAAACGAGGGCGGCCTTTGGACCTAGCTACTTCGAACACTACCCACTGGTGATGAAGCACCTCCGAGGCTTCGAGTACCTCGACATCAATATCGGCACTTGTAGCTTGAGCCTGAACAAGTTCAAAACGCCCCCGTATTTCATTAATAACTTGGTGTAAACTTAAATTACAGTGCTACTACTAAGCATTACAGGAAAGCCTCAAAATCTACACCTTCGGAGGAGGGTGGTTCGATCCAGCAGGCGAAGAGGGCTGCCCCGCGTGCCGGTGATGGACAGCCTGCTGAAGCTCGAGGGCCGCCTCCCTTGCTTGGGCCTTCCAAGGCTCCTGAAGTGGATGCTAGGCCATGGCAACCTCTAGAGCAGGCGAAATCAACCGGGGACCGCCAAAGTCCACCTTTCTAGCAGAGGTCGCCGCCATAAGGTGCTGGCACACGGCTTCGTGAACCAGTTGGAGGACCCCTTGGTCGGCCACCCTCCCCATCGTCTGGGCGAAGCCCACTAGAGTGTTCTCCGTAATACGGGCGGCAGCCTAGAGGAAGCCAAGGCAGAGCCGGTCGGGGTCCCTTGCGTCAAAAGTAGGGGTCCGACACTTGGTCCCCAGGTGCTCCAAAACACCACTAAGTGTGGCTATGGTCTTGTTGGCCGCTTGGGTGGCCTCGGCCCTCTCGGCTTCCAAGGCCTGGTTGGCGATACGAAGTCGGTCGACTTTGGCCCTCTCGGCTTCCAAGCCTTGGTTGGCGGCGTGAAGCCGGTCGACTTCAGCCTCTAGGGACTTATTGGCCTGTCGAAGTTCTTCGGCCTCTGAGGTCGCCGCCGCTCTGGCCTCGTGCTCTTGTTGGGCTTTGTCCCTCAGTGCCTCGATGGCCGCTTTGGCCTGGTGATGATGTTGGGTAGCCTCTGAAGCTCGCCGCCGAAGGTTCCGGATATCCCTTGCCACGAGGTTCTCCTAGCGGTTCATGGCGAGGGCAGCTCCATGGAGCAAAGCGAAGGCCTGTGGTAGGAAGGAGTTGTTACAAGCAAAGAAAAAAATGCAAGGGGCTAGCGAACCGGGCTTCGGCTTCGTTACATGGAGCAGAGCCTCTTCGGTGGGTGCGGCGAGGTTAGCGTGGCGATAACGGTCCATCTCCGCTACCAGGTCACTGCTTGCTAGGCCCTCACTGCCCCGAAGGAACTGGGACACCATGTCCCCGACTGGTGCCCCCGACGAGATGAAGGGCCGCAACAAGGGGACCCTGCTCGTCGCCCCCTCCGAAGCTGGGCTTCGGTCGATGACCTCAACCCCGACAGTTGATGGAGCCAGATTGACCACCTCGTCTCTGGCCCCCTCATCACCGTCACCGTCATCTTCGGCAGATGAGCCCTCGTGGGACTCCTCGCTTCCCCCTTCGCTGCTGCTGTTGCTATTGCTCGATCCCTCCACGTCGTTGGCCACCTCGATAGCCTCGTCTTGGTTGGCGTCGAGGTCCACTTCGACGTCAGCTGTGGCATCTACAAGAAAAATGATAAGTCAAGAGTTAGCTAATGACAAAGGCTGCAAAGAAGCCAGAACCGCCAAATACCTTAGACTTCTCCTATAACCGGAGAGAGGTCTGGGCAGTCTGGGGGGACAAAGAGGTCACCCCAGTCTATCTCCAATGAAGCAGGTGGAGCCACTGGCTCCGGCTCCTGGTTCATCCCCGAAGGAACCTCTTCGACCTCCACCTCGAGAGCTGGGCTCTGGGGTGGCGGTGACCTCACCGCCATGATCGCCAACACCACGGGCGGGGGTCTGGATGGCTCTCCGGAGCCTATCGAGCCCCGCGGGCGCTGCGGTGATGAACCCTACGGCTAGTCATTTTTGTCCGTCCTCTTCCTTTTTCCCTCCGAAGGGGTGGGGTCTAGGAGCTCCGGGAGCTCTAGGACCTCACCGGTGCCAAGCCGGACCCATACCCGGTTGTACCTCTCCCAGGATCTGACCAGGGCAAGGCGCCGACTTCTCTCATTCATGGTCAGAGCACCCACGACGCGCTCCGCCGCCTTGACCGCCTCCTCTGGCGTAAATATATCCCGCTTGGCTACAGTTCAAAGAAATGGGATGATGAAAATCATGAGTGAAGTGCTTGAGGGGTGAAGGGTTAGGGCTTCGGAGCCTTACCGGTGAACTCCGAAGGGATCTCCTTCGGCTCGTCTGGTGCGGAGTCCACGAAAAGGCCCTTCGGCCATCTATGCCCCAAAGGGCTGATTTGGAGGGTGATGAACTCCTCCGCGAGATCCCTCATGCTCATCCTTCGGGTCACCTCCTGCAGGAGTTGGATCCTGGACCCGATGACGGCCGAGTCCATCGCCACCTGAGCTTGGTGACGGTATGAGATAAGGGCGTTGGTGCTACGCAGGGGGGAGTCCGCTTCGATGGAGATATAGAACCAGATTTGGTCCCACCTCGAGTACCACCGGTCATTCGAAGCCCTCGTCAGAAAGGAATCGTTGAACTCACGGCGGAGCTAGAAGTTGACACTATCAAAGGCTACGGCCCTGACGACTCCGTCCTCGTAGGTTCGCCTTTTGGGTTGGTAGTTCGCGTCATAAAGGGCCGCGAAGACATCTACACGGCCCTCGCATCCCTCCGCCCTCATGGCCTACTCAAAAATGGCGAGGCGGGCTACGACGTTTGGGAACAGCTGGGGGAATTCCAGATTGTACATCTGGAGCACCTCGCCCAGCAGCTCCTTCACTGGGATCCCGAGCCCCGCCTCGAAAAAGGCTTCGAAGACCACCGCTTCATCGTCTCTTGGGGCAGGGGTTACGTCATGCTTCGAGATGTGGAGGCGGGCTGATTGGAGGACCTTCCCAGCAGAAGCATCGTTGGCGGAGTCCGGTGTAGACCTGGTCTTCTTCAGCTCCAAAGTCTGCTCGAATTTCTCCGTCGAAGGCTAGAGGTCGTGCGGCCTATAGTGCTTTGTGGCGGCCTTCACAGTCACCGCCATGACAGCAGCCGCTTGAGCTTACACAGAGGCGGAGCTACCACCGAAGGGGAGGCTTTTGGCCACCGAAGCTTTCTTTGGCATTTTTGTGAATCTAGGGCACACTCTACCGAGGAAGCGAAGGGAGGTCTTCGGAAGCTGAGGGCTCCGCAAAAAAGGGCTGAGAGCCTAGAGTAGAGCGAGATTTGAAGCAAAGGCTAAAGGATGTTGGTGCGCATAATGAGCCCCGGGGCGCGAGGGGGCTTATATAAGCGGTAAAAAGAGCATGGCGCTCTGCCCGGAGCCATTTTTTACTACCCCGCATGCGCCTTCCAGAGTCTATGATTGGTGGGGCCAAGGTAAAATAGGGCTGAGCGCCTCAGCCAGGCGACGGTTCGTTTCCGTTGGCCGCGCTCAGCGTCATTTGGAGTTCCGAGAGTGTCCCATGAACTTTTGCCAGTCATTTAATGATCGAAGTTAGGTTAGCCCTGGGCCAGGCTCCGAAGGAAGCTGCTAGGAGGTGTTATTTGTCAAAGGCGCGCTTTACCCCTTCAATAGAAGGGCTACATGCCAGGGCTACTGTTGGAGAAATTACTTTACCCTAACAGTGCTCTAATAACAGCAGCACCGAAGTCCCCTTCGGAGGAGCAGGCCGATGCCTCGTTAAAAGCGATGTTCGAAGCCTTCCAGCAGGTCAAAGACCTCCAGCAGGCCGAAGACCCCTTCGGCCTGCCTAGTGAGGAGCATCCAATATCGCCTGATGGTGACTTTGAAACCACGGTATTTTTGTCTCCTCCGGCAGGACGTGTGTTTGGGCCCGTTCACACGGAGGGTTACCAAACTACTCCTATGTAAATTTACTGTTCCCACTGTAATAGTCGGTTAAGTGTAGGGGGTAACTTCGTATTACCTTGTAGTAACTGTGTCTATAAATACCCATCCCTTTGCTGGGGAGAGGAGATCGAACTCTTGGAGTAATAATCAATACAACTCTTGCTTTAAGGTTATTATCCATTCGAAGGCCTAGAGCTCCGTTCGAACCCTAGCTAACACTTCGAACCCTTCGAGGTTCTTAAACTTTTAAACCTGTTGCGTAGTTCAGGATTACGCCAACAATATGCTTAGATGGTACATGTTTGATGATGTTGTATAGATTTAGAGGGTAACATGTTGTGCAGTACTTAGAAAACGTCTATATGTGTAATAATAAACAAAATATAAAAAGTATAGGAGGAAGAAAAAATAAAAAAGATTGAATGCAACAGGTTCAAATCGAAATTATGGTTACTACTTTGGCTGTCAATAAGGTAGAAATATAGTTAATGGATGACCTTGATCTTATATACTTCAAATAATGATATTTGGGTTACAAGTATGGGCAAAGTATCAACCAATTATTTGAGAAGTATCAGAGATTAATTTATTTAAAAAATATAAAAAAAATAGATACATATCCAATGTATATTGTAACTGATAATGATAAGGGTTTTTTTTAGAATTATACTTGTTTCCTATGAGCTACCTACCCCGAGCGTGGCTCTCACTTGCCGCACTACAAAGTACAGTAGTAAAATTCCATTGAAAAGAAGACAATAGCAAAATTGTTTGATAACTAGTATCGACAAGGAAATCCTTACATGTTACCAACTACTACTTCGAAAATAAACCGTTTTTGTGCAAAACATGTTTATCAATATATCTTTCATGGAGTTCATTGGTCTTATTTGAGTTTTTATTTAAATAAAGAAAATTATGCGACAATTGTAAAACAAACCCATTTTCTTATCTAAAGTTTAAAGGGTTTGTTTTACAATTGTCGCATAATTTCCTTTATTTAAATAAAAACTCAAATAAGACCAATGAACTCCATGAAAGATATATTGATAAACATGTTTTGCACAAAAACGATAAATATGCAATCCTATTGGACTTAAATAGATCTAAAACATAGAATGTCAAGATTAAACATGATGATACACTATTATATTCTTTCAAATAGAAAATGCTAAAAGAAGGGCAAGTCTTACCTTCTCTGGATCAACTTTTTGCGGAAAAGGCCGCCACGCCAAGAACAACTCTAATGGGTTGTGACGAAGTGGCAAGGCAGCGATGATTTCCTCGTCCGTAGGTGAAAACAAAACCGTAGGATTGGTTAATGGTGAAATTTGTTTGCAAGAAAGAGGTAAATAGAGAGGAATGCAACCAACTAAGAGCATCTCCGAGAGATTTCTTAAATTATATTCCCTAAATCTTATATATGAACTATTCTAAACTCTATCTCTTCCTAAAAGTTTATCAATCTACAACAGTTTTCCTATAATTCTGATCTCTATTTTTAAATCATGCAAACATGGCAGGCGATCTTCATTGCATCGCCAACGCGCCATCGTGCAAACCCTGCTCCATCTTCCTTACATGCACACAATCTCCATCGCCAAGATTTTGTATTGCTCCATCGCCAGTTATCTGCTTTGCTCCATCTCTAGATGCGCACGTCACGCAATCATAAGGGCGCACGTGCTGGCCGCATTGGTCACTGATGGCAACGCTACTCGTGCATGCAACGCACGCATCGTCTAGGCACGCCCGCTCGCGGTGAGTGCTAGCTTCTCTCTAGTTCAACAACGACGCGTTGAGAAGGTGATCGCCCCTATGTTGTGCCGTAATATTTTTATACCTTCCACCGCTGTTACGCCAGAAATCCAAGGTTCCACAAGAGCTCCTGTTCTACTGCGTGGTGGAAGGATCGCTAGGAGATTGGCTCCGGGTGTAGGCGGCAGAGAAAAAATAGGCGCAAACAAAAATAGGAACCGACCACACTAATCCTATATTTGAGAGAGATGATATGTGATTTAGGGGATATATTAGGAAATAAACTCATTTAGGTAGTATTTGGTTGCCTGGATATCCCTGGATGGGATGGGGCCATCCTATCAAGTTAACTGTTTTGTGAGAGGGCAAATGTGGATGGAATGACCATCTAAATGAATATTCCTTTAATATGTTGGATGGAGGGATTCAGAAATTTTTTCTAGATGAGTCCATCTAATATTGGATGAGATGATGTGTCATTTCCTGATTGGTTAGAATGGATTTAATTTTTTTGTTACAAATATTTAAATGATTTCCTCCCAAATCATTTATCCAATTTATGATCTAATTACATCATTGTATTCATTACAATTTAATCTATAAAATAAGATCTCATATGATGATATTTTTGTTAAAAAATATATATGACAAGTGAGTTCCACTAAATTTAGGCTTATTCTGTCCAAGTTATATCCACCTAACCAAATAAATATTATTTTATCCCATCTATCCAATCAAACACATAACATGTGTCATCTCATTCCTAAATCATGGCCATATCTTATCTATGTTTGTCCTCAAACCAAACACTATCTTAGGAGACTGTTGGAGCTTCATTTTTCAGCAAAATACCTAAATTCAAATTTAGATATACACATATGTAATCTTTTGAAGATGCTCTAAGGATACGCGGAAACCATATATGGCTAGGATATTCTTATAGTGATTAGCGAGTCTTAGTGGGCTTGGTAATGTGCTAGCGTGAAATTGATTCTTGCGCAAGGCCCGTGGGCTTAACAACCAACATAGGGTAAATGTAGTTTTATATAAATTTTAATGATGTAATGCCTTTTCAATACATGTTAGTGATGACCAAAATTTCACCCGTACCATATTAGTTATCTTTTTGTTGTCACAAACAATCATGTTCCATTTCCCTCTTGGCCTTTCGCGCGTGCTATATATATATACACACACGCGCGCGCGTGACTATACTATGTATGAAAAATACTTGTTTATGATATCCATTCCCATTTATAGGGTAGCACTATCGTACAAATGTACCGCATTTGATGGATATATCTCATGATTCTCATCTATAGATAAATTTTGTCCACCGTAAATTGAAATGCATGAATGGAATAAGAATACGATTTTCACTATTTCTTTTTACAAGAATGGGCGAGGGGCACAACATGCATTAAATAAGGAAAATAGAGACCATTTAGTTGTAGAGCTTGGTTGGTAGAGAATTTAAACAAAGGAAATTTTACGGTCCTTAAGAGGTACCATAATTTTTAGTGTTAATTTAGTTTCTCTTAGTACCTGAGACACCGATATAAAGATGGCAATCAACCCGACGGGGTCGGGGACCTGTCGGGGATCCGCCCCTACGGGGCCGGGTTTGGGTTCATTTTTGGACCCACGGGTCCACTGGGTCAGGACCCCACATCTAGCTGGGTGTGGGTGTGGGTTTCTTGTTTAACCCGTGGGTACCCACGGGTCCCCATTTATCAGCACTTCGTCAGCATCCAATCAGCCATATTCATTCATTTTCTTCTCTTCTTCCCTTCTTTAAACCCACGAGCTGCAGCAGGGTTCCTCCTTCGTCGCCGTTGTCGCTGAGATCCTCCGCCGCAGCCACCGTCAGCGAGGTCACGAGGAGGTGCTCCTCCGTCGTAGCTGTCACCGGCGAGGAGGCGCTCCGCCTTGGCCTCCCACCCTCTGCCTTCACCTCCGCCATCTAGATCTTCCCACGCCGTCGTTACCTGATCTCGCTGCTACGAGCGGCACGCCGGCACCACGGCTTCTCCACCACTATCGACCGCTCCCCATCGCTTCCGCCAACGTCTGCTGCCCCCTACCGCACCGACATCCACAACCCCTGTCGCGCCTGCATCTGAAGACCGCGCTCCGAGTTCGGGCGAGCGGCTTCCTCCTACCGCGCCGGCCGCCCCTGTCATAGGCGAGCGGTGCTCGCCACCCCCAACTGCCATCCTCAGCCACTTTGCCTCGCTGCGGTTGCCTACTCCCCCCTTCCCTAGTCCCCGAGTATCCCTGCCGTCCCCAGCTAGCGAGTCTACGGGGGACCTGGCAAGTATGCGGGGATCCGACGGGTCCAGGTTTGGGGCTAGATTTTCACCTGCAGGGGCAAGCGGGTCGGGTCCAAACGGGGGCGGGTTCGGGTATGGTATTGATCAACCTGGACCCGCCCCGCTCCGTTGCCACCCCTACACCGACAGATATCAAAATTAACACTAAAATTGTGGTATCTCTTGATATCTCCTCAAGGACTGTAAAATTACTCCTAAACAAAACTTTTACCACAAGAACATGAATATCATGGGATGTTGAATGGAAAAAGTTACCTTCACCTTAATTATGTATTTATAGAGTAAATCTTACTGATCAATGCTAAAAAATAAGTCTATAAACTCTTTAGTTTGACTCTAGCTTTATGAGATAATAATCTAGGAGTCGAAGCACTACCAAAGACACCCTAACTTCAAGAAAAAATACCATCTAATACCATGACAATATGACATGTATACAATTGTAAGATCATCATTGTTGGGGAAAATGTAGGCCTTGTTCATAGCAACATGTTATGACAAGAACAATGTTGGTTTAAATACAACCTAGTAATACAAAAGAAGCCTACAAAGATGTGTAAGCACAATTAGATCGTCAATGATCTGATCTATACTGATCTTGCACAATATATATCTTCAGCGCTTAATTTTTCTACCAAGTGTGATATGCCCTTTGTATTTGAGCAGTGACGATATTTATAAGTGCAACTACTGACTTTAGAGGCCATAATGCCCCTATAAGTTATCATCTTACAAGACTCAACTAACCCTAACTATGTAGGGTTTACATGATAAAAGTTCCATAGAGGCAACTATGATTTAAATGCCTATGGTCCTCGGAGACTTTCTAGGAAAATTCCAAGGTACCCTTAATCAGGGCCCCTTAGCACTTAACCTTTAGACTGACTCTTGTTCCTAGCAATAGGTTATGACAAGAATGGAGCAACTGTGGAGTGTGTAAGTAGTCCATTCAAGCTTGAAGAGGTGGAGAGCTTATGAAGAAATATGTACCCAAGTTCAAACCTCCCTGAATATAATAGTCATACATCCTATTGTGTTATATTGCTTGGTGGTTTAAATACAACTTAGTAATACAGAAGAATCCTACAAGGGTGTGTAATAATCAGATCATTCGTGATATGACCTCTATTGATCTTGCACACTATATGTCTTTAGCACTTAATTTCTCTACTAAGTGTGATATGCTTTTTACATAAGGGCAGAGACGATATTTTTACG
>KE371474.1:789496-799742 GCA_000418225.1 Zizania latifolia | reverse complement strand
TATACATTTTTGAATTATACTAAAATAATATATTTTACTAAAATTTTATCTTTTTAAATTTTACATGAACCGGTATGTTGTAATGGTATGGTGGGTAATTTTCGTTCAAAGTTGAACTGAGAAGCTATGAAAGTTGAGATCCTCTAGCTTTCAGTTTGTACTACGAAAAAACTGTTGCTTTTAAAAAAGCTGGTTGACCCTGAGACTTGTTTGATTCAGCTTCCAGCTTCCTGGCCAGAAAACTGGTTGAAAAAGTTGAACCAAACACAGCCACAACCTATATGAAATTATGGAATTACGCACATTCACGTGTCTATAATTTTAATGAAAACAATTATAGACACCAGTACTACGCGAAATTATGCACCGACAACTCTACGACAGCACCACGGAATTTTCATTAAAAAGCAAGAGAATTTTTTCTTTCGTTTATTTTCAATGAAGAGAACGCACTTTTGAGATCAGGTGATGCTTCGCACGCATCTGAACTGTCTGAAACGTTGTAACACAAACATTCAGAGGCAGAAATGCTCTTTTGCACTAAACTCGAAGGTATTCGGAGGGCCAGATATCTATAGAAATATCAAAGCCTTGACACCTTCATGAGAAAAATTATTTGACACCGACTGCGTCTAGTTCACCTAGAATTTCAGAGAATCAGAGATAACCAATTAGGGACACGAGCCATTGCCAGAAGAGAACAATGAAATTTGGCGATTTCAGTTTGGGTTCAAGCCTTGGCTCAAACAGACCTTTGTATAGCTCTTTTTGTTTCTGGTACGTAGCTGTCGGTGTTTGGTAACATCAATAATGATTAAGAGGTATTCGTGTAAAGATTGTGATAGCACAAGTCTAGGATTTTATATATAGGTTCATCCAATCAGTAATTGCTCGATTCAAAAGGGAGGAAATTCTTCATTTGGTCAATCACCAGGTCAGCTACGTCATTAGTTCACCATGAAAGAACATTAGTTCACCATGAAAGTACAGGCAAGTGCACTAAGATCAGCAATGTGTATTTGTTGTAATGCGGAATTGCACACTGATCTTCACTTTCTGGCCATAGAACCTGGTTACCGCAATTTCACAAGTCTTTGTTGTCTTGTCTGAATACCAAATCATTTATCTGAAGCTGTCCACAAACCAAACTGATTAGATAATGCATGATTTAAGAGAGTGAACTTTATGCGATGTAATAGAATAACTTACAATGCTACCCTGCACGACAGCTTCATCAAATCTCTTCAGTTTGATCAGGCACGCGGCCATGTTGAGATGGCATGGATTTTTCACAGCCAAGGCTATGTCTCTGTATTTTCCCAACAATTGAAACATGAAGTCATCCTGTCTTTTCTTTTCTTTGAAATATTCATTGCCCTAAATCTTCCTCCTATTTGTTGCTTCAATCCTCTCTTCTACTGTCATGTCACTTCAGCTTTCCACTGTAGGTTTGATTTGTAAGCCTCCTTAGAACAATGCCAAACATAAACAAAATAAAACCCAAGTAACAATGGTATCAGCTTACTATAAAAAATATAACGATATAAGTATTATGTCGGGTGGAGGTGGTAGAGGGATGTTTGCACTACCTCTCTTTGACATCATAAAATCCGATAAGTTCAACTTCATACACAAGGTCTGCCATTGGAGGGACATTTGAAAATGAAAAGTTCAATTTCCTTTTTCTTTGTTGATGAGAAGGAAAACCATCATGTAAAGTTATTCCATAATCCATACATAGGTGATTATCACTGATAAATCCCTGCTATACTCAATAGTCAATATGCTCAAGTATGTCCAAAAAATGCTTGTACTGAAGTTATATAGTTACCCTGTACATGAATACTAAATGAATCATTAGGAGAAAGGGTAATAAAATAAGTAATGCAAATACCACTTCTTTAGTCTTTAGTCCTTGAAGCATACTAAAATATCAATAGCAAGTTGATTGAAAATTGCTAGAGGAACAACTAGTCTTCCGAACACTCGATAGAATGATGATCTGTGCCACTACAAGATCAGAATAGCGTGCAAAGTAAGTTATTTTATGTAATTTATGGATGGAAGACTGCAATAGAGAAACTAAAAAAAATGAAGTATCTTTAGCCTCACCTTTTCCCATTACTATTTCAATTGGATGCTGTTCTTGTCAAGTATCCTCAAATTTATGTAGAGAGCCTCGAACCCATCAAATATAGTGCACTGTAATCTGTAATACCAAGATCAGAAACAATCATTAATTTGTAGATGCACTCTTTCTGAACAAGTATATGCACGGTGTGGGAAAGGAACATCAGTCAGTGTTAAAACAAACTAAAGGATAAAGAAGTTAACACGCTTATACAAATAATGGACATGAGCCACTTTGGATAAGAAATGATCAAATTGATGATTGACATAAACATTAAAATGAAAACGAGAATAAATATCAGGAAAGCAAGAGTGCATAAATATCACTTGCTCTAAGCCTTTATGACTTTGGTGCTGCTATACGGCATGTAGTCAGTCGTGCAATCCTAAAATGATGGAAGAATATAGGGTCCGTTTAGTTTGGAGACAAAGTGGAACGGGACGGAAAGATTCTATTTTTATGAGATGAGATGGTCATGTTTGGTAGGTGGAATAGGATGGATCTAGCTTTTTTTGTTTGGTTTAGAGATGGGACGGAGCTAATACTGGGTAAACATTTCATCAAACGCCGTCCATGCGTCGATCGATGGGTGCCTCGTTCTCGTCGTTCGTCATCGTTGGTGTCGCCACGGCTACCTCCTCCCACCGTCGCCGCCTCCTCGCCGGCAACCTCGTCGAACAGCGCCTCCCACTCCTCCTCCCACGGCCCGCTCGCATCGCCTGGAATGCTAGCCACCTTCCTCACCCACGATGCTGAGGACGCCGACGTTGTCGCACTGGTTTGTCTTCCACCTTGAGTTGTGCCTAGAACACTATCGTGCCACACCGTGCCACAACCACCTCGCCCGACCACTGTCGGACTGCCGTGCCTCGCCCGACCACCACCGCTGGGCTGCCGCGCCTCGCCTGGCTGCCATCACCGGGCTGCCGCCTCGCCAAACCACCGTCGTGCCATGCCCTACCACCTTGCCCGACCACCGTCGGGCTGCCGCCTCGCTCGTGCCGAGTAGCATGCGAAGTGAGACGAGCTCGTCTGTCTTTTTTTTTTCTAGAACGAGCTCATCCTAAATATTAGGAGAATATTCCTTGGTGAGATGACTCCGTCCCACCTAACTCTGAACCAAACATCAACAAAAATGAGACCGTCCCATCCCACCTCGTCCCTAAAACCTCACCATAGTATGCAGAATATGTACATGAAGCCTTTTTCATTGAAAGCTCCAGTAATAAGGACAATTTAATTTAAAAAAAGAAGTGTACAAAAAGCAACACAGAGTTAATACAGGAGAGCATATGCTCTGAATCAGTCACAATGATTGCCTTCATCCATTGTAAGGGAAACCGTGCCGATTTCACAGCTGATAGAACATGTATTTACATCATTCATTGCAGCTCCTAGCTAGTTATGTTCACCTCAGCTTAACGCTCGTAACATCTGTATGAAATACCAAGATAAGATATGAAATACCAAGATAAGATAACTAGGCTAAGCTATTGTGACCTTTGCTCAGCTACTTACTAAGGGTCCGTTTGTATTGTGACCTTTGCTCAGCTACTTATACCCTCAGAAACTACAAATCACAGCAGAGTGGTGCAGCTTGCAGCCAAACAGCTCTAAAATGTTCCAAAAATGTGTTCCGGGCATCGGCTAACTACTTAGGAATTAGACGGATCAGAAGCAGCATCGCCCAACTGCACAAGACAACTGTGAATCTTTGATCTGTCATGATGAGCTGATGGATTTGCATCCATCTCCAAACTGTCAACTTGTACTCTTTTGGCTTTTATCAGCCCGCTTTCAGTGTTTTGATGCCAACAAGGGGGGAATTTTGATCTATCATCATTTGTCTTTTCAAGATGAGGTTGTAGAGGAGCTCATTCCAGGTATCAGGGACTCCAGGCAAGCACCAGTGGCTGCAATCCTGCTTGTAACGAGGGACAGGCCCTGAAGGACTTAGGTATACTGAGACGTGACCGTCTTTCCTCTGAGCTGTCATCTGCGTAACATTCAGTATGTCCAACCCAAGAAACTTGGGTCTAATGTTGTTCCCCAGTACATCATTTACTGATTCCAGCAAGTCAGCCCATTGCTCCAACGATTTAACTGGAGTCACATCTGGAAGAGTTTCCAGGTGACAACTACCTCCAGTCCTCCAGTCACCACTTCTGCAGAAATATATATGACTTAGAGAGAGTTTGACAGATCATTTGAAACACATGCTGTTTGTGCATCCAAAACGAACATAATCAACATGAAGCTAAAGCACTGCAAGACAAGAATTGAGGTCTAAAGCCATTCCTTTAAAGTGAATGGCTGAGAGATTGCACAATAGTTCTGCCTTTAAAGTACCTTTTGTCATTCACACGACAACAGTTTCTGGTTGATTTTCTTACTTATATGGTACACACAGCCAAGCATTTCAGTCAGAACTATGCCCATGCATTGTTATTAGCGTGAAAAAAGACACTGAAAGGTGGATTGCACCATGAAAAGGAATATTTGGGTGTAACTTGACTACAAAATTTAGTAAGTCGGTCAAAAGTATCCAATCACATTTCTTAGACCAATATCTCAAGATTGTCAAATAATGCTTGAGTAAAGAAATAGACAAGCAAACACTGCAAAGTTCATGATTTACAGACCTGAAATGCACAGGAGCATATGTACGGAAGATGACCTGGGTCTTGCTTGTGTTAACTTCATTGTGAAGCCACCCAAACAATGTCTGTATGGATCTTCTGTAGGCATCTCCAATAGCCATGTCCATTTTTACTGCATTCCCTTCTTGAAAATAGGCGCCACTGTAACAGTAATAGAGTAAGGCTAGATTTATGTATGTAACAGTAAGAGAGAGTAAGGCTAGCTTTATGTATGTTACAAGATATTCATTTTTTTTCATAAACAGAATGAATTGCTCAGAACGATCTATCATTCATCACATATGAACTAGAGAACATTACTATTCAGTATAGTTCAGACACGTATGCTTACCTTCTGATTGTTTTCTCATAGTTCCACCAGTGCCCAGTGTTAAAGATCAATACATCAGCATCCCCCCACTGACCCTGGTCAGACATCCAATCCATCGCATCTACCCTAATTGTATATTTAACAACCCCAGGAGCTCCAGGTGGTGCACGACCTTGAAGGACTAGAAAAGGAGACCTGTAATACTCTACTGTGCAATTGTAGTCTCTAAACTTGAAAATTAAGAAACCCATGTGTTTTGTGATGGGATTCCCATTAACTTCGAAGATGGAGCTCTTGTCAGGAACAGCAACAGAGAGCGTACAAAGTAGAGACTCCCACTGGTTCCGTCCAATTGAATCACCAACAAATACTACTCTTTTGTTTCTCAGCTTCTCCAGCATATTTCTTGCACCAAATCTAAGAAGCCAAAGAAAATAATGATGAAATCAGAATGTGGTGTCAGCACTGCTAAAGTGGATATGTAAATTATTTCTAATGATACCTCTTGATCTACATTCTACAAGCATCAGTGAGGCATCATTTATAAGGTCAAAAAATAATGAAATTAGCATCTTGTTTAATTATGGACTGTTTCATTGAGAAATTAGAAGAGGCTCAAAAAATAAAAGAAATTGGCTAACAATCAATGCTCAAAAAATAAAAGTATGCTTCTCATACAAAATAATATCTTTTTACCACAGTAGGTAACACATCTCTAATGTGGTACTATTGTAGAATTAGATTTGTAATAATTGGTACCATAAACAATTATGAATGATTCCAAAACTTTTCCCTCATGTAAAAGCTACTGACAGTCATAATGACAAGAATCAAGATTTAATTTTCTTGTGCAAAAGGCAGAAATCGAAGTAAGCAACAACTTTTCTTTAATAAAGACAGCTTAACAGAACATTAAAACACAGTACTCTGCAATAAACAGTACATGGTCACCTTTCCATCAAGGCAAATCAAAGGTGAAAGACAGCAACAACAGGACAGTTACAGAGTAACAGATCAAACAACAGTGGTTTAACTAATTAATCTTTTGCAGGCCAAACCATACACCTAACATTGCTTTCCAATCCAGTGAGAAGCAAAAGGCATCGAGTTCTCAATCGTGGTACACAGTTCCAAAGTGCGGTGGCTGTTGACAACCTCACGTCATGTGCAAATAATCTAATATTAATCAGTGTTCGGATTATAATATGCTCACTAACTGATCCAACCTCACCAAGTATCCTTCTAAAGGACCCGAAGTCAGAACTACTGCTGCAAATTAACAATGATTCTGCCAACAATGCAACATATGTATGAGTGCTAGACTGAACAAAGTTTATTTAAATCCGTCTTAAGTTCTTTACTCTTCCAAGTTCAACAAATTTGGTGCTATCACATGCAAGCTAGTCATTTTAAGTAGGACAGCCAACAATTCACATCTGCCTCAGTGGAAGATGGGAATGGAGTACATATCCAAAATTTATACTCAGACACGCAAGAACCTAATCCAGCAAAAGAACCAACCTGGGGAGATCGCAGCGCGACGGTCTCCACCGCCATTTGGAGTAAGATGTGTCCGGGCGGCCGTTCTCGGAGCACCGGAACCCGACGTCCAAGAAAGGGCAGTCCTTGGAGTCGTAGAGCGGGTAGCTGTCGTCCCACACCCATTCCCCATCGAACAGGTCGCACTCGTCGGCGCGGGCCTTCCCACGCGTCTCCACCGCCGCCTCGGCCGCGATGGAGACCCCGTCGCTCCAGAGCTTCTTGGGCGCCGACATGGCAAGCCCAATGGCCGCCGAGCAGCGGAGCGAGACGGCGCACACGAGCAGCACGAGAGCGGCGGCGACGGTGACCACCGCGGCGAGCCCCACCATCCCGGCCTTCTCCAGCGGCCTCTTCATCACCCGCCTCGCCAGGCGCTTCGCGGACGCCCCCACCGCCCCCGTCAGCGCGCCGCACGAGGCCAATATTTGCTCCTCTCGCTTCTTCTCCTCCGCCGAGCACCAGACTAGCCTACGATGGCCGCATCACTCGTCAGAAGCCGGGAGCTTGTGCGCCGCTGACATGAAGCCTAACGAAGTGGGGGGAAGACGAAGGCGAACGAACGATGCGTCAAGTACTCATTTGCCATTACGGCGGCGGTTTAGCCGTGTGATGAGGGGAATGTGGCCGGCGCATGGGAGGGGGAGCGTTGCGTGCCTTCCTCTCCATTCCGGAGTAATTAGGTTGTTTTTGGTTTGTGCTACCTCCCCGTCCCTCATGCCTCTTTTGCAATAGAGAAATTTTAAGTTTTTTTTTAAAAAAAAATACACTATTTTAAGGAAATTTTAGAGGATTTAGTTTAATTCACGTAAAATTTATATAAAATTATTGTATTATATAATAGCATAAAGAATTCTAAAGGATCTGAATTAAATCATATAAAAAATTCTGTTCCAGAGAAAAAACATAGGAATGGATTGTCTCTTACTATAGAATAATACATGATTTCAAAATACATGAATACTAGAGATAATGTATTTTGATGGTTTATATAAATTAAAATATATGAATTTTGAAGAAAATCACATGGGGAAGAGAGTGAGTAGAGAAAGAAAGAGTATATCCATGGACTTCTCAAAGAAAAAGAAAATAGTTGTATGAGTTCATGCTCATTTTTCTTTGGAATAAGCCTTTAGAAATCTAATCAAAGGATTTTTACAAACCAAATCCTTTGTTACAAAGGATGTCATATGAAAATTTTTGTAAGTATCTAAATTCTTTACAAATCCTTTGAATTTCTTTCGTTCCAAAAGAGTTCTAAAGACTTTGTTTTTGAGATAAAGTTGATGAATTAGTGATTAGAGTAAAAAAATTAAAGTGTCCCTCGTTAATAAGAAAAATAATATTGTGAAGTGGTAGATAAGAGATATGTAAGAGATATTAAAATAAAAAAACTTATTGATTTTTAAACTGAAAGTATGTAAGAAGTTGAACATGGAGTTTTTTGATAAAATTGAAAAGAGTCAGAAATAAAGTCTTTTTATGATGGAATGAGTATTTTCAACTTAGTTTCCTATTTGAAAATTTTAAAATTGAATTAAATAGCTTAAAATAACTTAGGTTTGTGAAAAGTATGTAAAGTTCTAAACTTAAAGTTTATTCTACATATTCTTAGTCAACGGTAATTTAGTATAACCATAAAGTTATGTATCAATTACCCATCATATCATATGTGTATAATATTAGTTTATTTATTTTTCTTGTCTCATCACTGATTTTTAATTTTTAGAATTTGCAACTTAACCAAATAACTGTAATTATTCATTGTATGTTGGTTTAATCGAGATTGGTTAGTACCACGTTTCGTGTTGTAATTTTTTTGATTAGTGCGTGGGAGGGAAAGAATGATGCATAGAAAGATGGTGAGGAGGGTACGAAAGATAGGATGTTGGTTTGTCCTTGTACGCAATGCAAGCGAGCAGTGTGGTCTACGTGGGGTATATTTGTTGACATGGTCTAAAAACTATCACTGTTTGCGATAAGGCATGTACTCCGTAGTCAAGAACACTCTAGCCCACGTCAAAAAAGAGCAAGGCTCTTTGAACACGAGAATTTTACAGGATTTATGGCAAATCCTTCTAAATTTCTTTAAAATTCCTCTATTCCGAAGGAGACCTAAGCCACTTTTAAATAGTTTTGGTTTATTTATAAATCAGTTTAAGTTCAACTGTCAAAATAAGTTGTGCATTATGAGTGATAAAAAATATTATATTACGGATGGATTTAGTTTTTAATTGATAATAATACTATTATATATGATATTTTTAATATTAGATGAAGTAAAGATTCAAATAAACTCAGTCTTAAAACAAGTGTTTTTTCCACTAGCACTAAGCAATATTGGTTACTTTTAGAGCAATAAGTTAACCATCGGTTGAGTAGAAGGGGGCTAAATTTCGTAGGAGTATATTTAGTTTGGTAAAATTATCTTAAAACAACGGTTTCAGAGATTGCATCTTATGATTATATGTTTATCATCAAAATTAGATATGAAAGATTGCATCGCATAATATAGATTTAGCATTAGAAACTATCGCAAAACTATTAAGTTTTTTAGTCCCTCATAAATAATAGGTCTCATCTATTAGAGATCTGTGTGTATATATGTAATAATTAGTTAACAATGTTCAATATTGTGAAGCATGGTGTTCTAATTAATTAGTTATCTTGTGAATCATTGGACTATGAAGTTTGTGTGCTAGAAATATTGCGTATTTGAATGTTGTCCTCGTTAAATACTTAGAGCCCTGCTTGGAACACCAGTTTAGAAAAAGCTAGCAATTTGCTTCTAAACATGGCAGCTAGCTCTCCGACTGTTTAAAAGTTTGAAATTCTGTAAGTATATAAATCATGAGAATTTCAAAACGTTGATGTTTTTAGCTTCTGCATTCTATAACTACACAGTTTTATAAAAAGAAAAACCAGAAGCTGAAAATTCTATAAATAGGTGCAACAGTTTACGGCCTAAAAGCAAGAGAGGCCAGGCCAAGCCAGTTCAAACTGGTACGTGTGATACACATTGTGGGACCCAGCACCATAAGGTAGGCACCGCCGCGTCGCTGGCCCACATGTCACACGGGCTCACTCGCTGCCATCTCCCCGGAAATTCCTTTCGATCATATATGAAAAAATGAATTTAGATCTAAATATTTTTATTTGATATGAATTTAAATATGAATTTTTTTTGGATATGAAAATAGATATGACATCGATGGTATCCGATAGATACGGATTTGGATTCGGATAATCCAGATAAATCTTATTTAAATTATTTGGATTTGTAGACCCATTAAACATTTAGGCTCAAATATTTGTAATCATTGATTTAGGTAAATACTTAAGGCTATAATCTCATTTAAACATTTAGACTTCAACGGTCAGGCGCATACTTAAGGCTTCAACAGCCAGGCGCCCAGGCAAGGCAAGCTCTGTCCGCCGGTCTCCGTTCAATAGCCAACTCCGATCTAGCCGCCACCCGACCCCGTCGTCGGTATCCTTTCGCCGATCTCTGTCCACCGGTCCCCGGATTGCGCCCGACGTCGCCCTGGCCCACGCGTCGACGCCGCCCTAGCCCGCGCCCCGACGCCGCCCCGGTTGCCGCAGCTA
>KE371474.1:747792-789209 GCA_000418225.1 Zizania latifolia | reverse complement strand
CCCGCCGTCGCCCTGCCCCGGCCGCCGCCTACCTCGGGCCTGCCCTGCTCTGTGCCTCTTCCTGCGCAGGAGAAAGGGAAAGAAAGAGGTAAGAGGAAAGAGGGAAGAGAGAAGAAGGAAAGTAGAAGAAAGAGAAAAAAGAAAGAAAGAAAAGAAAAATAAGAAAAATAAAAGAAGAATTTTTTTTTGAAATATAGAGATTTTCTAAGACTACTTGGTCTGTAACATACAATCTATATTTTTATTTTCCATAATATAATGGGTTATTATTTCATGCACTTGTAATTCAAATTTAACTTGTTTCAATTTAAATTCTAGAAACATAATTAATTAATAAAAAATAGCTAACTGACTTAGAAAAATGCTAATTTTTTTCATGGGATAAGATACGTTGTATTTTAATGTAGAAAAAGTTCAAGTTCAAACAAGAATGTAACCGATGATTTGCTTTTAAACCCAACATATTTATTCTTTAAATCATAATTCGTTCTCAGAGAATCTATAGCTTTCTGAACATCCTATGTGACAACTTTCTTAAAATATTTTTAAATTTTTATTATAGCATCTACATATTATATTATAACACTATGATAGCTCTTGTGTTTTTCAGACTTCATTTGAATTTTTTAGAATTAAAAAACCTTTAAGCTCTACATTGCGAGTGTCGCAACCTGGATTTTTCAAAATTTCTTTCCATTATTAGGTACGGCCTATGAATGGACTCAAAAAATGAATATGATTTTTATACAAATTTTGGTTCATTATTTCATGCACATGCAGTTCAAATTTGACCTATTTCAATATAAATCCTAAAAACACACTTAATGAATTAAACATAGTAAACTAACCTAGAAAAATACCAAATTTTTACACACTTAATAAATTAAACATAATAAACTAACCCAGAAAAATACCAAATTTTTACATATGTTGCATTTTGATCATAGAAAAAGTT
This sequence comes from Zizania latifolia, assembly GCA_000418225.1. Classification (NCBI taxonomy): domain Eukaryota; kingdom Viridiplantae; phylum Streptophyta; class Magnoliopsida; order Poales; family Poaceae; genus Zizania; species Zizania latifolia. The sequence goes on along the minus strand of KE371474.1, from coordinate 788,254 downwards.
TCAAGTTCAAACGAAGAGTTAACTATTGATTTGCTTTTAAACCCAACCCATTCATTTTTTAAATCCTAATTCATCATCGGAGAATCTCTAACTTTCTTAACATAGTACGTGATAACTTTCTTGAAACATTTTAAATTTTTTATTACAGCATCTATGTATCATATCATAATATCATGACATATCTCATGTTTTTTAGACTTCATTTGATTTTTTTAGAATTAAAAAACAATTAAGCTCCACGTTGCCGATCGAGTGTCGTAACCTAGATTTTTCAAAATTTCTTTTAATTTAGTCGATAAGAACTAAAAATGGATTTAAAACATGAATATGATTTTTCTATAAATTTTAGTTCATTATTTCAAGCGCTTGCAGTTCAAATTTCACCTATTTCAATTTAAATCCTAGAAATATTCTTAATGAATTAAAAATAGTAAACGGATCTAGAAAAATGCAAAAATTTTACATGAAATAAGATATATTGTATTTTGAGTGTAGAAAAATTTTCAAGCTAAAACCAAGTTGTAAATATCACATAGGCTCGAAAAAATATACTCGGCGAAAACCCTTTTTGCCGAGTGCCCGAAAAAATACACTCGGCAAAGAGCTGGATACTCGGCAAAGATCTGTTTTCCCATAGTGAATGTTATATTTTCTTTAAGATTTTAAAAAGAAATGGGATCTTTTAAAAGATTGTAGAATTCAAAAAATTCTAAATTTGGAGAATGTTTATTATCTACTAGACAATTTTTTCTGATAAATATCCGTAACCGTATTCGTATACGATAATATTCATTTCCGTATTCGTATACAGAGTATCCAAATCCAAAAAAAATATAATATCATTAATATCCATCCGTATCCGATCCGTTTTTATCCCTACCCACAATATCTCTGCGATTCTCTCCCACTTGGCCGGCCACTCCTGCCCCTGGCTCCGCATTCCACCACTGGTCCACTGCGGCGCATCGACGAGTGGCATGGTGTCCCTGCCGGGGACCGGCGTCTCCGCTCGGGCCGATCTGCCGGGCCTCCTCCACTACGGCGCCATCAAGTAAGTAACACTATTGTCACTATTGTCACGTATCATCATATATATATATTATATATAAAAGCACTTCAGAAATTATTTAAATCAGTTTGCACATTTAAATATATAAAATATTTGATTTTATAGATTAGAGGATTAAGTATACTTTTTTCTTTATAAAATGACCGGAACTCATTCAGTTTTTTTAGATGCATTGTTAACCCTTCTGAGTTCCTATATGTAGGTGGAAGGTCCTACAATCCTTAGAGCTCTGTATTATGAGGACCTTATGATCTCCAGCCATTGTTGGCCAAGAAAAACCTCTGTAGATGGTGGTGTAACATAGTGGCAAGGCATACAACTGATCTGTATCATCTTCCATCATAAAAGAGAAGAGCTACCAGCATGGCAAGAACTTACCCGAGCTCGCCGCTGAGGCCCAGGTCGCTGCCATGAGAGCCGAGGCGCAGGCTTGCTGCTGCGCACGGTAATGGATCGGACCGAAACTGGATCGCTGCAATTGAAAGCGATCCAAATGAATCGGACTGCTGGACGCTCGAATGAATTGCCTCGAGATTTTTTTTAAATAATACATTTTTTAAAAAAAATTTAAATTTGGTACGCGAATTTCAAAATTGGCAAAAATACGTTCTGTCGGTATTTGGTCTGTCGATCTAGACCGATCGACCCTAGATCAGCAGATGGTATACCGATCTAGGCCGATCGGCGTAGATCGGCTGGGGCCAGGATTCTGTCGATGCTTTATGTGCCAATCTAGTCCAATTCGGCCTAGATCGATACATGAAGCACCGACAGGAACTCTATATAAGAGGGCCGAAGCCCCCCTCCTAGCCATCGCGCGCCCAAGCCCTCATTCTTCTACAAGGCTTTAGGTATGTCCTCTCCTCCCCTCTTTTCTCTTCTTTAAATAGTTTAGCTGTAGGGTAGCTAGTTTAGGGTAATTTAGGAGTAGATTAGGAGTAATTTAGGAGTAGTTTAACAGTATTTTGAGGTAATTTAGGACTAGTGTAGTAGTACTTTATGGGTAATTTAATAGTACTTTAGGAGTATTTTGGTGGTACTTTTAGAGTAATTTAAACATCATTTAGAGATAATTTAGGGGTACTTTAGAGATAATTTAGAGGTAATTTAAATATAGTTTAGAGATGATTTAGGAGTACTTTAGAGATAATTTAGAGGTACTTTAATCATCATTTAGAGATAATTTAGATGTACTTTAAACATACTTTAATGATTATTTAGGGTTACTTTAGAGACAATTTAGAGGTACTTTAAATATAGTTTAGAGATAATTAAGGGATACTTTAGGTGGTACTTTAAACATACTTTAGCGATAATTTAGGGGTAGTTTAGAGATAATTTAGAGGTACTTTAAACATAGTTTAGAGATAATTAAGGGGTACTTTAGAGATAATTTAGATGTACTTTAAATATACTTTAGTGATAATTTAGGGGTACTTTAAATATCTGACCAAGTTGCTGAGTCTAGAGTACAATTTGAGGTCGGCTAGAGTATCTAAGTCCAAGAGGTGATCTCCGAGACGAATGTAGTGCCACATTCTGGGAACGCTCCCCCGTCTACGATAGCTAGGATTACTGAAGTGCAAGCTGATGAAGGGGAGGACATAGAGGCCATACCTAACTTGCTAGAGAGAGATGACCAAGACTTCAAGAAAGTAGTCGACTAGGCAGATCTCGTGCCGCTCAGTGTCCAGACACCGTAGCATCTTTAGAGCATCCATCCCTGATGGGTTGGCAGGTTTGTTAAGCAAGTATAATATCAGTTCATGTTTTATTTTTATTTCGTCACGTGACTAACATTTTCTTCGATGCAGGTTGCGCGGTGCTGGCTTACTCCCTCTGGCTAGATTGGTAAAGGGATTAACCAGGTTTCCATTCGATCGAGCTCTCATCACGGCGTGGGTCGACAGGTGGAGGCCAGAGACACACACATTCCACCTACCTTTAGGGGAGGTGACGATTACGCTGGAGGATGTGTCTTTCCTGCTAGGACTTTCACTAGAAGTAGCAGCAGTTGTGCCCGACGATGTTGAGCCAGAGTGGCGCGTTGACCTACTCGCGTGCTTCGTGGGCGTCCATCCCGTCCTGCCTAGCGGTGAGGCAGTCGAGGAGTTCGACTCCACACATGGGCCGACGCAGAGTTGGTTACATCAGTACCAGGTACGTCGTTTTAACATAGTAATAACATTGAACATTAACTTATCCTTGTTGTATACTAATGTTTGCCGCCCTTTGTTAGGCGGAGCACCTAGCCCCCGATGCTGACGATTACACCGTTAGCCGCCACTTGGAGGCTTACCTCCTTTAGCTTTTCGGCTGGGTGATGTTCATCAGCACGCATGACGACATCGTCGACAAGCATCTGATGCAGTTTGCTCGAGCCATTGCCGATTCGGCGGATGACGGTGTGCCATAGTACTCATGGGGATTTATTGTTCTTTGTGCCACATACCGTGCACTTTGCGATGGATGTCGACGACGGACAAATGGTGCGTTGATTACTGGGTGTCCACTATTGATATAGATTTAGTCTTACGAGAGGGTGTAGATTGGTCGACCCCAGGTTGACATGACACCGTACGCAGGAGGGCTGCCAGACGAGAACATTGACCTACCGATGATGGGTACACTTTGGTGTCGACGACGGGTCAGTATTTGTTGTACTTAATCATTCACCAAAATTAATGTTGTATTGATATTTTCTCTTTTACAGCCATCTTGGGCCCACTCTCAAATCCACCTCTCATACCAAGACTACACGGCGTAGCTCAATAACATTCGAGCGCACGACTTTCATTGGAGACCTTACCTGCCAGGCAACATCGCCAGGCGCACGCCTCACGGGCTCTTCGCCTTGTGCACGTGGGACGTGCAATACTAGAGGATACGTAGATGCCTCGTATTCGACGTCATCATCGAGGGATATGCTTTCCACCGTGTTTATCGATAGTTCGGGTGAGCGCAGTACTTCCCATGTCCTATACATGTCCAGGGGCCTGCCCAGATGCACCGGTGAGTTGCTGCACACGTACATATGAACTAGTTATCATGTTCTGGTGTTATCTACCATTGTAAACCATAATTTACACTTGTTTGCTGCAGGAACACGCGGAAGGGAGTCTCTAGCGGCATCCCATGGGAGGTTAGGATGCAGCCATGGGTTGCGCAGTGGGAGGGTGCGCTGGAGGACCTAGACGAGGAGGAGGATGGGTATGACCCTACTATGTACCATGACTACCTCTGATAGTACTCCGTTCACACCAGGATTCGTCTCGTTTGAGGATGGGGCGTTGGTTCTCCACCTGCTCCTGGTGTGACGCACTAATATCCTTCTCAGATAGCCGCTGCCCAGCACGAATTGGTAAGTACATGAATTATTTAATCCCCGATGATTAATACTACGTGTTTATTTGACTTATTCTTTTATAGTCCGATCACATGTGGAATGCACAGAACTATGTCGACGGGATCGTTCAACGGTGGGTCAGCGAGGTTAGTGTGGTGCACAACCCACTGGACTGGACGGCAGTGCGAGCGGCTCTCGATGAGCTCGACACTTCTATCAGCCTCACATCTGCACGACCACCTTCTCGTGCCGCTGACACTCAGCCACCTCATCCACAGCCAGTCCCTTCGATGCAGTCACCGCTGGTTTAGTATCCGCCGCATCAATACTTATACGGTCCAGGCCTATCGCTGGTGGTGGGCCCATCGTCGGTGATGGGCCCATCAGGACATGCTGCACCGCCACCGTTGGGATATGGAGCACATACGACACCTGGTAAGTATTGTGTAATCTTACACCAATTTTTATCATAATCTACCATATGTCTCTAATAACTTATTGTTTATACAGCACTGTATCCGTATCATTACTAGCGAGCCGGTGTGGACCCCACGTATCACAATCCATCTGGACCGGTAGACTCCGATGTCGGAGGCTAGCATGACTCAGCATGTTATGACGTTTGGGAGCGTGGCACCGCTGAGGTGTTCGGGCCTTCGCAGCTTCAGTGAGCCCCACCACCGACGCAGCCGGAGGACCAGGCCGCCAGGACGCCTAGGGTGTGCTATTTGCCGAATAGGTTTACCTTCTCGGACTAGCGACTGAGACGCACTCGGGGTAGGTGTGGTGCTTAGTATGGCGTGTGGTTGTTATCGTGGGGACGGACGATTTGTACCGAACCATTTTTACTATATATCATACTATGTCATTATGTACTTGCTATTGCGATTATGCACTTGATAGTATATCTACTTCTACATATTACTTCTTCTTTTGCTTCTACATTATAATGCGATGTGTTTTACTTAAAAATCTGATCATGTCTTATTCTATGTAGCTAGATGGCTTCCTCCTCTACTAATCTTAGAGGGAGCGAACTTCCGGACTGGAGGAGAGATCCTTTCGCTTGTCTCATTGCTCCATGGACCGATTGACTATTATGCTATTATGGGGATTGGTGCCAACTAGAGATAAAAAAATGACATGACATTCATGGAAAGAGGTACTTTCTTTGCCCCCACATTGAGGAGGAGTTGTTGTACCCGAACGTCAGAAGGAAATCGGACAGAAGGAGGTGTGGCTTCGTTAAGTGGGTGGATACTGAGAAGTTGGTCTTCGATGGACGTTGGTTCTCTCCTAGCGAAACAAACGCACAGTACGCTGCAAGGAAGGAGGAGTACGAGCATCGTGCCCAATCCGAGCAAGGTGATCGGAGAATCAATCCGATTGGAGTGCCGCCGTGGCTTCAACGCCCCAAATGTCACTGCAGAGACCGCTGCCAGGTAATGACCACAACGTCAGGACAAGCTGCTGGCAGAAGATACTTCATATGTCCTACCATCGAGGATGACTTTGTGATGAGCATGAGAATATTAAATTACTTCATTCATCCATTGATTACTAGCTTTGGTGTAAGTAACTGTAATTATTTGGTCTTACAGGATAATCCAAGGAAGTGTGGTTTTACTGAATGGATCAACGATTCAAGGCAACAATCCACCAGAGAGCCTATACGACAAGCCGAGACTGCGGAGGAGTACACGCGGAGGAAGGAAGAGCATCGGCTAAAGGTGGAGCATGCTAGTTCAAATTAGATGATAAATCTCCTAGGAATCCTCGAGTGGGAGCAACGACCTACGTGCACCTGTGGTAGTATTTGCATGCTAAGAACTTCGCTTGGAGGGGAATTAAGGGGAATGAGAGAATTCATGTGCCTCAACCTATATGACCACTTCGTGGTAAGGGATAACAACTAAATCACGGCTTATTTTGGCACTATTTTCTACCGTAACACTTACCTTCATGTCCGTTACGACAGCAAAATATAAGGAGATGCGCATTTCATCATTGGGTAGATGTAGCATCACCTACGTACGAGGATGGTTAGATCACAGAGGCGAAAATTCACTCCGAGTACGAAACAAGGAAAAGAGAAGCTAATGAACGAGCAAGGACTACAAGATGGCGTGAAGAGGATAGACAACAGATGTCATACTTTAAACAGCAAGAGCAAAGGTACTGAGTGGAAAGAAAACAGGCTAGATGCGATAGGGAAGAAAGACAACGGAGAAATCAGTAAGACCTTCCTGTCCGTACTACCAGTATACCATTTGTAATCTGTTGAACTAGTTATTGCGCTTAGTTTCTGTTGGATTGCTTTCGAACAGCTTCAGGTATTGTGCTATATGCATTGAAACCTTTTTATCTGCCTGTTCTTCACTATCTACTCACAATTTGAATATCTTGCACTTACACTTCAATACCACATTTTACGAGCTTGTTTGCAGATGTGTGATTCTCTGCAAAATAGATTTTACAATCTTGTTTCAAATTAGAGAATGAGAAAATGTGCAAATTTCTCTAATTCCACATAATATTTTACAATATTACGGATATATAACATATTAATACAAAAAATAGGGTTTTTTAATATTGAATTTGTCAAAAAAAATTAATATTGAATTTGTTAAAATAGAAAAATATAAGCATCAATCGGCATTTGATCTACCGATCTGGGCAGTTTGGCCAAGATCGGTAGACCATCTGCCGGTCGGCCTAGATCGGCAGATCAAATGCCGACAGGACCTAGGACACTAGCCGATCTAGTCGATCGGTCTAGATTGGCACACCAAGTACTGATAGAAGGTCATTTTTATAAATTTTGAAATCCGCGTACCAATTTTAAAATTTTGAATAAAAAATGTATTACTTAAAAAAAATATCTTGCCTCGATCGGCCGAAAATTGGCGGCAACACAAGTCGGCCCAAAACAAGATTAGCGGCTGCGCTGGGGCTGAAACCCCGGATTACATTTATCAGCACGTTTTAAAACTCCTAATCGCGTAATTTTTATAAATAATTTTACAAATATTTCGTATAAAACATTTTAAAAACTAACTTTCGACTTTCTATTATTTAATACTTAATTAATTGTGCCCTAATGATACATTTCGTTTTTCGTGCGTGCAAGTATTTTTATGTTTATTAGCGCCGAACGGAACAATATCTTGTGGCTTGTGCTATCCGAAGGGAGTAGGATGGGTTGTTCGTTTAAACTTTTTGTATAAAGTAAAAATCAAATGGTTTAGGTAAATATTTTTAATCTGTTCATAGTAGATCTAAGATTTATTAGAATTAAATTTGATCAGTTTTAGAAAAATATTGGATTTAGAGCTTAGGCTTTGACTCGTCGACGAAGAGGCCGTAACAAACTGGATTATTATAATATGAATATGTTATGAAAACTAATATAAACAATATTGATGATTAAATCTTTTTTCAAAGAAGTAGATTAGAAAGCGAGACACGGGTACTCTGACCAACTGTAAGTATGGAACAAACTCCCCTCCAGAATTATGGATTGAGATACTTTGTTCCTCGATGTCAGAGGGAAATCGTGAGATATCGTAGCCGTTTAGCTGTGATCCGACAGTGAACACAAGCGTAGATAGAGGACAGGATGGGGAAGGGCTAGGGTGGGGCGGCATAAGGAGGGCAACGTGGAGGTCAATGGAAACGGGACGGGACGGCGGTCGGAGTGGGACGGGGCAACGGTCGGAGCGGCGTCTGGCGGTCGGGACGACGGCGTGGAGAGCACCGTCGGATCACAGCTGAATGGCTGCGATCGTGACTTCTAACACGATGTAAGAGGATGTCAATCCCAGGATTATGGGTTTCTCAACCAGCCATACTCTAGCATGCGTAGAATGTTTTTCTCTAATCCATTTTGTGGACTGTTATTGTAACTGAATAGTGAATTGAGCTTAAATGAGCCTTGTGGTTCATGCACCACCACTGCACTTCGGTACTGTGGAATTCTTGCGGCCGAGCTAGTGCAGTGCTAAAAATTGGATTTTGTCTATGGATTTAGAAAGATAAATCAGTAGTTTTGAATGATTATATTTTAGATATAATCAAATTTGCATTTATCCATCTTTTTTACCATCGGGTGCGCCGCCTCCTCTCCACTCTCCAGCATGCCGATCATATAAATTTAAAATTTATCTCTGGTATCAATTATTTTTGGCATAATTTTACATTTTCTAATTTCTTCTGTCACTAATTATAATTAAGATGACAGTGTAAAGCATTTTAACCATTCAACGAAATAAGATCAAATGTTAGATTCATTCTGACATTAGAAAGTAAAATTTCTCAAAAAGCTAGCGCTGCTCTTCCTCTTCGGAAAGAACTTGATATCTCACTCACCGAACAGGAAAATCGAACATGCGAATTGATCAGTGGAAATGGCACCAAAAGCTGTAATTGAAACGTTCGGCGAATAAACGAAAAGCATGTCTTTTATCGACCTGGTCTGGCGGCCGAAAGCTCGATTAGGCCTACTCAAAATTAGTGTGCCAAATGGGTCGCCACCATTATCCACTAGCCTGCCGCCGTACTGCCACTTTCTATCAGGCCGAGCTAGTGAAAATAAAAGTGTTGCAAAGATTATGCTTTGTTTTGTGAACTGATTTTTAGTTTAAGAGTTAATGTTAGATTTCTTGGACTTCTAAATGCGCGTTTGGTTTAGTTTTTTTCAATCAGTTTCTTATTTAGAAAGCTAAAAACTTAACCAAATAAATATCGGATGAAATAAGTTTTTTCAATGGTATTAGATTTTTGTCATCACATAGTAAAGTTGTTCGTCCCTGGATTCCACAAATTTATGGTTTACGTTGTTCGATCCCTTCATCGGTTGTTATGAATTTATTATATTTATTGTTAATTAAGATATGAAATCATTATTTTCTATTGTAAACTTTATAACATCACTCTAGTGTATATCCGTAGCTACTTTAACTAAACAATTTCGTTGATTTTGCATAGCTCATAATAGTTTTTATTTCATAACTCAGTTTTTTTTTCAAAATCTATAACTCAACCGATACAAATATTATCGATAACTATATACTAAATATCGTTTTGTTTTTTTAGCACTTTACGTGACTCCTGACTTTCTGCTACGCGGAGAACAAAAGAGAAGAAAAAAGAAATCACTAGTCTCCAAAAAGCCTTGCTTTTGAGCTCATGATATCTGAATTTCCAACGTCGTCTCAACGTTCTTATATTTCTGTCGGTGAATCACTGAGCAATACACCCAAGGGATATATAAGGTGGTGATTAGATATGTGTAAGGAAAGCGCAATGTCTTCAAATCCGATGGTCGACTCTAGAACACAAGAGCCAAGATTTATACTGGTTCGGGTTTTCTGTAGGATAATAACCCGATGTTCATTGTTTTAATGTATAATATGATGATGGAGCTTACAATACGACGCAATTAAACTATGAAGGCTTAATGCGTCGAAAGCAAGAAAAATACGAGGATGCTAGATGGCCAAATGTTCTGATGTCTAGCTGATAGATGTCTTTGGGAGGGTGCCTCGTCTCCTTTATATACTCAGAAGATGAGACCAACAACCTAGGATTCTATCCCGAGTCGATCTAAGATTACATACCAAACTCGGGTTCTAAATCCCTAATTACATAAATTCTGATACAAATATATCTCTTCATACTATATCCGGAGTTCAGTCACCCGATAAGGACTCAACTTTTCTTATAGGAGCCGAATCCCCTACATGGGCCATACCGGACGGCAATGCTAGACTTGGCCTGCTCTTGGTCCGGACTAATAAGCCTAATCGTGATATACCTAGGGGTCACATCTCCGACAGCAACCCTCGAGCTCTTCTTAGCTTGGTTCAAAATCTTTGACTAAACAAGCTGGGAGGAGCTTTTCTTTGATCTCTAAACCTTGACACTTCTGTGAAATTCTGATAGTCTTGAAGAAAGCTTTGATTTTTTCCCTTTGTGTGAGGTGCACCGTGTAGGTGCACCCACACGTTGTAGCCCCCGAGCCTCGAGATAAATGAAACATTTAGCTCGAGAGTCAAAACATAATCTACAAAGAAAGCCTTCTGGAAATTCTATCTCTCGATGAATCCTTTGAGAAACCTCCTTGAAACTTTGTTGATGTCCCGAGACCATCATGGTCTTGAGCGTGGTTGATCTTGAGTCCTCGGACGCATAAGTCCTCAGGCGTGGAAGCCCTCGGGCGCATGGATCTTCGAGCGCTCAAGTCCTCGAGCAGGTAAGGTCCTCGGAATTACGAATCCTTAGGCATAAGCCCCCAAGTTGTGGGAGCCTCCGAGCGCACACGTCCTCGGGCACATAGATCCTTGAGCGGGCGAGCCCCCGGGCATGAGGGCCCTCAAGCACGTGAGCCCCCAGGCATGGGACCCACGGGTACAGACAAACCCAAACATCGCAGACTCCATCAACGCGCCCAAAAAGACGCGCCCAAAAAGACACTTTTTGGCCTTCGTCTCCCGCAATTAATGCGCGGCAGTTTAACGTGACAGAGGGGACGCTCCGCCTCTGATAGGCCCACGTGTAGGCGCAGTTAGCGGATAGAGAAGCTGAAACATCAGGCTGTCTCGGCCATAATAGGCGTGACGACCGAGGGGACGCTTCAATCACGGCGATTGCGCCTTGCCCTAGGGCGACGGTTGGGGGATTATTTAAGTCATTTCCTTCGTCACTATGCCATATACTGTCGGTTTGAATCCTTGCCCTCTGCAACTGTCTGCTTTTATTCGCTTCTCCTTCTTTGCTCAACCTACTGGCTCCTCGCCGGTCGAGTCGCCACTACGGTTACGTAGTTTGCTACCAGAAAGCTCGCCATCTCTTCCAGTTGAAGCTGATGGCCTCTGAGGGTTCGCCTGCTCCCCCTCCGGTGGAGTGGGAGAAATCAGTGATGTCGAGGGGTTGACTGCACAAGCTGGTGAGGGCTAGATTTCTCCCAGAGAAGGCGGTGTCCGGGTGGCGTGCGGCGAAGGACGAGGAGTTCCTCACATCGGATACCCACGAGATCGTCTTGTTCAAATCCTTTCTCGAGTGTGGGCTTAGCTTGCCCGCGTATCCGTTCCTTCAGGGCCTCCTGCATCAATACGGGATCGCCCTTGGCCACCTTATCCCCAACTCCATCCTCCACATCACTGTCTTCGTGCACTTATGCGAAGCGTACCTAGGAGTGGATCCACATTAAACCTCTTCCGGTACTATTTCATCCTCCGTCAGTCATCGGGGCCCAAGGCGATCGATGGCGCATCGCTCCAGCTCCACACCATTAGGTTTGGTGAGTACCTAAAGATGTCGGTCTCCTCTTCGAACAAGGGGTGGAGGACGGAGTTGTTCTATGGGATGAACCACCGGTCGGCCATCGAGGCCAACATCGGTCTGAAGCCGGAGCACTCGACGAGCTGGGGTGACTAGGCCCTCTCGTCCGACGAGGACCAGATCTAAGAGCTGGTCATGCTAGTGAAGGACCACTGAGCAAATAGGCTGACCAGGATCGGGGTTGCCGCCTGCTTCCTATTGTGGTGGGTGTTCTCGCTGCAGCTCCTATGCCCTTGTGGATGCCTTGGGCTAGGGTTGCCAAGTGCCTCAACTCCTTCATTATCGGGAAGCCTCGCTTCCCGTCCGACCTCGGGTTCACTACGCATTGTGTCTTGAAACCTCAGACACAGATAAGCCTTTGGCATTATTTTTTGACATTCCTTGTTTCTCTTTTTGTTTTGTGCTTGTACTGATGTCTGACCACCGACACGGTGTGATGCGCCCTAGCCATAGGGTCACACAGTGTACTTCTCATAGGCGCTGCTCCCAGAGCACCCCAGGGGGTTGCCAGCCTCGTCGCCTGCCGGCCCGAGGTGGTCTAGGGCCATTCCTTCTGCTCCCGAAGAAGAAGGGGAAGGAACTGTTGGGTTATGGGGAGGCTACGCTAGCGATTAATTTCAAAAATTTACCCCGTTAGCCCAGGAACCATGCGTGTAATGGGATCATGGATCGTTACCTCAAGCCTCGAGATGTGCTCAGGCAGCGGAAGTAGAGTCGATGAAGCGCGTCCTCGAGCTACTCCTCACGGCTCCGTTCGTTCGTTGGCAATCCGGCGATGAAGGCAATGTGATCCTACGATCCGGCGAACTCCACGAGAAGAAGACGAGCATCACTATGGGAGCAGTGCCTCCATGGTATCCATATGTTCGGGGACAGGATCACCTCGCGTCGGCGTGTTAGTACCACTTGCGAGATCCTAGGAGAGATCGCTACAACGGTTGTAGCTAGGAGAGAGGTGGCGACTAGGGTTTGGTCAAACCAACATCAAACAACAGCCTTTTCGTGCTAGTTCTCCTCTCTTTATATAGTGCCCTATCACGGGTCTTTAATCTGTATTAAAGCCCAACAGATCTAATCTGTTCGCCTAGACCGGAACTTTCGGTTCTGATCGGAACTTCCGAAAATAACTTTCTGTATCGAATTTATTTTGACCCAGAACTTCCGGTCTAACTAGAACTTCCTGTTCGTCCACGCAGGCCCAGAACTTTCGGTCCAGCCGGAACTTCCGGCTCCTCCAGAAACCAAAACTGGGGTTGGCCCGGAACTTCCGATCTAACCAGAACTTCCGGATGCTCCAGAACTCGGAACTTCCGGCCCTCAGCCAGAACTTTCGGTTCCCCCAGAATTCTCTTGAGCACAATTCCATCAATCTCCCACTTGCACAAGAGCCAATTCTTGCAAGCTTTAAAATCCAATCTCCTTAAGCGTGCGACTCAATAGGTTCAAATGCAAACGGCAGATACCCGAAAACTATTTCTGAATTGCCGATCAATAGCGGTACCTAGTAGCACATATTGACCTCCGAAAGCATACAAACTCAAAATCATACTTTTTGAACCTTGATGTACTCACGCATCAATCGCTTTACCACACAACATCAGTCAAGCTCAAGGCGAGATTCGTGCCACCCTTGTTGATAGCTCGACACTTCACTCGATCAAGTAGTGGATTCAATCATGATCAACTCTTTGATCATAGTGGCATGGCCATGCACTTTCCAATCCAACTACCTCGAGGGGCCCAGAGACATCTCTCCGGTTATTTAGGAGGGGTAAATTATATCTTGACCGCTCACATCCCACGACATGTTTCGTGACACACCCGAAAGCAACCTTTATAACTAATCTGTTACGAAATAGCGTTTGGAAGCCCCTAAGTGTGCTACTATATATTCTGAAATCAATAACGATCTCAGGTCTAAGGATTCTGCAGGTACACCATTTGAGATGACAACTAATGGCATATATAAAATAACAATCCCAGCAGTATCTCAAAGTGACTCTATCCAACTCCATGTTCACCAACATGAGTCTACATCACTGATTTGATATCTCCATGTCTATGATCTGTAAAACATGATCATCAATCAGATAGATGTGCTAATCTATAAATCATCACTGTCCCACATGACGATATGAGATTAGGGATCGTTTAGAATAACATCGTAACACAGAGAGTTTCACAAATAAGTCACGCACTTGCTGATCAATATAAAAGATATTTATTCAAGGAACAAGATAATCAATTATTCAAATGTACACTAGCATAGACAAGACAATTTCTCTCACATACACTAGACTCACTCACGCAAGTATCTAATACCCATAGAGCTCAAGTGCGCCTCATGCTTAGGGTGTTAGAGAGGCTTCGTCAATGGATCGGCTATGTTCAAATCTGTGTGCACCTTACATATTTTTACATCACCTCTATCTATAATCTCACGGATCAGGTGATAGCGCCGAAGTATGTGCTTGAACTTCTGGTGCGACCTAGGCTCATTGGTTTGCGCAATGGCACCACTATTATCACAATAAAGGTCCACTAGACTGGACGCACTAGGGACAACACCTAACTCAGAAACAAACTTTCTGATCCAAACTGCCTCCTTCGCAGCTTTTGAAGCTGCAATATAATCGGCCTCAGTTGTCCAAACTTGGTTTTTTGCTTGAAACTCTTCCAACTCACTGTGCCTCCATTGAGGCAGAACACAAATCCAGACTGCGATCGCGAATCATCCTTGTCGGTTTGGAAGCTAGCATCGGTGTAACCACTTGCAACAAGCTCTTCCTCTTCTCCATATACCAGGAACATATCCTTAGTTCTTCTCAAGTACTTAAGGATACTCTTTACTACCGTCTAGTGATTTTCACCCGAGTTTGACTGATATCTGCTCGTAACACTTAGAGCATAAGAAACATCTGTACGTGTACAAAGCATGGCATACATGATAGATCTGATTGCGGAGGCATACGGGATCGCACTCATCTTCTCCAGCTCATCAAGTATCGAAGGACACTGACTCTTGCTGAGAGAAATACCATGTGACATTGGCAGAAAACCTTTCTTAGAATTCTTCATGTTGAATCGTTTCAATACCTTGTCAATGTACATGCTTTGGCTTAATCCAATTAACCTTCTCGACCTATCTCTATAGATCTTTATGCCTAAAATGTATGCCGCATCTCCAAGATCTTTCATTGAGAAATTTTTTCTCAACGAAGACTTGACAGCATCTAGTATAGGAATATTATTTCCGATCAACAATATGTCATCTACATATAAGACCAGAAATACAAGTGAGCTCCCACTAGCCTTCTTATAAACAGAAGGCGCTTCTTCGTTCTTGATGAAGCCAAACCCTTTGACTGCCTCATCAAAGCGAAGATTCTAACTCCGAGAAGCCTGCTTCAGCCCATAAATGGACCTTTGCAGCTTGCAAACTTTCCCAGCATTCTCAGGATCATCAAGACTTTCAGGCTGTGTCATGTACATATCCTCACCTAGATTTTCATTAAGGAAAGCCGTCTTGACATCCATTTGCCATATCTCATTATCATAAAATGCGGCAATTGCTGGATGATCCGGATAGACTTTAGCATAGCGACAGATAAAAATATTTCATCATAATCAACACCTTGAATCTGCCTGAAACCTTTCGTACCAATCGTGCCTTATAGATGTGAACATTTCCATCAACGTCTATCTTTTTCTTAAAAATCCATTTACACTCGATAGTTTTAACACCATCAGGTAGATCGACCAAGTTCCAAACTTGATTCTCTCGCATGGATTCTAACTCGGATCTTATGGCTCTAAGCTATTTCTCAGAGTCTGGTCCCATCACTGCTTCCGTATAGGTCTTAGGTTCATCATTGTCCAACAATAATACGTCATGCAGCCCAGTGGTGAAAACGCTAACCGCTCGGGCGCACGACTTAACCTCTCCGACCAACATGGGGCCGGTGTCTCGACAACAGACTCTGTAACATTTTGCATGTCGAGGTCTAGTTCAGTAGGAGCTGAAACACTTTCTAGTGGTTCTCGAACCTCTTCGAGTCACATCGTGCTCCCACTAACCCCTCTAGAGAGAAATTCTTTCTAAAAAAAACACCATTCCGGACGACAAACACTTTACCTTCTTCCCAGTTATAAAAGTAACATCCTTTGGTTTCCCTAGGATATCCCACAAAGAAGCATTTATCAGATTTGGGAGTGAGCTTATCAGACGTCAAACGCTTTACATAGGTCTCACAACCCCAGATCTTTAGAAAAGACAGCCCGTGACGCTTCCCAGTCCATATCTCATATGGCATCCTCTCTACAGATTTAGATGGAACTCTGTTTAGTGTGAAAGTAGCAGTTTCTAAAGCAAATCCCCAGAAAGACAATGGAAGTTCAGTTTAACTCATCATCGACTGGACCATGTCCAACAAAGTTCGGTTCCTCCGCTCAGACACCCCATTCTACTGAGGTGTACCAGGTGAAGTCAGCTGTGGAATAATTCCACACTGCTTCAGATGATCATTAAACTCATGGCTCAAATATTCACCTCCACGATCCGATCGCAGAAATTTGATTACCTTGCCAGTATGATTTTGTACCTCATTCTGGAACTACTTGAACTTTTCAAATGATTCCGACTTATGCCTCATTAAGTACATGTAACCATACCTACTAAAGTCATCGGTAAAAGTTATGAAGTACTGGAATCCACCTCTGGCTGTAGAACTCATTGATCCACATAGATCAGTATGTACAATGGCCAACAATTCATTTGCCCTCTCACTTTGACCAGTGAAATGCGCCTTAGTTATCTTGCCAAGTAAACAAGACTCACATGTGTCAAACAATTCAAAATCAAATGACTCTAAAAGCCCATCTCTGTGGAGCTTCTGCATGCGCTTCTCATTAATATGACACAAATGACAGTGCCATACATAGGTAGGATTCAAATCATTGAGTTTATGTTTCTTTGTATTAATATTATAAACATGTGTATCCTCAAGATTCAGAACATATAAACCATTCAATAATGGACAAACACCATAGAGCATACCATTCAAAAATATCGAACAACACTTATTCTTTATTACGAATTCAACACCGTCTTCCTCTAAACACGACGAAAAGATAATGTTTCTGCCCAAGGCGAGAATAAAATAATAATTATTTAACTCCAAAACTAATCCTGAGGGTAGCGACAAAAAATAGATGCCGATGGCCAACGCAGCAACTTTTGCACCATTGCCGACGCGAACATCCAATTCGCCTCTTGCGCACTTTCTAGTCCTTTTCAGCCCCTACAACGATTTGTAAATGCGAATCATTGATCCGGTATCAAATACCCATGAATCACTTGGACGAGTAGCAAGATAAATTTTAATAACATTTATACCTGAAGCGGAAGTCACACTTCCCTTCTTTTTCTTTTGTTCTTCCAAGTATAATTTGCAATTCCTCCGCCAATGGCCAGGCTTATGGCAGTGGTGTCAAGTCTCAGAGCTAGCAGGGCCTGACTTGGACTTTCCAGCCGAATTAGACTTAGAGCTCGAGATCGCATCTAGAGCTTTCGCCTTTCCCTTACGCTTTCTCTTCTTACTGTCCTTTTGAACCATCATCACATGACTAGGATTTTTCTTAAGGCTTTCCTCGGCTGTCTTGAGCATCTCAAGCAATTCAGCCAAGGTTTTCTTCATGCTATTCATATGAAAATTCATGATAAATGGCTCGAAGCTCGCAGGGAGCGACTGAAGAATCACATCTGTGGCCAAATCGTTATCAAGTTTAGATTCGAGTTTTTCTAGATTCTCAACGTAACCAATCATCTTGATCACATGAGGACTCACTAGACTGCCTTCCGCCAACCTGCACACAAACAATAACTTTGAGACATTATACCTCTCAGTCCGTGCTTGGTTCTCAAACATGCCCTTCAGCCCCACGATCATATCGTAGGCATCCCTGTCCTCATATTGCTTCTGAAGCTCAGAGGATATGCAGGCAAGCATGAGACAGCTGACATCAATTGAATCACTGGTAAACTTCTCATAAGCCCGCCTTTCAGCAATTGGTATACTATCCGTTGGTTCATCAGGGTGGGGTTTCTCTAGAATGTAATCCTTATTCTCCTGTTTGAGAACGATTCTTAAATTCCTATACTAGTCTATAAAATTTGTTCCAGACAATTTCTCTCTTTCAAGGATAGGTCATAGATTAAAAACGGAAGTGTTCTTTGTAGTAGTTGCCATGATCTACAACAACAAAACAAGGTTCAGCACTATGCTATATTATCTTCTATCAAATAAAATGATCGCTTTCCCTCTTATGACACATTGTGGGACAAGATCCATATTCATCTAGCTCCTAGTAAGTTTTGACATCACTGCTAGAAGATTAGTGACATAAGTAAGCAACACTTGCTAATCACATCTCTATGTGACTCTTGTTCGTTGGGGTAGCATCCAATGCTCGACTCCCAACTCCATGCCCCAAAGCCCAAAACCGTTTTGATAGCTTTGTTAAGTAAACCAATACTATGCATGTGGTGTCCGACATCCACCCTAACTGTTCAAGATAAAAGATGGCATCCTGCTTTGGCAGACCCACCATCGATGATCGAGAACCTTAGTAGGTGCAGCTATTGGAAAGAGCACCAATACTTAATTTTCTAAGGAAAACTATTCTAACATGGTAACGATGCCTACCGCACACAGAACATGAAAGAATAGTATGACAGAAACATAAGTAAACATCACAGGCAATCATATTAACTGTGACATAGTATGATCCTTTCGCATGGCGATCTCCATCTCCATGGTTCCTGTCCTTCGGGTCATCACGCTTCAGGCCTCCATAAACTTGTATCAGTCTATTACACCTAATAGCACTATACTAATTATATGAGCAGAAGCATTTCATATCGACGCGTAGGTCGTACAATATTTGAATAGCCTTGGACTGTAATCAACCATGACACGCAGGCTATGTTATTACAAGCGAGTATCATATACTTTGCAAGGCCAAACCAGTCACAACATTTCTTGCAAAAACAAGTTAGGCGGAATCTAGACGTGACTGAACTGGACCCGGAAGTTCTGGCTCAGAGGCCCGAAACTTCCGGTCGAAGGGCCCAGAACTTCCGACTCAAGGTCGGAACTTCTGAAATCAACATTCTGTCTTGAATTTATTTTGGCTCGGAAGTTCCGAGTCACACCCGGAACTTCCGAAAATAACCTTCTGTACGGAATTTATTTCTGTCCGAAACTTCCGGTCTAACCAAAACTTCCGAAAATAATATTCTGTATCGAAAATTATTTCGGCCCGGAACTTTCGGTCCAACCGGAACTTCCAGAAATCCGATAACAAAAACAATAGAATCAATCTATTTCCACCACATATTACCATATGTGATCGATCCAGATCGAACACTACGCACGTAGGCTCTGATACCACTGTTGGGTTATGGGGAGGCTACGCTAGCGATTAATTTCAAAAATTTACCCCGTTAGCCCAGGAACCATGCGTGTAATAAGATCATGGATCGTTACCTCAAGCCTCGAGACGCGCTCAGGCAGTGGAAGTAGAGTCGATGAAGCGCATCCTTGAGCTACTCCTCACGGCTTCGTTCGTTCGTTGGCAATCCGGCGATGAAGGCAACGTGATCCTAGGATCCAACAAACTCCACGGGAAGAAGACAAGCACCACTATCAGAGCAATGCCTCCACGGTATCCACACGTCCAGGGACAGGATCACCTCGCGTCGGCGTGCTAGCACCACTCGTGAGATCCGGGGAGAGATCGCTACAACGGTTGTAGCTAAGAGAGACGTGGCGGCTAGAGTTTGGTCAAACCAACATCAAACAGCAGCCCTTTCATGCTAGCCCCTCCTCTCTTTATATAGTGCCCTGTTATGGGCCTTTAATCTGTATTAAAGCCCAACAGATCTAATCTGTTCGCCTGGACCGAAACTTTTGGTTCTGACCGGAACTTCCGAAAATAACCTTCTGTATCGAATTTATTTTGACCCGGAACATCCGGTTCGTCCAGGCAGGCCCGGAACTTCCCGCTCCTCTAGAAACCAAAACTGGTGCTGGCCTAGAACTTCCGGTCTAACCAGAACCCAGAACTTCTGGCCCTCAGCCAGAACTTTCAGTTCCCCCAGAATTCTCTTGAGCACAATTCCATCAGGAACTGGGTGGGACGAGCAAATGCTTGAAGCCCACTGAGGTTGGGGCACACGGGGCCCCAGTGCTCAGAAAGCACTGGCTGCTCCTCTATTCGAAGGAGCCTGAGGAAGAGGGTGATGTCGTGATCCCTGAAGTGGCGTTGGCCCCTCCTCGCCCTGTTCCAGCGAAGGAGCCAAAGCGTCTAGTTGCCAGGACGTACCGTATCGAGTCGAGGTGAGGCTCGTGCTTGTATGCACATTGTTACTTCCGCTTCTTTGTTGATCCTTGGACATTGTGACTTGTAGAGTAGCTATGATCGAGCTCCCTTTAGGGCCATCGGTGGAGCAGCCACCGCCGGCCGTGACCACAAGGGTCGAGGTGTCGATTGCCGTGACACCCGAGGATGGTGGCGTGATGTCATAGGGGCCGTGGGTTTGAAAGTGGCGCCGGCCCTTGCTCCGGGCGACGGAGATGCCTCCACGGTGTTTTGGAGGTGGTGTCAACCCTTCGACGGGAGGGTTGGTCACCAAGCAAGCAGTCGGCCCCTAGAGCGGTGGCCGGAGATGGTGCTGTGTAGGTCACGGTGCTTGAGGAGGAGGTCGCCGATCTCCCCGAGAGGATTGCTCTGGTTGTTCGATCCCCTTTCCCGATGGCGGTTGACAGTCTCGAGGTTGGAGTGGGACCAGGACCTCTCGTGTGGTGGCGGCAGCCCCTGGGCTAGTCCATGGCCCGGTGTTGCGAGAAGCTGCAGCCTTGTTGTCACGGCTTGCTGAGGTAAGCCCATTTGTCCTGTGGTTTGATTTTTCCTTGTCCTGCGTTGTCGATCTGCGGTTGTTTTGTCTTGTAGTCGCTTCGGCATGAGCGCATCGACCTTCTGGTTTGGAACGAGGAGCCGGCACGGAGGACCGTCATGGCAGAGACTTCAGCGGGCGCTATGGCGGTGATGGCCAACGATGCCACCCGAATGTCTGAGGAGGTCAACGGCCAAGCGGTGGCCACAAGAGCCGCTGCCGAAGTGGCTACATCCACTGCCGAGATAGTGAAGGAGGTCGAGAGGATCCCCCGGGGCACCCTTTACAAGGTGAAGGCGTCGGTGGATTTGGTGAGCGTCGAATACCAGAGTAAGTGTTTTGCATTTGATTGTCTTTCTATCCTTGCACTTTGTATCTTGACCCTAACTCTTGTCAATCTTTTGTTTGCAGGGAGGCGCGATTGGGACCGTGCCTGGATCAGGGAACTCGAGGGAGAGGTGGTCGAGGTCCACGCGGTGGTTGAGCACGTGCACTCGCTCCTCGTCGAGGATGGCCTCACCGATGTGGAGTTCTGGGAAAAGCTTGAGGGACTCGAGACCCAACTCCGTCTCCTCGTCGGTGAGGCGATGAGAACCGAGGCCGAGCAAGCCTTGGTTTACGTCCAGTCGCACTTCCTGTCGGTGGACCTCCGGCAGCTAGAGCGCGCGATGCTCGCCGGACGACCGTCGATCAGATAGCTACGTTTCGATAGGAGGTGGAAGGTATCGCCGCCGTGATCACTGGAGATCTCCAGTTCCTGCCTCCTCCCGAGGACCCAGCAGCCACGGCAGCGCCCCCTAAGGCCTAGGAGCCAACAGCGGCGCCTCCTAAAGAGTAGTTGTGTTATAATCTATATCATTTAGGAGTAGTTAATATAAAACATGTTTAAGAACTTGGTCTTTTCTGCGTAAAGTGGAAGAGAATCTTCTATGATTTGTAGATTTTAAGTTCTGGAGACGTTTTCATCCCGAGGAACTTAGACAATATAGTGCTCGGTACGGGGCCCTTAGGCTACACACACACTTACCGATATAAGGCCAAACAAGTCCTCGAGGTTCTCGCTGACTTCGGATTTTATTAAGCCCTTCATGCTTCTAAGACAAGGCCCCGAGCCCCCGGTATAGTCATATAGTCTTAGGCGCAGGAAACTAATGTCGCTTACACGCCAATCCAACATCAGGCGTTATGGGTTCTCGAGACTATCGAGACTTTATCGAAGTTAAGGCTTAGGACTCGAACACCCGAGGGTTTCAGCAAGATATTAGGCGCCGAGAGGACGCTAACGCCAACTCTTTTTTCGCTCGTGCGGTTCCTAGCGCCAAACCTAGAGCTAGTTCATAGGGGCACAACCGTTTGAGCTGGACGCATGATGTTTCGCCTTGACCCGACGAGATTCGTGCCTAGCAATTTGTCGATGAAGATGAATAACGTAGTTTTGCTTGGGGTAAAAACTTAAACTTTATTTCATATAAAGCGTAGGGTACATAGCTGGACAAAAGGAGGAGCCTGATCAGGACGGCGTTCGATATCCTTGACAAAATTTGGGGTGACGTCGGGCTGGAGTTCTTTTCTCGAAGGTAGATCGGCTCGACGTCGATCCCCGCTGGTCCGCCGTCTTCTCGATCCCGGTCGGCTACTCTTCATGCATCGTGATGTCCTCTCTGGTCTTCTTACGCCATACCCTCTTGTGGGTCCGTCGTCAGTGTTGTCAATCCTCGGTGTTGTCCTACCGATCCACGGCATCATCTTACCGGTCCTTCTTTGAGTGCTTGAATCGCTCGTCGTTCTTTCGAGGCCCCTAATTGTTCTTCTTGGGACCCTGCGTTGTCATCTCATCGACTCGGTGCGGCGGGAAGAGCTGGATCTAGGGCCACGGTATGGTCGTCAGTAGACTCGGTGTGAGCCCGAGTGAGCCGCGCAGCGAGCCGCCCTCCAGTATGCTTAGGGAAATCCTCCAAATGACGTGAGTCTCAGGGGTGCAGGTCCTAGAAGCTCTTCGAGAAGTGTCAAATGAGTCGGACAGACACCTGCTCAGGGAGCTGATCGAGAGCTAATTCCCGGACAGTGTCGGCTAGACGTTCAGCGACTCGATCTGTCTTTCAAGCGAGAATGGGCTTGAGAGTCCGATGTGATGATCGCTTGGGAGTTATGGATGAATCGAAAGGAATCAGCCTTCTAGTTGAGTCGGCGATGTATGTTGTATCGTTCAAGATAAGCATTGTCCCAGGCTTGGCAGAAAGTCGATACGGTGATACTATCGGATCCTAGTAAAAGCGACGTGATCCCCTACCTGGCATGCCAATTATCAGTGAATCACCGAGCAATCCACTCAAGGGGGTATCCGAGGTGGTGATTAGATGTGTGTAAGAGTAGCGCAGCGCCTTCGAACCTGATGTCGACTCTAGAATACAAGAGCCAAGATTTATTCTGGTTTAGGTATCCCAGAGAATAATAACCCTACGTTCAGTGTTTTGGTGTATAATATAATGGTGAAGCTTACAATACGATGAAATTAAGCCATGGAGGCTTAAGGCGTCGAAAGTAAGAACAATACAAGGATGCTAGATGACCAGATGTTTTGATGCCTAGCTGATATGTCTCTGGGATAGTGCCTCATCTCTTTTATATACTCAGGAGGTGAGTCAAATAATCCAGGATTCTATCTCGAGTCGATCTAAGATTACCTACCGAACTTGGATGCTAAATCGTAATTACATAGATTCTGGTACAAATATATGTCTTCATAATATATCCGGAGTTCTGTTCCCTGATAAGAATTCAACTTTCTAGACTGATAAATCCAATCGTAGAATACTCGAGGTCACATGCTGACAATTCTAAACCTGCATCCATCGATCTATCAGAAAATTTTCTGTCAGTTCATTGCATAGCATGCCGGCCGAATCAAAGAATATGTTTCGGGAATCGATCGGGCATGTTCATCATCGGCGGCTTCTCCTCGTAATTCCGACACATTTTCTTCTGTTCCGGCCTGCGAGGATTCGTTTTGTTTCACCCGATGCATTTGAGCGTGCAGCCCCCAAAATTTTTGATATCCAGCAATTCTTCTGAGATTGATTATGAGTGTTAATATATAACTTAGGTATCTCTAATTAATCTGGTTATCTTTGATTTTCAAACGAACTACTCGTTAGGTGGTGTTGCTCGATTTGTAGGAACGTATTTTATTCATAAACCCTAAACTCATTTGCCTGAAACGAAAGAATAAAAAAACTCATTTGCCTGAAACGAAAGAATAAAATAGCCTGCAAATGCACAAAGAGATGGTTGTCAAATGTGTCAGATACACCGGGTCGCAAGGGGCTGGAATAGTGACGAAGTCGGCATGCGTGCCCGATGGCTGCATGCCAGACGTTACTCAAGATTCTTTCCGGCTGTTTGATCGACGGCTATAACTATATTTACGATATGAAACTAAAATAAATAGTCTAGATTAGTTTATACTTTTGTTATCGAGTTGGTCCGCTCCAGTTATTATCGACCCTCGTATCACGGTAACCGAGCATCAAACCACAGATACCGTTTTCACGAACTGATTTAAATTCAAATTTTAAAATCTAAATTTTGGTCGAATTAGACTGGTTATCGCTCGGTAAATGTGGTTACCTCCATTCGAGTCCGAACTATAACATGTTATAAATTTGTGCAATATTTTAATTCTAAATTTTATTAGGAGAAAAAACTCATAAATAAACAATGATGCATAAAAAGACACTAGCAGATATTTCATGTACTTTGAAATACATGATACCAGAACACATATGAACTACTTACAGAAAAGTAAAAGTAGTAGCAACCAGCGCGTAGAAGTAGTCGACGTTGAGGTTTGCACGAATGGTCACGCACAAGTGCTGCGCAGAAACCTAATTGCCGCCCTCTGCAGGTGTTCTCTGCGGCAATGGTTCGGAGATCCCGCTATCCTTCATATCTGGTGCACGCCGAATAGAAGGCCGATGAAGTCCCGGCAGCACAACAAGCTCATCAGAGCAGTGGAGCAGAGATGGAGAAAGGAAGAATAGGGAAAAGCACACTTCAGATTGGATGTCTCTAATTCTTTTATAGATAGCCATAGTTATGTCAGAATAAATTTACTAGTAACTGCTAGAATAAAGTTACTAGTAACTGTCAGAATAAATTTACCCAATTATTACTAGTAACTGCCAGAATTTATTTCACATAAATTTCACCACAAATACTAGTAACTGAAGTTTTAAACTAGCATGTAAATAGCTAATTAAATTTCAGTTTTAATCACATTAAAACAGTGTATTTAGATACAGATAATATGTACATAAAAGTCTAAAAAATTCAGATTGACTTTTAGTTAAGTCTACAATGAGTTTTCTCTATTTAATAAATAAATATAACTCCACATTATAAATAGGTCTTCATCTCACTAAATTCTTATAAATAGATCTTCATCTCACTAAATAATGAAATAGGTCATTTCTAACATAACCGGCTCAGGTCTGAATGACGATGACGATGAGATACATGACGAGTGGCCATCCAAACGACCAACACCGTGCACGGAAACCTAGGAGGCTGCTGTACCAATAGGTCAAAAGGAGGTCAAAGAGCACCGCAATCCAACGAAAGAAAGCAACCGAACCATATTCTTCGGCCTCTGCCCCTGTTTTGTCCCCCACCTTTTCCCACTCTTCATTTCTTTAGTCCAAACTATAGTAAAGAAATACTCCTAGGGACTTTATTTTCAAGTAATTATCAGATAGATTAATAGTGGAGAAAATTACTTCCACAGACTTTATTTTTAAGTAATTATTATATAGATTAATATGTGGGGAAAATAACTTAATTATTCGCCGTTAATATGGTTAGTTCTAGTTTTCGGTCGAGCTAAAATAGACTAAATGCTTGTCGCTGATTTGTTAGCTCTTTATGTGACAATTTTTGAAAGCTAAAAAACAAATATATTTCATCTCATCTAACACAACCATCTCTTATTTAATTTCTGTCTACTTTTTATTCTAACCAATCACAACTATTTTTTGTTTAATTTCATCTCTTCTGTATTCATGACGAAGAACTCCACATATATTTATATTGTAGTAGTATGAAACAAACAATAATATAATACAGTGGTAGATGAAATGCCTTTGTCAAGAGGAGGACTGGAGGACAGCCACATTCACACGTACGACTAGCCTACTGGTACATGGCATGCATGCACGTACGCTTTCACGTGATGGGTCAAACCGTCGAGAATCTTCAACCGTGTTACTGTAGATTATGACCTTGTCAGGATACATATACTCGTATATGTTGCACGGAATATTTGTGTGTGTGCAGTGGTGGCATTAGGTTGGCTACCGGCATATAAAAAATGAATGAGAAATATTTATATTTTAATCATAAATTTCAAATAATTGGAGTGATTATATTTTAGAGCGGAAGTAGGTTGCACCGAGAACGTACAAAGCGGATAGAGTATTTCTATTGCATCAGCTATATTCTGCGTCACCGTCAGAACTTGTAGCCTTCTATTTGGCAGGTTCTCAAATAATGATATTCAGAGTTTAGTCATCATAAACCATAAAACAAATAATGATATTCAGAATTTATAAGTAATAGATAAAACTTTGAACTTAGATTCTGAGACAGAGAAATTATTTCTTAGGTACAAAGTGGTATTACCTATGCTGATGTAATACAAGTATCTTGCAGCGCCGCAAACTCACTGAGGACATTCCCAACCCTCTATGACATTAAATAGACTACTATGTAAGCAAAAAACTGATGTAGCAAATAAGTTAATGAGGAGAGAGAGAAAAAATCATGAAAACTAGGTATCATGCAAGAAATCAGCTCTTCACGATAACCAAGAAAAACAAAGGAGGAGATTGAAAAAGGAAGGAGAAAGAAGATAGATGATTAGATAAACATATTATTTTTAAAATTATCTATTAAAAAATATTATCTATAAATAATATCTTACTCTCTTTTTTATCAAAACACAATCTAGAGATATTGTGGTTGGAATTGCCCTGACACGGTGCAGTGCGTTTTCCGAATCGCTAAACGTCTGGTTGGGTGTGTTTGATTATTGTTATCGTTCGGATTTGATCGTTTTTTTTACAGCGGTAAAACTACAGCGTGGCCATGCGGGCATGGATGGATGCGAGAAAGGTCCTTGCACATTGTGGCTGCAGGATGTGGCAGCCGCGGTTGCTTCTTACATGTGCCTGCCTGCGCGCATGCGTCGCGTCAAATAACCGCCAGAAAAGACGGCAAACTGGTGCATTGCGCAACCATCTCGCGTCACCGATCGCGCGGAACAGCCACACCGATCCGCCGTTCCATCTTGCTAACTAGTCTAAAACTAAAGTAATAACCGATATTACTTAATAATAGCTGTTTGACGTGAGTTTATGATTTTTAGATAAATAGTTTTAGTATAAATTTAACACTAAATTAGAGAAGAACATTTATATAAACTGATAATATATTATTATTCTATAAAAACATAGCTAAATATCTAGTACTAATATCGGGCGGTTAGTGATTACAGCATTATTAACTCTTCTTTAATATAACGTCGCCGTCTAAATTCATTATGTTATAAAATATTAAATTTGATTTTAAATTATAATATTATAAGACAGGAGCAAAACGGCTGAATAGGACGGTAGCCGGCGTCGACTCTAATGGCTCACTACCTTACTGGTAGGGATGGATACGGATGTGAAAATATCCGAATTATCCATATTCGTATTCGATAAATTATAAATATGGATATCCGTATTCGTATCTGAATTAAATGTGAACGATAAACGAAAACATCCGAATTCGTTTGATAAATATGGATATGAAAACAAATATATGAATTTTTGCTGAATGTGGATATGAAAATGGATACATCCGTATCCGTTTTAGGATTTCACACAGATTAGAATTTTAGAGACTCAGGATGACATGGCATCATTATATTAATATGTGTGGTTTATTTATTCTTTATGTAATTATGAAATACTAAAGTTAATGGGTTTTCTAGCAGTTCAAGACAGTAAGATATTTACAACTTTGTTTGAGCTTAAAATTTTTTCTACACTCAATATACAACATAACTTATTTTATGTAAAAATTTTGTATTTTTCTAGGTCTGTTTGCTATTTTTAATTCATTAATTATGTTTCTATGATTTAAATTGAAATAGGTGAAATTTGAACTGCAAGTGCCTAAAATAATGCACCAAAATTTATAGAAAAATCATATTCATGTTTTTAGTCTATTTTTAGTTCTTATCCACTAAATTGAAAGAAATTTTGAAAAAATCTAGGTTACGACACTCGATTGGCAATGTGGAGCTTAACGTGGAGCTGAAAAATATGAGACTTGTCATGGTGTTATGATATGATATGTAGAAGCTGTGATAAAAATTTAAAAATATTTTAAGAAAGTTGTCACGTATGATGTTAAGAAATCAGAGATTCTCCAATGAGGAATTATGGTTTAGAGAAGGAATGTGTTAGGTTTGAAATCAAATCGATGGTTAAATCTTTGTTTGAACTTAAAACTTTTTTTACAATCAAAATACAACTTGTCATGGTATTTTTCTGAGTCAATTTACTATTTTTAATTCATTAAGTATGTTTATAGGATTTAAATTTAAATATGTGAAATTTGAACTGCAAGTGCCTGAAATAATGAACCAAAATTTATAGAAAAATCATATTCATATTTTTGAGTCCATTTGTAGGCCTTACCCACTAAATTAAAAGAAATTTTGAAAATCTAGATTACGACACTCGATCGGCAATGTGAAGCTTAATGATTTTTTAATTCTTAAAAAACAAATGAAGTCTGAAAAACACAAGACTTGTCATGTTGTTATGAGATGATACATAGGTGCTGTGATAAAAATTTAAAAATATTTCGAGGAAATTGGGGCAATACTAATGCATGTAAATTATATATGTGTTTGCTGCACTGTTTTTTGCCTTTTTTGGGTTTTGGCAATGCCGTTCAGCGTGCTGAGCTGTTTTTTGCCTTGCCGCCCTGTGCCCTTATGCGCTGTATTTCTCTTTTTTTCTCTGGTTCGGTGCTGATGGATTTAGACATGCACTTATTGATCTAGCAATGCAATGCTTGAAGGATGAATGCAACGCTGCGTAGAGGTAACAAAAGGAAAATATCTGAAATAAAAAAATGTGTATTGATTTCTTTTTGTTCAATTTTGGTTTTCAAAAGCATAAAGCATTTCCATCTAGAATTAGATTGACCAACTAGACCATAATTTATAGTCAAGAAATCTTGTATTAACTGCTAATTTGATATATTCAATACTTTGGACTTTTGAAAAATTTACGAAAAGATAAACATCCGAATGTGAATTCATTTTAAGTTTATAGTTAAACTGAGTAAATATTTGAATGTCGATTCGTATTCGAATTATTCATTTTATATTTATATATGAGAATATCTAAATTCGTATTCATATTCGAAGTAAAATGTGATAAATAATTCGTTTATACGCGTATCCGATCCCTACTCACTGGCTTGTCTCGTCGCCGAGCATGGCATATGCACGCGTTACGCGCGGTGGCTGGCGGCCTGGAGGGTCGTGTCGCATGGCAAGGACGGCGTCTTGAATGGTCGGCCGGCCGGGCGGCCGCCTTGATTTTTGATTCTGTGCAATCAGAGGCAGTAGCAGCAGCAGTAGAGACGTAGAGTAGGGCAACGGCCAGCATTCCGATGCGCCTCGACCAGAAATGACCGCCTTCAGTGCGGCCCTCTAGTGCTCAACGCTAGGACTCGTAGTGTGCTAGTACGTACTATTTTTGAGTTTTTCAAATCAAATCAAGCGAAAAGGACCGCAGCGTGCAGCCCGGCCGCTTGCAGTTACTCCATTTTCTGCCAGTAATTTCACACTGAAAACAAAAACAAAGGACTTTTTTTTATTTGTTATCTTGGGTTAATAGTTGCTAACTTAGATGTTTCAATGTATTATTATAAAAGTGTTAAATAATCAAACAATAAGTTGTTTTAAGTATTAAATCAGCAAACAGAGTAACAGACCACTGCAACTAAAATTAACTAGTTTCTCTAATCAGCTAGATACATACTTAATTAACTAATTCTTAGAATATATGGCTCTCCAATCAAGGTAACTATTCTTAGATTTTTGTATCAACTACAACAATTCTTAGATTTTAGACCTATATTATAAAACTTAACATAATCTATAAATAAACTATAATCCAAAACCTTAAAATATATTAGTTTATCTATATTCTTATCAACTAGAATATAATTACTAGGTGATTCTCGGAATATTAAGTAATCTGAATAGCGACTAGGTCGTTTTAGCCGGTGATACTGATCATTTCAAGTTTCATTCCATCGCGTGCATTTCCAGCCTTTACCTGCGCATTGGCAGCCTTGCTAGATGCGAAACATAATTGGTGGACGTGGGCGGTGGAATGTGTCGGTGCGGCTTCTCGTGTGCGCCCCCGCCTCTGTGATCCGTCCATCCGTTGGCCGGTTGGCCCCGACCCCGCCAACCTTCCGGGATCTCCAGCCAGCCACCGCCGGATCGCCGCGCCACTGGGCCGAGAATGCGACGGCTGCACCCCACGTACGCCGCCGTGCGCTCCGCCGGGGCGGTGCCACATGGTGACACGACATCACGGAATGGATCGACGCGAGCGCATGCGCGCGGCTGAGCCTTGTTTGTTGCTGCAGGTGCAAGCATCCAGCATCAGGAAGCAACCAACGGCTCGTGATGAATGCTAATCCGCGAAGCAGAGCAGGATCGCCGTCCCTGTCGACGGTAAGGTCCAACATCACGTCGTTATCCGCCGCACCGCTTGTGAAGCTTTACTTGTAGACAGGCTCCTGCTGGCTCCTCTCAACGCCTATTTCGTTAGAGCTCCAAAAATGCCAGTGTACATTTCTTCTGAAACCAGTCAATTTTTATTCCTTCTTTCATTCGTTTGTTTGATTGACTGACAAGGCTTTCGAAACTTCCTCCGCTTGTTAAACTCACTTCATTGCTTCTGTCACTTGCACAGAATGATCACATCTCCAAGTTGTGCCACTAGGAGGCTGGCAATCTACAAAAGATTAAACAAACGACTCTGAACAGGTAACCGCGAAAACAGATCTGCTTTTTTGACAGGCAACCTCATCCTCTTGCTTCCTAGTACTCATAATTCAGTATACTTAGGTCATATTGCCATCTTTCTTTCAACTTATTATATCTTTGTTTGGACTTAAGATTATAATAATTTAACTCATTAATTAGAAGTGCAAATAAATAATCAATTTATTGGACCAACTTAATATAATCTCTAATCTAGATTAAAGTAATATAATAAGACGGTAGAACCCTGTTTTTTAGCTTGTTACTCTAGGAAGACTAAAATACAAGTTGCACTTTTGTATAACTATCATCTTGTTTGAAGATTAGGTAATTGCAAGATTAATTTCTGAATTACATAAATCATGACATACGCAGAAACTAACATGAACAGATCTAACATACTAGTTAACAGGAACAACATAATCATGATTTCGTAAAATATGATTAAGGACCGTATTAAAACGTAGCAGAATTGCTTCTGTTGGTGTCGGATCGTAGTACTCGACGATGATGAATGATCGACATAGACGGAAAGCGCGGCGTGTTGACGGATGTAAGCAGTCATATGAAGCGCTTTCCAAAAACCTTATTCGCACACTCCCAGTGAAGGATCACAAGGGCGATAAGTTTTGGAGACCTACTCTCCCGATCGTCGGTGCACGCTAACGTGCGGGATGGACAAGGCTACAACGACGGCGCAGTAGAGAGAAGAGACAAAACTCTACCTGTTAACGGTAAAATTTGGTAAGGCCCAAGCCCAACAAAGTTTCGGCACGGTCAATGAAAGTCAAGAAGTCCGGTCAAAGCACGGTCAATGAAGCCCGTCCGCAACGCACACGTGTGACCGGATAAAGATACAAATAAGCTGATAAAGGAGGGGATAGATTTTGCTGTGAAGATAAAGATAGAATCGGTTGCAGTCGTATCCGTATAGGACGGCAAATCTCCGGACTATAAATATATAAATTTTAGATTAGAATAGGAATCAATCAACAGATCAATCAACTCTCGGCGCATCGTCAAACTTGTCATCGGCGAGTTCTTGCTCTCCCGCGGGGCTACATCGTTTCGATCTCCGACGAGGGGTAAGTTCTGCCAAACATGTATTGATTCGTAGGTATAAGGCTTCATCGGTTAGGTCCGACATCTTAGTCTATGTATCGATCATGCTGTATCAAATGCGTGGTTTAGATCAAACATATTAGTCTAAGGCTTCATCGGTTAAGTTCGACATCTTAGTCTATGTATTTGATTCACATCATGTATCGTTCATCTGGACGAAGTGTGTTCCGATATGTTTAGCATTATGATTTGCTCTGATTTAGCGATTGTCTTGGTTCGGTCCAATCTTGCGATTACAGTAAAGGATAATGTGAACACAGATCGGGCATGCTGGGGCCAGGTTCTATCGGAGTGTAAGCTGATAGGTTATCTCATGTCTGTCAATGCTACACGCTTAAATTTCACGATGATCCAAGGTATCGGAGTCGGGCGGTACGCATCAGCCTGGCGTTATTTCACTTGTCTTGCTTTTACGACCCGATGCTGGCCCAGATACTATTTTCAGTTGCTTTCACAGATTAGTTGGTTCAGGCCGATGCTGATGTCTCGATAGGTTTCACAGTAGATCTATTTCTCGTACATCGTGCACCCGATATGCTGCGTTGATTGGCCTTTACCATGTTCTTATTGCATTTTATTCATAGTCATTTAATAGATAGTCCGATACGCGTTGAAACCATCGGCTTGATAGCCGATAGGTGTTACTACTTACGGTTTTCTTGTTTATCTTATCAGTTGCAGGATCAAACTGATTGGCACGCCACGAACCGCAAATTTAGGACCTGCACTAGAGTTAAGCAGATCTCTCAAGCCACGTGTGTGACCAAAAACTTCACCAACACTACCACAGATTGATCTGTTACGATCTCATTCATCGCCAGTTAACGAGGCCTGTCTATCGGGTATATATATGGGAGTCCGCACGATCTCGCCTCGCGATTGCGATCTCAACCGATTCGGTTTCCATATCCCAGACATTAGCCAAGTTACCAAAAATCAAATCTGTAAAAGGAGGCCGCGTCTCTGTGCCCTTCGCCCTAGTCTCACCCCGTGCCCGAGGACACATAGCTTAGTGCTCGAGTGTCCGAGGAGCTGGCTCGAGTGCCCGAGTAGCTGTCCGAGTGCCCGAGCACAAATCTCAAGCCCGAGGAGCTAGCCCGAGTGCCCGAGCACAAATCTCAAGCCTGAGGAGCTGTCTCGAGTGCCCGAGCACATATCTCGAGCCTAAGGACATATCTTCCCATCCTTTTACATGACATGGGTCTTTAAGATTTTATTAGAAATTTCTAAATTATTCAAATAAGTTTAGCCCAAATTCCAACACATCTTATACTCAAATTTTAGCACACTACACTTTGTCTAGAGGGTATTACAATCTTTTATCATCCAAACATAATAATATATACTAACAATAATTTAGAGTGATAAACAGTTCATATAATTATAGTTTATTTTCTTCTAGATTACTATAAGACAGATTATTATAATCCTCACGTATAATCTGAATTACAACAAATAGTGCCTATAATTCCTACTCCTACAATGAACAGATTATTGTATCCGTTGCATCACTGTTCATAACTCTGTTTCAAATCAAAAGAAGAGAAAAGAACAGTCCATAACACTAGTCTGCTACACTCATGTCCTTCGCTGTCGAGAAAACCGGCAACACATTGTTCGCGTGAAGGCACGACAGGATTATTACTACCGTGCATGAGACTACGAGGCCTGTTCAGTTGCGCGTAAATACGTGTCTAAAAGTAACTGTGTGGAGCAGACCTGTTCAGAGTCCTTGTGTGTGAATATGTGTCCAAAAGTAATTGCGCGGGGCAGTGAGTAATAAAGTTCTAAAATTTGAGAGTAATATAGATAAAGATATTTTACAAGTATAAAATTACTATCTTTAAGAAAACTTTTAAATTGTGCAGGTATTATTTATATTTTAGGATAGATAAGTAAATATTTATTAGCTACTCACTCCGTTCCATAATATTATAAGAATTTAATATTTTATAGTATAATAAAAATTTAGATTTATTATACTATAAAATATTAAATATAATTATAAATTATAATACTATTTGACGAATAAAGTACATCTCAAACAGAGGAAGCAGGGCAGAGCCCAGCAGAGGCTACACGCTTAAAGCCGCCATTATTGCGGCAGCCTCCCCCTTCCGCCTGCCGCAATAAAGCTACACAGCCCAACACAGCGACTATGCAGTTATGCACACAGCTATCCTAACACAGCTATCCTAACACTCTACTGCTGCTTGCTTACACAGCCGAGATCACTTTGAAGCAAACAACCCCGGCTGCCAGTCATGATTCAGTGCAGCTGCACCTATACGATAGATTCAGATCGAATACCCATGAAATCGTAAATTTTTTTAAATAATATATTTTTAAAAATAAAATTTCAATTTTGGTACAAGGTTTTGAAAAATTGCAAATCTGAGTTTTTGTCGACCCTAGATCGACAGTTCATCGGCCGATCTAGGCCAATCGGCCTAATCGGCCTGTGGCACGGTCCCGTCGACACATGAAGTGCCGATCTAGGGCAGGTGGCTCTAGATCGGTAGACCATGTGCCGACATCAGGTCTATAAAAAGGGGGCCGAAGCCCCTCTTCTAGATACCCCTTGCAACTCCTCCTAGCCCGCAGGCAGTCACTTCTTCTTCTAGGTATGTTTTTTTTCTCTCTTTTTTTCTTTAGGATATAGTTTAGTAGTAGATTAGGGTACTTTAGGAGTAGATTAGGGATAATTTAGGAGTAGATTAGTGGTAGATTTAACATAATTTAGAGGTTAATTAAATATAATTTGAAGGTAATTTAAACATATTTTACCAATTTCGAAATAGTTTAAAAGTAACTTAGGGGTACTGTAATTACACTTTAGCAATAATGTAGGGCTTTTTAAACACACTTAAGCGATAATTATGTGAATATTAAATAAATATGTGTTTTTTGTTAGTTATTCTTGGTACCATGAGGTCATGCAGAACATGTGGGTGTAAATGCAACATTTTAAATTTATGTTAACATATCAATTGTATATTTTCTTACCGTAGATGGTGAAAAAGAACAAATATGAGTACGGTTACGATCCTCGTCACCGTCCGCCGGAAGGTGTTGAACCACCTATGTGTTTTTGTGGAGATAAATGTAAGTTCACCAGAAGTATGGATGACCTTACATACAAGATGAGGTATTGGAAGTATGGCAACTACTCTTACACTCCTGAAAAGCCAAAGCCAAGATCAAAGCGTGGACCACGTGCTAATAAACCGGTATGAATAATTATGCTATTTCTTCAGTTATATCTTGTTCTTAAATAAATCACCTATAATATCTCTATTAACATTTCTGCGTGTAGGTAACTCCTCCACCGTCGTCACCTCCGCTCTGTGACTTTATCGAATGGATTAATAAGGAGGTGCACCCTGATGACTGGACAGAGCTTATGAGACACAAGGAGTTCAACAGGGAGCTTTTTGAGATGCGATACCAGTGGGCCTGTGAGCGTGAGGAAGAAGAGAAGAGGAGAGAGGAGGTGGAGCGCAAGGCAAAAGAGGAGCGTGAGGCTAAAAGAGAAAGGAAGCGTGAGAGGACTCGTCGTGCTAAGGAAGCAGGACCAGACGCCATAAAGAAGGGAAAGTACCCTCGCTGCACTCAGTAGTCAGGTTGGATAAGTCTCAGCTATTTTCATTTCCCTAAAGGAACGTAATCACGTTTGCATGTGCCATTATAATGTACTGTGTTATGTCACGAACTATTTTGTTAGAAGTTGTTGATGCTGTACTATTTAAATTACTGTATCATGCCATTGCAATATCTATTTCGAAGGCAATCACACATCTGCAAACAAGCTCGCCAAATGTAGTATTGAAGTGTAAACTCAAATTATGAGTAGATAGTAAATAGTCGGGATACTACGAAGTGCATGTTCATAATATGAAGTGCATAATGACATAATACGACATATCGTAATAAATGTTTCAGTACAAATCATCCGTCCCTACGATAACAACCGCAAGCCGTACTAACCACCACGTCTACCCCTAGTGTGTCTCGGTGCCTGCTCCGAGAAGGTAAACCTATCAGGCGAACGGCGCACCCTAGGCGGTCTAGCGGGCTGCTGCTCCAGCTGCGTCGGTGGTGGTACTCCCTCAAGCTGTGAAGGCCCGAACACCTCAGCGGTGCCATGCTGCGTCGTAACCTCCTGAGCCATGCTGGCCACCGGTACCAGAGTCTACCGGTCCAGATGGACTATGATAGACAGTGTCCATGCCAGTTCGCCAATATTGATGGGATGGGCTCCCGCGAAGCGCGCGAGCATGTCAACGCGTCAATCTGGCTGAACATCGTTCGGGACAACTGTTGCTAATGCTATTGGAAGTCCTAGCAGGTAAGATACATCCTCAAGCGTGATCGTTACCTCCCCAAAGGCAGGTGGAATGTGTGTGTCTCCGGCCGCCATCTGTCGACCCACGCCATGAGAAGAGCTCTATCGAATGGAAACCTAGTGGCTCCATCGACCAATCTAGCTAGAGGGAGTAAACCAACACCACGCAACCTGCATGGAAGAAGATGTTAGTCATGTAACGAGATAAAAATAAAATATGAACAACCATTGTGCTTGC
Organism: Zizania latifolia; assembly: GCA_000418225.1. Lineage (NCBI taxonomy): Eukaryota > Viridiplantae > Streptophyta > Magnoliopsida > Poales > Poaceae > Zizania > Zizania latifolia. The sequence goes on along the minus strand of KE371474.1, from coordinate 751,714 downwards.
TTAACTAACCTGCCAACCCATAGGGGATGGATGCTCCAGAGATACTGCGGTGTCTGGACTCTGAGCGGGACGAGATCAGGCTAGTCCGGATCTGTGGACGTGAGTGCTCGTGCCCGGTGGTGGCCGTCGACCGTAGCGAAGAGAAGCTCGTAGGGGCAATCATCATTACCCGCCATCTGCATGTTGTAAAACAGACAAATGTTATTAGCGCCAAAGATACAACATGTGATAATTAATAAGTGAAGTAACTACCATACGTACATCTTGGGGACTATGTACATTGTGTGATGTGCGGTGATCTGTATATCATGAGAGGCCTTGACTACTTGTGTCGGCTTCTGTGCAATTCTTGTACGTGTGTCCAACCATGTTCAAAGAGCACTTTTTTCCTGCCTGCTTCGGATTCATCCATATCATTCCAAATGCGTCGTATCTTTCTTCTTCCCACCTTTAAGTTGACACGTTGGAAATCTGGAACCCAACGACGTGCACCATCTGGCGAAGATGTGAATGAGCTGACAACCCCATACCCTCGGAGTTCACCGCTCTAAGTCTGAAGGACCTTCTCTTTTATAAAGTATTCAGAAAAGTACACCCCGGCATGCATATCAAATGTAGCGCACGCCGCCATGACATGACTACATGGCTTGTGGTACAGAGATGGTTTGTTGCAGCTACACTGATAAGTATCCGTAACGGTGCACTCATGAACAATAATATCCTGATTTATTCCTCGCCGACCTTTGTCTCTACACGTTACCTCGAAACGGAGTTCCCGGGAACTTGTCTTGATGGCACGATGCTGGGTTGTCTTCTTACTTTTCTCAATAAAGTACTCTATAATCTTTCTGTAATACAAATAGCGCTTGTCGCTGTGCACCACAAAAGCAGCAGTATGCCGGTCCACAAAGTATCGGGTGGTTTCACGAATTATGCTCTCCACAATACCAACCAAAGGCAAGCATCGTATAACCCGCATGATCCAATTGTACACCTCTACAAGATTGGTGGTCATGATGCCATACCTTGCGCCGTGAGTGTCATAGAGTAGAGAACAATGCTCCCTACTCTCGGATTTAATCCAATCTGAAAAGCATCGAACTTTCATCCTCTGCTGTTTGCGGATCGTCTGTTGGTCATCAGTGGGCAGAGAACAAAGTGGCTCCGGCTCTGGCTCCGGATCACTTCTAGATTGCTGTCTTGTGGCCTTCTCATGCTTGTATTTTGATGTCAGCTCATCAAGTTTCATCCACAAGGCTTTGAACTTCCTCTCTTGGTTTTGGCTACACAGTCTCTTGAACAGATTAGTCAATTCTTTATTCTTCTCGAAGTGACGGTAGAAATTCGCACCTAGATGACGCATACACCATCGAGATTGAATGTCCTTCCAAGGATATATCTCCATTGGATCATGCTTTATATGTTGAACTGTCTTTATAAATACAGCATATCGGTCATGCAACAAATAAACATTTGGCCTGCTCTGAAGAACCCCAACGTTCTAGTGCCGTAAGAACTACAACCAACTTTCATAATTTTCACTTTCCATGAAGTCAAAGGCAATTGGCACAACCTGGTTGTTGCCGTCAACACCAATAGCGGTCAATATCTGACCTCTATACTTCCGAGTTTGAAATGTGCCATCCACACAAAGAATGGAACGACAGTACTAGAAAGCCCGAATGCAAGCACCGAGTGTAAAGAAAACTCGATGTAGAATCGGCGCACCCTTCGAGAATATCACTTCTTTCTCTTCGAAAGAGAAGTATGTGCCAGGGTTGCGCCTCTTCACCATATCCACACAGAAAGACAGGTTATGATATGAGTACTCGAATGTACCAAACCTCATTTCGAGCGCCTTCTGTTTAACCCTCCATGCCTTAGAATAGTTGATCGTGTACCGAAATCTTCTCTCTATGGCAAGTATTAAGGCCCGAGGCTCATAACTGAGATTCTCAACAATCTCAGAATACATCACCCTCGCAATGTACTTGGCACTTAGATTCTTGTGCTTGGTTACAGCTGTATCGACCACACATGTATGTTGCACCACAATTGAGCATACCCAATGAATTCCTCACTTTGGTTGAGGTGCGCGAACTCTCCATGGGCAATCATCCCTCTCCCACACAACGTCATATATTGTGCGGTTCGACTTCTTCACTCGAAATGACTGCCAGAGTGACAATGCCCAAGCTTTCACGGCATCTTGAACTACATCTTTCGTAGGATACACCGCATCCTTTTGGACCTCGTTCTGTCCATACTCCCAACGAGTGTCACGGCCCTCATTAATAGCAAGAGCATCATAATCTTGTGGTTGCCACTCATTGGAAATCACATTGTCTTCCTCTTCATTGTTGTCATTCTCTGCTTCCTCTTCTTCGTCTGAGCTATCATTGGCACCCTGCTCGACTGCTTTCTCGAAGTCTTGGTCCTCTCTCTCTAGCAAGTTAGGTATGGCCTCTATTTCCTACCCTACATCAGCTTGCCCTTCAGTAACCCTAGCTATCGTAGACGGGAGAGCATCCCTGGAATGTGGCACTTCATCTATCTCGGGGATCAGCTCCTGGACTTGGCTACTCTGGTCGACCTCGAATTGTACTCCAGAATCAGCAACTTGGTCCGGTGCTGGGTCTGGAGTACGATAGGCACAAGGAGTAAAATAGATAAGCAAAATCCATTCCTAACCTTGCTCTAGCGCCTTTCTGACATATCCTCTCCACATGGCGGTCGAGATAACAGGAACCATCACCCAAAAAATACCCTTTGGCCGCATGGCTGCATCGGACATACACATACAACTCCCACTGCTCTCTATCCAATCAAAATATATGATAAAGCCACCGCCTAACACTCTCGATGCTACGCTCAACCACCTGACTTAAACTATTTTCGGTACATTAAAAACTATTAAGGTCAGGACCATCATGACCAACAAGTATTTGGCCATCTCCATAGTAAATCCTAAATGATGTTCTATCTGAATTGCCTGTAAATATTAAACAGCAAACAATATAAAAAACATAACTACGTGCCTAGTGCGATAGATCAAATCCACTTATTTAGCAATAGGCGAATTAACTAAACAGAACTACATCTAATTACGTTCAAAGTATCGCTACATTAAATGACAGAAAACATCTAACAGAGTACGGTATGTTTAGATACCTGGAACAACAGTGGATGCAATCACCGTCGGCTCTTACGTTAGCAAGCTAGCACGCGCAAGAAAGCTACGGAGAAGAAGGTATGTTAAGTACATCTAAATTATCTCTAAACTATGTTTAAAGTGTCTCTAAATTATCTCTAAAGTATCCCTAAATTATCTCTAAATTTTGTTCAAAGTGCATCTAAATTATCTCTAAAATAACCCTTAATTATCACTTAAGTATGCTTACAGTACACCTAAATTATCTCTAAAGTACCCCTTAATTATCTATAAATTATGTTCAAAGTACCTACAAATTATCTATAAAGTACCCCTTAATTATCGCTAAATTATCTCTCGACTATGTTTAGATTACTCTAAAAATTTCATCAGAATACTCCTAAAGTAATTAAACTACCCCTAAAATAGTACTAAACTAGTCCTAAATTACAACTAAAATACAACTAAACTACTCCTAAATTACTCCTAAAAGACAACGAAACTATTGCTAAATTACTACTAAACTACCATAAACTAACTACCTAACTACTATTACCTAAAGAAGACAAAAGAAGTGAGAAGAGGCATACATAGGACCTCCAAGCCGAAGGGATGAGGAGCCATGGTGTATACCATGGGGATGATGAGTGATTGTCAACGGGGTGAAGAAGAGTAGAGATGAAGAGACTTGACCGTGACGGAGTTCGCGTGCGACTCAGGTACACGGATGGACGCTGGTCGGACAGAGGGGTCGCGAGGGCGTGCCAGTCC
>KE371474.1:729622-746222 GCA_000418225.1 Zizania latifolia | reverse complement strand
CTAGATCGGCAGAGCAAGTACCGATCTAGGCCGGTCGGCCCTAGATCGGCACATCAAGGCCCAACAGAGACCTAGATTTACTATTTTTCAAAACCGTGTACTAAAATTGAAATTTCATTTAAAAATGTATTATTTAAAAAAAATCGGCATCGAATCTAAATATTACTATTTATCATATTTTATTTTAGATTTGAATATGAATACGGATATAAAACGGATAGTTCGAATTCAAATATGAATCCGGATGTTTACTAAGTTCCACTTGAAATAAATATAAAAAATTGAAATGTGTGAAATCTGTCTAGACTATAATTGAAAAAATTCGATTAATCAACGAAAATTTTATGAATGGTACATATAAATATGCATCACAAACATAATCAATCAAAATCTTATGAATTGAACATAATCAATCAATCAACCCAACATTTCCACTTATCAACGTAATAGAAACATATGTGGTAGTTGTTTTTTCGTTTTACACTTCAATAATATACATCTGGAGCAACAACAATGTATAATATTAAATACTCAAATTATACACATCTATAGCTGATGTTCTATTACTTGTATGACCACGAAGTGTACATATAAAATTATTTTCTCAACTACTTTAAGAATTTGCTCAAATTTAAATCAACTATTTGTAAATAAAAAGAAACGATAATTTAATCATCCTACTACCTTGTAATGCTAAAAAACCCTAATAACTTAAGTGTTTTATAATTACATAAAGAATAAATAAACCACATATATTAATATAGTGATGTCATGTCATTATGAGTCTTTAACACTCTAATCTATGTGAAATTCTAAAATAGATACGGATGTATCAATTTCTATATCCACATTCAGCAGAAATTCGGATATCCGTTTCCATATCCATATTTGCCAAACAGATTCGGATGTTTCCGTTTATCATCCACATTTAATTTAGATACAAATATAAATATCTATATTTATAATTTATCGAATACAAATATGAATAATTTAGATATTTTAACATCCATATTCATCCTATCCCTAGCTGCACCCCCAAACATGGCCCAGAAATCACAGCTTATTTTTTTACCGAAACCACCACACAATCCTTTTTTTAGGTGAGCACGAGCTGTGAGCATGTGCGTGTTGTCGTACTAGAGTTTTAACTGATGTGACAAGGAGAGAAGAAAGGGATGAAAAATCAGGTTTTATATAAAATATAGTTTAAATAAAAAATCCAATGCAATATCAGGTTTTATATAAAGTATAGTTTAAGTAAAAAATTCAATGCAATAGATACTACTCCCCTCATCCGATAATATTGTAATGTATGATTAGATGAGACATTTCGTAATATAATGAATCTAGACAATGCTTCTATCCATATTTATTATATTATTGTTGACACCGGAATTTAGACCGGCGCGGCATCGGCTAGGTGGCTCAAGCGACAAAGAGCCGATGGGCCACCGATGGGCTTTAACAGGCGAAGACTGGCTACGCGTGTTGCGGACGGATACTTCATTTAGTAATTTTTTCGTTAATTAAATAAATCAATTAGGATTCTATGTTAGATGACATGTCAACCCGGCTATAAATATGTAAGCCCGAGGTCACCAGAAAACATAATCAATCTTGTCAAACAAACCCTTCGGCACATCGTCAACTACTAGGTACGTAGCATTAGGATGATTCTTCGCTGGAGCTATGGCTGTATCGGTTGAGTCCGACCTCTAGCTTTGACGGAGATAGCCTGTTGGTGAATTGATTCATATGTTCATGGCTTTCTCGGTTGAGTCCGATACTGTGATTAGATGGAGTAGGTTTACTAGTTATCGGTTGAATACATTGATTATTATTCATTTATTGTGCATTATGGTTTCAATCTCTGTATTTGCCAATCACGACGTTCTAGCTTGTCGAGTTGAATTAGATCGTATGTCAATCGACAACAGCACGCTGTCTCGGTTAGGTCCGATCCGTGGTGTTGGCGAGGTCATAGATGGGAAGAACTAGATCAATGTGCTGAGACGTCATTCGTCGGGGTTTTAGCCGATGAGTTATCTATTACTCTGTTAATCGGATTTGTTATGATGTTTACACTCTTGATAACTTGTCTTTATGCTGTATCAATTTGGTTTGAACTATAAAGATTGGTTAGTAGTGGGCCATCTTGTTATAGCCGATTGGTAGAGTTTACTGTTTTGTATGTATCAGTCTTGGTGAATCATGATTCTCGTACATGCTATCGTTACCGATGCCAATAGGCTATCATCGATAGCATTAGGACATTTCACGCCTATTTCCTCGTTAATTATAGGGTTTAAAGAATGCAAGGAATTATTAAAGGGATTCAGAATGGTATCATTAACACATGTATCAAGAAATTAGAATTGAGAAGCCAACGACCTAGCACAAGCTGCATCAGGATATCGACCGATAGATAAAGTAGTCGAAGCAGAAATAACCTATATCGATGTTAAATATTGGAGGGCCAAAATAGTAAGTTACCTATGGAACCCGTCACAATCGGCCCCAAAAAAGCTACGCTATAAAGCTTTAAAGTATGTGCTGCTAGATGAAGAGCTATACTATCAGACGATTGATGGGGCCTTATTAAGGTGCCTAAATTCGGAGGAAGCTAAAGTCATGTTGTGTGAAGTACATGAAGAAATTTATGGGACTCACTAATCGGCCCACAAGATGAAGTGGTTGCTGCGCCGCACTAGTTATTTTTAGCCGACGATGCTTGAAGATTGTTTCAAATACTATAGAGGATATTAAGATTGTCAAAAGTTCGGAAACGTACAACGAGCCCCTGCATCGGCCATGAACCCGATTATCAAGCCTTGGCTGTTCAAAGGTTGAGGGATAGATATGATTGGTCAAATTTACCCATCGTCTGGCAAGGGACATAAGTTTATACTAGCAGCCACGGATTATTTCATAAAATGGGTAGAGGTGATTCCTCTGAAAAAGGTAACTGCCTATAAAGCCATAGAGTTCGTCAAGGAACACATTATTTATAGGTTCAGGATCCCACAAACGATTACAACCGATCAAGGATCGATATTTATGTTAGACGAATTTCAGCAGTTTGCAATCGGCATGGGAATTAAGTTGCTCAATTTATAGCCCTACTATGCACAAGCAAACGGTCAAGATGAAAGCCTCGAATAAAAGTCTGATAAAATTAATCAAGCGTAAGATAGCAGAACAGCCGAAGAGATGGCACGCAACACTGGCCGATGCTTTATGGGCATATCGGATGGCTTGTCGTGGGTCGACTTAGGTGCCGCCTTATCAGTTAGTCTATGGGCATGAAGCCATCCTGCCATGGGAGACAAACATCGGCTCCAGACGTCTTACTCTTCAAAACGAGTTGACGGTTGATGAATACTATGGGCTAATGACAAATGAGTTAGAAGATTTGGCGTAGAATCAGCTTTGTGCACTAAGGAAGATAGAAGAAAATAAGGCAAGAGTGGCAAGACATTATAACAAAAAAGGTATTAGCCAAGACATTCGAAGAAGATGACTTAGTCTAGAGACTCGTGTTGCCGATCGGGGCTAAAGATAATCAGTTCAGAAAATGGTCCCCTAATTGGGATGGTCCCTATCAGGTAAGCTGAGTCGTACTAGGTAATGCTTATATTTTGAAGACGTTAGAAGAAGAAGAGTTTGTGAAGACGCTAAATAGGAAATACTTGAAGAAATATCACCCGAGCGTCTGGATCAAGACTTAATCGGCTATCAGGCCGATACGTGTAAAGCAAAAATGTTCAGTTAGCCGATACCAGGAGTATCGCCTTTAGCAAAACCAAACAACCGATGCCATAGGTATCGCCTCCAGTCGCAACTTACAGCCGATACCTAAGGTATCGCCTTTAGCACAAGATCAACACAGAATCAACAAGCATTGCAGATAGGAATAAAACAAAGTATTATAGCAAAATTATAAAAGGGCAAATGTTCAATTGTCATCAACACCGAGGAAAGCCATAAGGGCAGCTACAACATGATCACGAATGGCGTTCATATCTTACAACTCCCGTTGGTCTTCTTCGTCGCTTCCAGGGATCGGCTTCATCTGATGATATCGACGGTAGACGGCCTTGGTCTAATCAAATAAGTCTTTTCTGCGAGAGGCGATCTTCGATGCTATGTTGGAAAGTCGCTTCTCACTCAAAACGATCTCCCGGACCTCCACAAGTTCAGCAAGGAGCTCCTCTTCTCGAGCTCGCAACCGCGCAATTTTATCATTAACCACACCAGGCTCGGCAATCAAGGCATCTAGATTGGCCTTTTTGGCCAAGATGACTTCACGATCGGCAGTGCCATGCTGATGATACCGCCTCTGCTCAGCGCGATCCAAAAGCTGCTAGGTGACGCGTTCATAATGTGGGCAGAAGGCCTCAAAATACAGGCTGGGAGACACATCCAACAACAAGTCTTTGGGAAGCTAGCCCTCGATCTCAGCAAGCCACGCCCTGATCGGCGCTGAGTCGGTTACAAGCGCACTGAGAGGCTCGCCCTGTCTTAGCAGGGGCACGTTGATCAACCAGGGCTTCATCGACAATTTCATCAAGGTCAAAGGGGAATAAGTCGGTGAACTCCCGTAGAAAAGAAGGCGATGAGGAAGAACAGATGCAACAAAATCAAAGCACAAATAGTTACAAAGGATCTGACCATCAGGAGCCTAGCAAGGACAGTAGCGACAGGAGGTGATGCCGTTCAAACAAGGCTGCTGGATGAAACTCTAGGGTCATCAACAGCGGTGGCAAGAGCAAGATCGCTAGAGGAACCTGAAGCCACCTCAATGAGACCAGAACCGACCGACGGGTTCGTCGCCGACTGATCATGAATGACCACGATCGAGGTCGGACCGATCGAGCGATCACCCGGAAGGGTGGCAGTAGCAGCGGACTGACAGATAACAGAAGTTAATGAAACAAAAGGTAAAGCAAAGCTTTCAGCAGTAGCAAAAATTACTCACCAGCGCTGATAATGCCAACGAAGTAACAGCCGGCGTCGTAGCAACAAGACGCATCGGCGTCGGAGGATCACAGACAGTCGACCTCTGAGGGAGAGGAGGGACCACCACAACTTTCTTTGAAGGCGAAGTGGCACTCCCCGACCTCTTGGATGCAACACGCTTCTTTCCCTTGTGAGCGGAAGAAACGTTGATCGGCGGAGTGGAGTTCAAAAGTGCCATCGGGGTAGGCACCTCACACCGTAGATTTAGGTTGTCTGACGGCAAGGCGTACCGGATCGGTCTCCCACTCCGGCTCTACGTCAGCACAACTGGGTGGTTCGCCTGCAAAAGCCGATGTTAGAAACAAAAAAAGAACTCGTGGCAATAGAGAGACAAAAGGATCATGGGAGTCAAGTACCTCGTCATCGGCCCCAAGGAACTCGGGATCGAAGCAAGAGCAAATGAGGGACGGATGCAGAATAAAAAGATAGATCATCCATTCGTCCCAGAACCGCTCGAATGAAGCGGACATGACGGCGCAGGGGGAGAAGTCCCTAATCTCAGAGAAATCAGGATTGCCGAAGGAAGTCCTAGCGTATCGATGCTCAATTGAGCCGATATGGCAACGAGCCCAGACCTTACCAATGAAGAAAAGGTCCATCGGCAACTGGCCCAAGCCGAACTGATGAGAATACACCGTCAGATGGTAAAACTCATAAGACGGCTCGGCAGGACCATGAGCTAGGCCGATGAGAAGGAAACTGGGCAGAAGAGAAGCAAAGAAATTGGCAGTAGAAGTCATGTATGCCCTAATTTCAGATGGCTGAAGATGAATCAGGTCTTCAAAGTCATCAACATCGCGGTATGAAAACCAAACTTGAACAGAACTAGCAAGACCAAGATAGAATAGCCTGAAGAACTCACCGACTCTGACAGTCGATAAGGGGGCACCTTTAAACATAATAACCGCCTCCCCAAAAGAAGTACATCAGTGGGTGCAGGGCTGCTCATTCTCACAATGGTCCCCAAGCAACCTAAGGCTAAGCAGATGCGGACGAGCGATGGCTTGGCAGGTGTACGCATTCAACCACATCTAAACAAACCACAAAGGACCCTGGACACGATCAATCGGCCTCCCACAGAGAAGCTCTTCAGCCATTAGATGGAGTGTGTGGAAGGTTGAACCCAAAAGAACTCGACCAATCGGCAGGTGGGCATGATCGGCCAGACGCTCAGCCAGATGTTGGTACTTGTCGGAGGGGCCACGTGAAGAATCGCAGAAGAAGAAGTGCGCCAGCCACAAGTTCAGGAAAGCAGTGTGTTCCCATGGTCGAATAGTGCTAGTTTTTTGTTGTGGTGCTCAATATATCACTTCTAGGTACCAAAAGTACCAGCTTGAAGATGATGGGTGGTCTTGATCCAAAAATCAGCTTTGTAATTGGGCTCCACAATCTCCAAGCTGGTCAGCATCATCACATCAAGCAGTGTCGGTCCCGTTATCCCATGACCGAAGACAAAAGCATTTAAAGCGTCAGATCAAAAGAAGCAAGCCGATACTAGCAAAGGATAATCCACCTGAGGATCGGCTAATGATAGTCTAATGCAGTGACCAATCTTCAACTCATCCCAAAACAAATGATGAACAGCCAATACTCGTAGAAACCAGTCTCTCTATCCAAGAATCATTGTAGGCCAAGCATCAAAACTACGCTCCCATTCAGTCAGGTTTAGCGAGGCAGCACGAAAAGGGATAAGGTCGGTTTCACTGTTGATAATATCGAAGGGATTGGCTTCGCCCAAAGGTCCTAACTAGTAGGTAGCAGGGTCTAGGCCCAACAGAATAAGCAGCTGGTTCCTAGCAGTCTACAGAAATAAACAAATAGGAAGAGAATGATCTACAACACCCTTGCAAAATTACGACGAACAAAAGAAATAGGTACCTCAAGAATTTTGGAGTTCGGGGAGGTCGCTAGAGTACATGATGAAGATGCCATTTCGCGGTGATGAGTGACGCCAGACGATGGAGCAGGGGCAAGGTTAGTGGACGGTGACAAGCCAGAGCAAACGAGGAACAAAGTAGTATTTGCAGAGGAGAGAGAGGATTCAGAAAGCTTGTGCTAGAAGGAAAAAGATCACAGGCTTTATAAAGGCAGAGCAGCGCTGGTTGGATTCCCAATGCAAGACTCATGGGACGCAATGGTAGTAAGTTGCCAAACGGAGTTCCAAACGTCCCGCCCATGTTCCGAACTCGGGGGGCATACGGCGCGCCGTTACAGAGGCACTCTAACCGGCATGCGCTTATTTATGAGAGACGGTCAAACTTCATCAACAAACGACCGACTCGGGGGGCATCACACCTGTTCAAACCCCGATGAGCGTGAACCGATGGGCTAGAAGTAAGCCGGATTCAACAAGAGGATGGAACGTGAGAATACGAAAAATTTTAAACAAAATTTGAATTTTTCAAAGATTCAGGCATCGCGCTTCTTTAAAACCGATGAGCACGAGCCTACAGGCTTAAAGTTTCCCCAAGTCCGGCATTCAAGAGTGAGGCAAAACCTCTAATTTTTTAAGCCGATTGGTGGGGTACCATTTTTGCTCGAAGCCGATGAATAAGAATCAGAAGGCCGATCAGGGGATATGCTCAGCCAAATAGTCCAAGTCTTTATACAGGGGACATTGGCAGAGAGAGAGAAACAAGTCTTTATCGGCAAGATAAATGCATCAGGATAAGAGTTCTTCGTTAAACATTCCTTATTTACAAAAGAAGAACAACACAGAGCTGATGGCAAGTAAAGTAATTACAAGGAATCTAAGAAGTGTTGCAAGTTAAGGATGGCGTTGGCTTGGGCCTTCTCAAAAGACATAATGATGTTGATCGCATCATCATCACTGGTGACAATCGGCCGAAGGAGTTGCCATTTCTGATCCCGTTCCTCGATTAAGTTGATTATCTCAGCCTTCTTGGAAGAGATCTTGATCGGCAGGTCTTGCAGGAACCGCTGCCGATTCGCTATACAAGTATGGAACTGGTTCAACTGGTCGGTTTGGGCACGGATTTCTCAAAGAAGGCGATCTTCCTCTACTTTGAGTCGATCAAGGTACGCTTGTTCTTCGGCAGGAAGTTTGAGCAAGACTTGGAGTTGGTAATTGGACTCTTGTATCTTCATGTCGGCTAACTCGAACCACTGCTAGTGTATATGTTGCATCCCGCGATCAGCCAGACCAATGTAGGCGGTGAGGTAAGCCGATTGGTGCTCGCGAGAGTTCACCGACAGGAGGCATTGGCTAAGTTTTGAGGAAGCCGATCGACCACGTTCTAAGATGGGACCGCGCCACTTCAATGTCCTGAAAGAAGATGCCGATCGGACACTGTAGATGCTGAAGCAAAGCCGATAGATCATTGGACATAGTATCCTGAGGAGAGAGGGCCCTGTCCGATGCTTGAGATTCCTATAGAACAAAGTATGAGCCAATGAGGGCACAAAGGTTAACAGAAGTGGCCGATTGAGTTACCTGAGGACATCGGCGTACTAATGAAGCGCTTACAGCCACAAGGGAGTCACTAGAGTAATCGTCATCACCATGGCAGACGAAGCGATTAAGGTCATGGTCGCCATCGGCGCTCACCCGTTGTGTTGAAGCAGATGGATGATTAGAAGGTGAAGCGTCTAGTGAATGGGCGATTAGAGTAGTCGAAGTCTGAAGTTCAAAGATGAAGGTAATGGTAAAGAGCGCGGAATTCAAGGATTAATGAAGCAAAAGATTGTCGCGCAAGAGGTTGAATGATCAGAAGGAACATACCGATTCGTGATCACCAGGAACATTTTGGTTGTTTAGCTTGTCCTTCTTGCTTGGTGGAGAACTTAGAGCATCAGACGCCATGGCGAAAGAAGAAAGAAGAAAGAAGTTGAGCTAGTGTATGATGAATGTGACTGAGCTTGAAGAAGAGGGCTTATCGGGCAAGATTTATATACGCTCGGCGATCTGGCGGCACATTACTCGAGGAGACTTGAAAACACGATGTTTCACATTTCAAACTCGGGGGGCATGTATTGACACCGGAATTTGAACTGGCGCGGCATCGGCTAAGTGGCTCAAGCGACAAAGAGCCGATGGGCCACCGATGGGCTTTAACAGGCGAAGACTGGCTGCGCGTGTCGTGGACGGATACTTCGTTTAGTAGTTTTTTTGTTAATTAAATAAATTAGTTAGGATTCTGCGTTATCTTTAGATGATGTGTCAACCTGGCTATAAATATGTAAGCCCAGGGTTATCAGAAAATACAATCAATCTTGTCAAACAAACCATTTGGTGCATTGCCAACTACTAGGTACGTAGCATTAGGGTGATTCTCTACCTGAGCTATGGCTGCATCGGTTGAGTCCGACCTCTAGCTTCGATGGAGATAGCCTGTTGGTAAACTGATTCATATGTTAATGGTTTTCTCGGTTAAGTCCGATACTGTGATTAGATGAAGTAGGTTTGCTAGTTATCGGTCGAATACATTGATTATTATTCGTTTATTGTGATTTATGGTTTCAATATCTGTATTTGCCAATCACGACGTTCTAGCCTGTTGAGTTGGATTAGATCGTATGTCAATCGGTAACGGCACGCTGTCTTGGTTAGGTCCGATCCGTGGCGTTGGCGAAGTCATATATGGGAAGATCTGGTTCAATGTGCTAAGACATCGTTCGTCGGAGTTTTGGCCGATGAGTTATCTATTTACTTTGTTAATCGGATTTGTTATGATCTTTACGCTCTTGATAACTTGTCTTTATGCTGCATCAATTTAGTTTGAACTATAAAGATTGGTTAGTACTGGGCCATCTCGTTATAGCCGATTGATATAGTTTATTGTTTTATACGTATCAGTCCTGGTGAATCATGATTCTCGTACGTGCTATCATTGCCGATACCGATAGGCTATCGTCGATAGCGTTATGACATCTTATGCCTGTTTCCTTGTCAATTGTACGGTCATATTGACTGGCACGCTCATTGAACACCTCAGGGTTATTTAGGTTCTACACTGGAGCTAAGCAGACACTTCTAGGCCTTCGAGTGTGAAGATGTAGGAATACCTGTGATTTTTGTGTCAACAACTATAAATGTCAAATTCAATTTTAGATTACAATATTATGGGACGGAGGAAGTATCTGATTTTTTACCGAGAAGAGAGTTATGTATATATGTCTACATGTTAGGTACTAGACATATGGTTACGATACTACTCACTCCCCGTTCCAAAATATAAGTTTATTTAGATTTAGATATATGTAAAAAAATTATAATACCTTCTCGTGGTGAGTGAGTATTGATCTAGAATTATTTGTGTGGAATAATTAGTAATAAAGTCTAAGTGTGGTATGCGTGCTTTAGAGGTAAAATGCATCTTTTACTAGTACTATGTTACTATATTTAAGATAAATTTTGAGCTCTAAAAATGATATATTTTGGAACAGAGAAAGTAGATTCTATCAATTTTTACATCGAGGGGAGAGGGTTATGTATCTACGATGTGTAGAGAAAAAAGATAATTAGTAGAGAGAAGAGAGATATTTGATTGATTAATTAATTATTTAGGTTATAGATAGATACGAGATATTAGAGACAATAATATCTGAAGTAACGTCTATTTAACATGATATGGCATATGTTGAGTGCCATAACACAAACACCATGTGTTTGCATAATTGTGGTAGTTAGCATTCCATTCCATTCCATTGGCCTCCATCACTTGCCCCACATGAGATCCTTCCTACTCCATGGACTGATCTCTTTGACAAACTTGTTGCTGCCTACTTGGATAAACGCAATGCCAAGTGAAGTTCATATTAGAAAAGAAAAAGAAGTAGACGGTACTGCTCATTCCAGGTTCATCATGGCGATCCAGGAATAGTTTATTAAGAGGCGTGATTAATGATGGTAATCAATGGCACGGCATGTTTCTTGTTCTTATTCGAGACGGTGGATTACTTTAATCCGGGCAGGGATGATCGCTGCTCATGCTGGTCCCACCGGTTGATATTAGGGATGATAATTTCGTCCGTGATACGTGTGATATGTGTATTCAACCCAACGAGCGTAGGTTTAGTTTTAAATTTGTGTCCATCAGTTTATGGGTTCGGTTACTTAATTTGGGTTGGGTTGGCACATGTTTGATTTGAAACTCGAGTTTACCTGAATATGCTTCTTCCGTTTCAGCTTTAGATTTTGAATTAGTTTTAGATTTAGCTTTTGCTTAAGCTTTAGATTTTACCGTAGATTCTGCTTCTGCTTCACATGCTGATTTATAGATTACACTTCTAATTTAGCTCCTGGTCCAACTTCTGCAAATCCGCGGGTTTCTCGTTAGGTTTTAGATACCCAGCGTGTTTCTCGGATATGTGTTTAAAAGTGTTTCACGGGTTTACTTCGCGGACAGGTTTAACCTGTGACTTTTACGTTAGTTGCCATCACTAGTTGATATGATCCACCATTGGAGACAACTAACATCGAATCTGAAGCATCGAGTATACAAATACCATGCGAATTAAACAAAACGTGTACTACATTTGTCTAGTTCTTTAAACAGTACTGCTGCTGTACTGCTACTGGGTAACTGGGATTCATTCAGATAAAGAATTATGCGGTGCAAAAGTTCAGACCTTACGTTTTTAGATGGAAAAAGGTTCAGAGAGTTCAGACCTTTTGTTTTTGAGATGGAAAAAAGTTCAGAGCTTGTTGCTTTGAGTCTGAATGCTGCATACGATTTTTACCGTGGTAGTTGTGGGTGGAATCAATCGTTGTGAAGGGCCAGGCACAGGAGCAGTGGCCTTACCGTGGTCATAGGATTGAAATGTGCAATTCTGGTGTAAGCCAACCTGAATGCAGCTGCTTGGGGACAGTGCTATCTTACCCATCAATAATGTAAGTGCAGGGTGCAGGAAAAGGGTTGCAACCATAGCCAAAACTGCAGGAGCTCTCTATATTACTACTCACTCCCTTCACACATGGACCACCACCACCACCACAAGTATCATCATGATCATCCATCCCCTGGAATTTTTATGTTTTGGCCTTTTTGAAAAACTTATTTCACGAATGAACCCGGCGAAAACTAATGTTACCCATACATATGATGAGAGACTCATAGTCTCTCTCTTCTAGGGTTTCCCCAAACTAATGGAGTGTTAGGTGACAGAAGAGGCGGCTGCGAAGGTAAGCTCTTCAAAAACTGCTATCTTTTTGAGTCATCCTATAGATTGGATAATATCATTAGAATCAAATACGACCTTATCCTTGTAAGGCATATCATCATGACTAGTCTCCCTAAATACCTCTTCATTCAGATCATTAGCCGTCAATACTTCAACATTCTCACTTTTAGTATGTTCCGCCTTTATTAATACTTGTAGCAACATTTCCCTCTTCTCATCACTCGGCATAGCATCGAACATTGGTTTACACCCCACCTCTATTGGTAAGTTTTTGGAAATTGCCCCCCTTGGTTTCATCATAGTCTCATCCTTAACTATAACCCTCTCTGGAACAACATCAAGGTTCACATTTGAAGGAGTAGACCCAATTGGAGTGAAGGCCTCGTCAACTGGTTCATGAGACATCTAGTGAATCTACTCATGGAGAACGGTTTAGGTCTAGGCAAATTTCCCTATCAAATGTGCCATGTCTTTTTGAAACAACCACCTCAAGAGACTTGTAATGTGACCCCATCATTCTATTAACATATGCTTCCCATTAAACCTCTCTCATCAAACCTAACATGTGCTTATGTAATACAGATCTTGTTGGAATGTTAGGCAATTGCGAGATAATTTTTCGAAATAGATAAATCATAACATCCACAAGAACTAGCATGTATACATCTAACACACTAGTAGACTTGAATATAATAATCATGGTTTCGTAAAACATGATTATTAACCGAACAGTAAAGTAGCGTACGTACTGTACGGTGGCCGAAGACGAAGCCATGGTCGGTGCAGAGTTGCTCCTGTTGGTGTCGGATCGCAGTACCCGAAGGCGACCGACGGTAGACGTGGACGGAAGATGCGTCGTGGTGACGGATGTGAGCAGTCGCGCGGAGCGCTTTTTAAAAACCTTATTCGCCCTCTCTCGGTGCAGGATCACAAGAGCGAGAGGTTTTGGAGACCTGCTCTCCCTCTGGCCGGTGCACGCCAGAGAAAGGGTTGAAGTAGACTACACCGACAGTGCAACAGAGAGGAGAGGCAAATCGATCTGTTCTGATCTAATCTGTTGTATCTCTTAGATCATACACTTGTGGAACCGACCAGATGGACGGGTATTTATATGGGAGTAACACGATCTCGTGTCGTGATCACGATCTAAATCGAGTTGGTTTTCATATCCCGTAAGATTCACCAAATTCCTAAAGGATCGGAACGGCCAAAGGAAACTGAATCCCCGCAAGACGGAAAGCCATTATTTCGGCGGACATGGGGTCGGGTTCGGCTGGCTAACTCCCAAGTCCTGACTGCTGACCCCCGAGTCCTAACTGCTGACCACCAGAGTCCTGACTGCTGATCGCCCGAGTGCCGAGTGCCAACCTCCGACCTCTGACTCCCGAGTGCCGAGTGCCGACCTCTGACTCCCGAGTGCCGAGTGCCGACCTCTGACTCCCGAGTGCCGAGTGCCGACCCCTGCAGGCCGACCCCCGACCTGATATGGGCCTTTGAGATTTATTTAGAAATTTCTAAAATATTTATGTGAATGTAACCTAAAATTCTAGCAGATCTTAATCCAATATCATATCTACTTCGCATAGTTACCGATTGATTTCTCCACCCCCAATGTATCCTATATACGGTTTGCAAGCTCCTAAAGAGCAGCTTAACATAAAACACTATCGGTTGAATCATCAACCCCTCAAACTAACTACCATCATTGCTTCTATGATGCTTCCACATAAATACCCACGAACCACTCTATCCATCTACAACATACGGTCAATAGTTAAAATCATTGATATAAAATCAATAGTAAACAGCATTATATAAAAAAAGTACATAAACGTAAAACCACACGCATTCTATTTCTTAGTGTTAGAAAAATCGGTTATCGATAGCTGATTGGCAGGCCGAGAATTAGGGGCAGTTAATTGGAGATTAACTGAATTAATCTGTTGACATATTATATCAAAGTGTTCATAGTTAACATGTATGTAATTTAGTCAACATGAGCCTGACATGGTACATCCAACGATGGCTGCACGAGGCGATTAATCGGTTTGACCACCAGATTAATCGGTTGGCTGATTAATGCCTTGATTTTGGCCTAAATTAACTGCAATCGACAGTTAATTGACTGATTTTTTTCAACACTGCTATTTCTAAGCATGAACATTGCTAAGACGAATTCATTTAGCTGGCTCAAAATCTTCCATATATTATTTCTACTAAACCATTATGCTAAAACCTAGCTTAATGATAGGTTGCCATCTTAAAATTTTGTTACTACCAATGCACACATGCACCGGCTTGCTTGTTATAATGAAATAAAGGCATGTACAACCCATAGACAAAGTACTGTCTATAAGTTTTGTCACATCACATATAGACAACTAAATAGACAGTTTATACAATGGTTTGTCTATTTAACTGTCTGTAAACTATTTAATACATACATGCAAATATCGATCAAGCATGATAACATATATGTATATCATTTTATTGCTTCTTTTATCCCTTATATATATTGTTTTTAATATAGATTATACAAAAAACTGAAGTTTGATATTAAAAAGGAAATATAAAAAAGAAAAAGGAGAAACCAATGCTCCACGGCAGGAAAGCCCGGCCCATCATGTGTGGCTGTGTGAAAAATACCAAAAACAAGCAATGTGTGTTGCTGAGGATCGAACCTTGATCTTCAAGGTAGAATTCTGCTTGTTATCCACTCCACCAACGCATACTTAGTGTTTTGCAATTTTCAGGCCTTTTGGTTTTTGTTTCCCGTGTGCACAGCGGATCTGCAGCGCCTGTCGCCGACTCGCAGCGGACAACACAACGCAGATGCCTTGCTTCGGAGCACGAGCTGCAGCCGTCGACGAACGAGACGACGACGCTGTTCTCTTTCATAGTTAATGATCGTCCACGTCAGGTTTTTTTGCTGTGTTGGCATCCTAGAGACGATGAAACAACTCCCGTTGTATATGCCCTAAACTACTAATCTAAAAGGGACATACGCCTAAACTACTAATCTAAAAGGGACATACATGGGATTTCATCGAAACTAGTACCAAAATCATACAAATCAACCACCCAAAACATAATAAATCAAAGGGGTTTGGACTAGTATGCCATGCAAATCAACGTGTGCTTGAAATGTGGGAAAGAGAGTGCGGTGGCACTAGCGAGCTCAGAGTGACTGGATGTTGGAGGCAAGCAGGAGCCAAGGGAGAAGAGGGAGGATGACAGCGACAACGAGATCTGACGGTGGCGACACGGTTTGACCACAACCCTACACTAGTTGATCTCACAGCCATGGCTATAGAGTTCAGTGGCTAGACCTTAGCGCCAAGCACAACAGTGTTGAGGTCAAACACCTCAACGTTAGCTCTATTATCGCTAAGGTTAGCGCTAGCTCTATTATCCCTAAGGTTAGCGCCAAGTCAACCGACCGCTAACATGACAATAGAACGCCTACAAATAAATCCTTACCTAAATTTAATCTAAAAATAGACCTGACCTTAATACCACAAGTCTTGACATTGAGATGTCTGACCTCAACACCAAGCTCCATGGCATTAAGATCGAGGCCATTCTTGGATTAAGTTTAGATGAGGATCCATTTGTAAAATATGTTTAAAAAGGGCTAAAACATTAAATTTTCGAATCCATCTCCCTCTCCTCTCCATTCCATTGCTCCCACACAATTACCATTATTATTATTATGGCCTTCCTCACCATGGAGTGGATTATTATATCTTTCTTCTCTCACGCCAAGGAAGAAACAGAGAGCAATGGCAGGCACAACATTCCACTATAGTGGCATGTATGTGTAAAAAAGAGCTAGGTACACCACTGTCACAGTCATGCATCCACACAGCACAAAGGCACAACATTGGCATTTGGCAACACATTGTTTTGCACATTGTTCATCATCTACCATCCATGGCCTCATGGAGCAAGAGAAGGAAACCACCATCACAATTCACCACATTCCTTCTTGGATTATAAAAAGCATCATAATCTCTTATGACAACTATAGATAATTACTATACCTACCTTCTCCTTCAAGGAAGTTGAGTTCTCCTTTAAAAGAAAGGTGAAAACGAGCTAAGAAAAAGAAAAAGAAAAGAAAAGGAGCGATCTAGATGTATACTGGCAGCTGACTAGTCCATGTTGATGAACACCTCTGGCCTGATGAGTTCTTGATTCTGGTTGATTCACTTTGAACAAAGCAAGCAGCAGGAGGAAGAAAGCAACTGGCATTGCAATGGCAGGAAGCATCTGCCTCACTCACATCACTGAGCAGCCGTTGGGGTTCTCGTCGCTGAAGTAGCTGTAGGGCTCAGAAGGCGGATGCGGCGGCGGCGCCATTTGATAGGACATGTGGTATGGCATCGGCGGCCGGCTGTACCCGTAGCCCATCAGCGGGTACCCTGCCGGGGCAGCA
>KE371474.1:707342-729132 GCA_000418225.1 Zizania latifolia | reverse complement strand
ACCCTTGCCGTTGTTGGGCTGCCCGCCGCCTCCGTTCTTACCGCCTCCTCCGCCACCTTGGTTCTGCTTGCCACCCGCGTCTTTCTTGCCGCCGCCGCCGCCGCCGTTGTTGGGGTTCGCCTTGATCTGCACGGGTATCTCGTTGCCGCCGCCACCCTTCTTGCCACCATTGCCGCCTCCGTTGTTGCCACCCTTCTTGTCGCCTCCTCCACCAGCGTTTGGTGGCATGGCCATCTGCTTCATCATCTTGGGATCGTCGTAGAAGTCGTCGTCGAGGCCATCATCGTCGAAATCTTCTTCATCATCAAATTCGTCGAACTCGTCGTCGAACTCGCTGCCGTCGTCCCCGAAGTCGTCCTCGGGGAGGTTGAACTTGACGGACTTAGCGTCCTTAATGGGTGCAGCAGCCGCGAACTGCATCTTACCGTCCATGAACTGCGGCAGCTTCAACCCCTTCATCTGCATCTGCAGCTGCAGCTGCTGAAGTTGCTGCGGCGTCGGCTGCGGCAGCACCATCTTTGCCTCTTTGCTGCCACCTCCACCGTTGCCGCCACCTCCGCCCTTCTGGCCTTTGCCGCCGCCGTCCTTGGGATGACCCTTGCCACCGGCATCCTTGGGCTGGCTCTTCCCACCGCCGTCAAGATGGATCTTTTGAAACTGGTTGGCCACCGCCACCGCCGCCACCCCGGCCTTGGAACCCCACAGCTCAGCCGGCTTGCCGGCCTTGCTCAGTTTCTTGATAATGGTGGCCGGATCCACCAGGCCGGACACCGTCACCTTCCCCTGCTCCGTGTCTATGCTGGTCTGGTACACACCTGCAGATCAATTCAAGGAATCGTTTCACTCAGAAACCGAAGCAAAAAATGGCTAAAAACATAAACAAGCATACAACTCAAGCAATTTGCTTTTAAAAAATCATTATTTTCTACCTTCAATCTTGTGGAGGATCTTCTTGACCTTCTTCTGGCACCCATCACAGTGGATGTTCACTTTCAGCACACAAGTCTGGGTTTTCGGGAGGAACAGAGAACACAGGTTTACCAAAATAGCAAAAATACAAGCAGGTTTGGAAGAAAAGACACAGCAGGAGACATGGAAGGAAGCACAGGTGAAAAAGAAAAGCGAGCTGCCTGCCTGAGATGAAAAATGGCAGCAAAAAACAAGGAGAAACACAGAACGTCCTGCACTCTGCACTGCTGCTTGGGTTGAGAAGAAGAAGCAAAGAAAACTGACCTGAATCTTGAGGACTTCCTCCTTACTCATCCCTGACCACCTCAAATGCGGCTCCCCCCACCAGCAGAAGCACGAGAGGACTCACAGATCTGGCACACAGAGGCCTCAAATCAGGGGCAGAGCAACAAGAAGAAGGCAGCAGCAGCAACCATGAAACACCGCTCTTTCTCCCTCAAGAAAAACTCAGAGAGAGGGGCGAGGTATGAGCAAAAGAGAGAAGAAAAATACCTTCTTGGCTCTCGCTGAAGATCACCTAATGGCCTCCTCCAATATAATATCTCCTTCACACACTCGCACGAAACATATAGGCTAATCAGAGCTTGCGTGTTTGCAGAAAACCAAGGGAGGAAGAAGAGAGACGAGGCGCTCACTCACTCTCTCTCTCTACACTCCTGCAAAGCCAATAAACACAGGCACCATCTCGTTACCCTTTTATTGGCTTTCGCCTCCGGCCAATGCAGCCTGGAAGCCTCTCTCTTTGCCCTCCACGGATGGTGAAGCCTGGGTTGGGTTCTTGCGGAAGAGTTGCAAGAGAGAATTAAATACCCCTTTGTCACTTGTCAGAAGTACAAGGAGATGTTCAACATGTGAAGTACTGAAATGTTACATACTACTACTCGCTTACCAATGTTTTTTTTCTTGTAAAAGTGTCCATGGATCCAGTCTTGTACTCTTGTTCTCCTGACAATTTCATATTAACCTCTCATGTTATTAGGCTGTAGAATGTAGCATTTCAGGGATTGGGGGTCTTGCATTCACCAGTTCATAAGGGGGGTATTTGGTTAAATATATCACAAACATTTGTCCAAATAGCTCTCAAGGGATAGTGAGCATTCTAGCAAATTACGTGTAAAAGGACCGTAATGCCTCAATATATGTTTCATGCATATATAAAGATTTTACGTGCAAAAGCCCATGCAAAAGTTTGTACCATCGACGTACGAGTAGTTGTCCTATCCGGTCGTAACGTATTCTATGCATTGTATTGCGATTTATATGACAAGATTACCAGATATCCGGATAGCCAGCTAATGAGGTGGCTTTAAATGATCTCATTATAGACGTTGTCATTGTGATTCTAAGATAACGTCACTGCAAGGATCATTAAAAAGCGAACAATTTAGGTCATTACATAGCATATCTTTTATAATATATTTCACCAAGAACGAGAGTGAAATGGACGTGAACAACATCATATTAGTGCTTTAACTCAACAAGTGGCTAACATGAAAATAGAGTAAAAAATGATGCGCTACCAAATTAACCCAACTCCATTAACCCTATAAGAAAGAGGCTAATTTTAAAAAACACTAAAGGATGACCAATGCGCGTGACCCTAGTTAACCATGTAAGGCAATGCAATGCACCTTTACTATTGTCACTCATATGTCAATGTGATACTACTGACGTGCCGTGGCAATATGATCTATCTACCTATTCCTCCCTCGTGCGGAACAGAGTGCGTACTCTATTGCGGTCTATGATTAGCTAAAACATTTAAATCAATTCAATTACCGTAACTCTGACTATCTTATTAGTTGATAGTCAATAATAACCGATGCTATACCTATGTGTGTGAGAGGATGACGGTGATGAGCACATCCGTTTTATTGATGTCGTGTCTTCTGCTGCAACTGCATCCGTTTCACCCTTTTCCTGCATGAATTTCTTGGTGCCCAACCTCCTCTTCCGTTACTGCCTTTTAGTCCCTTTTTTCTGCACAAGTTTTGGTTTCTCTAGACGAGACAAACAAAAACGGAAGCACGCGCGAGGGTGATGAATGGATGGTCCACTGTTCATGCCTTCATTCACGGTGAAATCGTGTGATTCAAGTTCTCCAAACCATCGACCGATAATACACCAATATGTTACCAATCTAATTTAACCGTAGTAGTCGGTTCGATTGTCGTTAACCATCCATCAAAACTATACTCCCCTGTGGTTTCGTTACGCCGGTGATTGGACGGCGAGGCGTCGATGGATCGCTCGTGGTTTGACGTTGCAAACGGACGAATGCGACGCGAGTAGCAGCAGGGAATGGGTGACCGTTTGCGTGTCGCTGTCGCAGGTCCTGCCCCTGCTGCGGCTGCATGCCATGCACTCCACTGTTCGATCACACAGGCAAACAGCATCAGCGCACAAGAGCGGATCTAAGTTTTTTTTCATGCATCAACCATTCGATATTTCGATCCATCGACGTGGTCAAGCCGGGAACAGTTCTGTTCAGAGAAGACAAAGTTGCCACAGATTTAAATATCTGCTTCATAACTTCGTGATATCTTTAGTGATGTCACTGTTCAGCCAGAAGAAAAGCTATCTTGATTTTGGTGATAAACCAGGACAAACGAAGGGAGCAGCTAGAGATATGCCTGCATCATCATCACGAGCAAACCGAGGTTATGGATTTGTTGATATCTCTTGCAGACTTTGACGAAGCACCGGTCATGCAGCCTGCTACAGTGCTCGAGCTAGACTGATGTCAAGGCAGTTGGTTGGTAGCTGTGCTATTATAGATTTTTGCGCGCACACTTTCCAAGGCAATAAAAGGTGAATTTTTAAAATATATATTTTTTTTTCCTAGATTTTTTGTAAAATATTTTTTCAACTTTGCAATAGTTAATACTTTTTTAAATATGATAAGTTGTTTGATTTTTATAAGTTAAATTTCTTAAATTTTGATCTATTTTATAAAAAATATACAACAAATACAATATCAAATTCCATTAAATCTACTATTATATATGATACTTCATAATATATTTTTCTTTAAACTTGATTAAATTTATAAAAAAATATTCAGAATGGTAATGATCATCTCCAAATTAAATATTGAATGTGAGCATTTTATAGACAAAACTTTGCAGAAATTGTAAATTGGATGTTTTCTACCAATTCTCTTGAGAAATAAATCCTGCAATCATTACAACCATGAAATCAAGTATAAACATAGTCAGAAGATGTACTTACTCCAACCAATGTGAGGATAGAAGTCTTGAACCCCCTCCCCTACCCCAAAATAGGGCTGGTTGTCAACTCAGGTCACTGATCTGATTGCATGCTTTTACTAAATATTTACAGAGCTTGTATGATGTCCGAAATAGCTAAACAATAATAAAATTCAAAAAATAATAGTTCTTCAGCACCTAGCACACTCAAACAGCACGAGTAAGTGGTTATCATGTGTTGCCTTCAATATGTTTTTAGCTCCAATAGAGCTTTTGTGAGGTATTATGGATAAGCTTGGCTAACCCATGCTAAAACTTGCCCCGTTTACAGTAAAACCAAACAGTCTAACTGGGTTTTCACTTGTTCAATCAGAGCTAAATACACAAATGATCCATTAGGACCGTACCAGCCAGAGTTGTGGCTCTGTTTTTTTGGTAGAAGGGTGGTCCAGTCCAGTTCTGATAACTGTGGAAATAGTAGGGTTAAATGTGTTAATTCCTTTTGCGTATTTCTTACGGTAATCTCGGTATAGGTGGAGCAACTTAAGCATTACATTCTTTCTGACGGATACCTGCAAAGATAGTTTAAGTGAGATGCCATATGGAAAATTGGAACACGCCATATGGAAAATTGGAACATGCAGTAATATCATCTCAGAAGGAAACGAGCTTAGATTTGATTTGGCTAAATCACATACTACATAAACAGCTCGAATCCTGACTTTGTCATCAAAATCCAATAACCTCCCTTCAAGTGATGCTACCAAATAAAACAAAACATCACCATGAAGGATCTCTTCTGTGGCACTAGACCTCGAGCACGGCTCCTTGTCAGGCCGGGCACTGGAAGGGCTCGAATTCTAGAGGCCAAGGACATGATAAACCTCAGGCAGCGCTTATGGACGCTGCACGGGTCGCCGGCCTAGACCTCAAGCGAGGTCTTGTCATGGCGCAACCCATCGTGGTGCCTGGAGCTCGCCGGTGAAGAGACGGATGTCGGCGATATGACCTTGATCCCTCGAGTCAAAGAACTCATCTTCATCCTTCCCCGTATCCGAGAAGCACGACTGTGCCATGGCCACGTGTTCTCGCCGTGCCGCAACACATGATAAACATAGAAGACATAAGTCTCAATGGCATCGAGGCCGCCTTCCTTTGCTTTCTTGATTAGATCAGGCCACATTTGTAAGCGAAGAAAATTAATTATGATCAATCGTAAAACAAAAAAGGCATCAGTACGTGCTGGTAATCTATCATCATTAAAGCGTTAACTCATCTATCGTCAAAGTGAACATATGCACGGCATGTCTCAACTCACAATCAAGCAGCTAGCAATGCCATCGACACAACGTGCAGACGATCAATATCTACATCAATTTCCTCAGGGTTGCTCCTGGGATAGTGGATACTGCCGAAGAGGATGATGAGGCGCTCGTCATTGATGACGAGGCCACGGTCGCTGTAGGAGATGGTGGTGCAACCCACGCCAGTGGCCGCCACGAGGAACAAGAGCAACGCGCTAAGCACGCAATCATGGCGCAGCGCCTCGCCATCGCCGCCGTCGACCTACTAGGAGTCTAGCACTACCACAGAAACGGTCTTTAGTGATGGAGCTTTACTGACAGATCAATGACGCGTATCAGTAATACATTTATAGTGACGGACCATTTTACACGTGTCAGTAACGCTGTATTATTAGTGATGGGTCGTAGTCTCACCCGTCACTAAAGACGGGGCACCCTTATTAGTAACGGGTCACGGTATGACCCGTCACTAAAGGTCGCACCCTATAGTGACGGGTTATGTTGCCACCCGTCACTAAAGAGGGGCACCCCCATTAGTGATGGGTGTCAGTACCACCCGTCACAATAGGGTGTGACCTTTAGTGACACGTGTTATTTTACCTGTGTCAATAAAGTGCCTGCAACCCTAAGGCCATCGTTAGTGATGTCTTTTATGGGATAACCGTCACTGATGACAAGTATTTAAGGACCTCAGATTCACCGAGCTCTGCACTTATTGCTCCCACTCGCCGTCGACTTCACTCTTGTCCCATAACTGCCGACCGGCTATAGTTAAGTCCCTAGCCATCGGTCGGCCAACCTGGGATGGCGACCAACAGTGTTACGTGCTCCGGTGCACCGCCCCGTACCGCCGCTAACACCAACGTCCGGCCGAAGGTATATTTTTTCTCCAATATGATCAGATGGTGCATGATGCGGAGGAACAAGTTTCATATTCTAAAGGAGAGTTTTCCTAATTCTAAAAACTTGTTCGAGACTCAAAAACACCGATCTATCCTGGCTGAAAAAAGAAGCACACGGTTAGATAGAGGAGATATATAAACTTAACTACCTAGGGTTCAAGATACCTCTGTTTCGATACTGTTGGGTCAATGGAACAAAAGGCATTACGGTCGACAAGTATAGATTCACTAGTGTCAATCTAACTCAAGTCGGCTATAAAGAAGAACCTTTCGTGCTCGCTAAACAAGTTGCTCAAGTATTTTATGTGCCTGATACGATAAATAAGAAGCTTCGTGTTGTTCTAGCTGAAAAAAGATGAATTATGGGTATTAAAAATGTTGTTGATGAGGACGAGTACAATCAGTTTGATGAGATACCTCCTTTTGCCACCTCAATTATGCCACAGGTTAAACCAGACGAGAAGACTATGTACCTGTGCTCCAACCATTCTGAATGATTGTATGTTAAGAAAGTAAGAAAACAGAAGGTGTAAAGGTTAAATTGTATATATACAAGTGTTGTGTTGCGATGATTACTATTCATTGTAATTTCGTACACGTTTGTCTTATACTGAGTTGTGTAATATATGTGGAATGAAAGTTAAAATAATGAGATGTGAGTGATTTGTATAAGTTATACTGATTTTGGTATGTAATATATGTGCAATGAAATTTTGTTACAAGTCATATCTGTGACAATAAGTTAAAATCTAGATAAGTATTTTACCAAATTATCAGTGACGAGCGACACGTAATACCCATCACTGTTGATAAGTCATTAGTGACAGGCAACAAGTACGACCCATCACTACTGGTCATTAGTGATGGGCGGTACTGATTGCCCATCACTAATGACTTAGCACAAGTGACGAGCATTGTGTGTTGCCCATTACTAACAATTTGGCAAAACTCATTACAGCATGCAGGTAGTGGAGATAAGTAGATGGCACATTAATTGCCATTAGTGCAGCCCCTTTAAATATCCTGGCTGCCTGCATTTCAACTTTAGGATACCAAAATTTTTACTCTGACTTCTCTTCTTTCTTGGCCATGGAGGCTTGTGGTGGATGTTGTTTTGCTCGACGCATCCACCGGCGTGTGGACGCATCGGACCAGGCTTCATCCCACATAAGATGATCCATGGCATCGTTCAACAGTCAGCACAACACTTGTGCGGTCACTTTTATAAGTGATCGCACAAGTGTTGTGCTAGGTGCCTACTGATCATCAGTGACGGGCGGTAACTACTGCCCATCACTGAGAATAGTCATCAGTGACGGGTGGTAGTTATCACCCATCACTGATGACTCCCGCTTATAAATAGGTAAGTCTTGAAGTAAATTGGCACGCTTTCATTTCGCTCAACCCTAACCCTAGTCTCTCAGTGCTGTCGCCTTTGTTGTGCTCCTCGCCAGCCCCACCATGCTCTGGTCCGTCCTGGCCGTCCGTTTCGTCCCACGTGGCCTCTGTTCCATCGTGCGTGGCCTCTGTTCCGCCATCCGTTCCGTCGTGTGTGGCCTCTGTTCTGCCATCCGTTCTGTCGCGTGTGGCCTCCGTTGCATGCTCCGTTCCATCGCGCGTGGCCGACCCTACTCGCCGCCACTTCGGTTGCATCCTCCTCCTCCTAAGGTCCTCCTCCTCTGACATGGCTAGGGTTTGTGAGTTGAATAATTTATGATAATGTTGCTTTGTGGATAATTTATGATAATGTTGCTTTGTGCATAATTTGTGATAATGTTGCTTTGTGGATAATTTATGAATATGTTGTTTTGTGGATAATTTGTAAAATATTTTATCAATAAAGATGATACTATTAGTATGAGGATATGTGTGATAATTAGGTTTATTTTTTTATTTTCACAAGTTTGTTCACATCATGATCTCTCATTATGTTCCTATATTTTATTCTTGCAATGTTCATTTATTAAGTGCCTTTCATTACGTGTTTACTATTATTGCTTAGTACTATTGCACATAAATTAGTTATCACACATACCTGTGAATTAAATTATAGTCAAGTGGCGAGGAGGCCATTAAGTTGGTAGCCCCACATCTGAGAGCAATCAAAAAATATGTTACATTCCTATGGTTATTAAATTGTACTCATTATATTTTTTATTTTACTTTTTAAATTAATGTTCTATGTTACATTAAATTGTACTCATTATATTTCTATGGTTATTAAATTGTACTCATTATATTTTTTTTATTTCACTTTTTAAATTAATGTTCTATGTTACATTAAATTGTACTTATTATGGTTATTAAATTGTACTCATTACATTCTTTTTATTTCACTTTTTAAATTAATGTTCTATGTTACATTAAATTGTATTCATTACATTTCTATGGTTATTAAATTGTACTCACTTTTCATTGTATTCAGAATATTTATATTATTTTATTTGTTTTTTAAGAGTCTCTTGCTTCTTATCTCATTCTAAACAAATTTTAAAAAAACGAGTTAGAGTCGCGCAACCGATTACGTCGTCTCCCTTTCGGGAGTGTTGGATTATAAATATGACCAGGCAACTGGTCATATTTATAGGAAGACGCTCCCGAATTGTCCACGTACTTTGGATAGTCCGGGGATATGCGGCCCGTGTAGCTGGACCACGTGGTCCCGTACGATTCTAGAGAGAGTTTCGGTGGTGTCTCCCTGTTGTTCTCCGGATACACAACCCTCTCGATCCCAAGTCGAGATGTGTATTTGGAGAACAGCGGGGAGATGCTATCAAAATTCTCTCTAGAACCGTACGGGACCACAGGATCCAGTTACGTGGGCCGCACATTCCCGAATGGGATTTAGGACCTATCCTTGCCTATTATTGCCCAAAGTCTAGCGTCGTACGATCGCACATTTTTTGTAATGAAACATTAAGGTCTTTCTTCTCTTAATGTTTAGATGTCTGCCCATTCCTCTGCTAGGTCTTCTAGCTCCACCAATGAAGTCGAGCTAGCAATCAAGAAGCCAAGAACGCAAGCAAAGTGGCCGATGGACAAGCTAACCATCAAGTCGGTCGACAGTGATGGTCTACCAACAGATAAAGCGGCCTTGCAACGGTTGAGAAAGTTTACAGGACTTATTGCACGGGAGAGGGTCCCATTGGCCCTAAGGAAGTTCGATGATCTCAGTCGAGAGTAGAAGACTGCACTCTTCAACGATGGGATCAACAATTTGCTCGAGTTTTCTGAGAATACAAAGGCGACAGCTTTAAAGACTGCGATAAAGATGATATTAAAGCTATGGAGGTCTCATAAAAGCAACCTTGTCTCAAACTTTGTTGCTAAAGACCTCGAGCCCTTTAAAAAGTACCCGTACCTGAAAAAGGAGGACTGTGACTAATTTGTCAACATGAAGAGTTTAGCCGAGTTCAAGGCAGAAAGCTCTACCAAGAAAGAGCTTCGAGCTAGGAATAAGCTACCCTATAACCTTGACACAACTGGTTATGTGGGAAAGAAAGATAAGTGGTTGGCCAAAGATGCCAAAATGGCTAGTGAGGGCAAAGAAAATCCATGGCAGTAGTTTTCTAGCAGAGTGCAATCGTTTCTAAGGGCTCGGGAGAGACTGACAGAGAGCGGTGAAGTCACATGGACCTCGAGCGAAGTGATGTCAGTGGCTCAGAAGGTCAGAGATCTAGCCGTGCAGGCGTCATAAGAATCCTTGACTGCTGTGTGGGAGCAGTATGAGCTAACAAGTACTCTCGGCAACCTAGAGCACCCTGGTCACGTGCGAGACGTCTCTAGCTCGCAAGGCTAGAAGCATGGTTTCTCGGACAATGCTGACATGTACAAGAAGCGAAGAAGGTCTAAGGGAATCGATGTGGAAGCGCTCTCACTGAAAATCAAGAAGGATCTATATACAGATATCACGAGGAGCTTAGCTCTACATGGTATTGTCCTTTCAGATCAAGCTACATTGGATAGCCCTGCTTGTGTCAGAAAGAGCAACTGTACATCAAGAGAGGTCGAGCAGCAACGACAAGAAGTGACCCCACAATATTGCAGTGGTTTGGAAGACACGATTGACCGGCTAACTGAACCAACCCCGTGCAAGCTTATCTTAAAGCCTGGGGGATATCAAATTGAGGTGGCAAGGGGTGTGGTCTACCCATATCAGCATGAGTTACACGCTGTGCCAATAAGGGAGGGATATATAGTGGTATATATCGATTTTGTGCACCCCAACGCGGAAGACATCGTACTGCCTATTCCTCCAAATGATGAAATCATCACGCTACGCGATGCACATCTAACAAGGGTATAATAGAGCCAGGTGGATATTTTCGTCGATGCCGAGACATCTGTAAGCTAGCCTCCTGCTCAACCTCCTGTTGCTCATCAACTTCCTACTGCTCAACCTCTCGCTGCACCTACTGCTCATCCTCATGCACCTATCGAGCAAGTTAAAAGTACCACTGTTGTGCCATCTTCCAAGAAGCCAACGGTCACAAAAACCAAAACGAAGAAGACCACCAACAGAAAGTCCAAAAAAGTTACGAAGCCTATTGTGGTGTCCACTTGGACTCAGGCAAACCCTAAGTACCAATTAAGCTGGCAAGGCTCTGCTCCCTCAAGATCAGCTAAGGAAGGCTAGGCAAGCTACTACCACAGAAACGGTCTTTAGTGACGGAGCTTTACTGACGAATTAATGACGCGCGTCAGTAATACACTTGTTAGTAATGCTGCATTATTATTGACGGATCGAAATTTTAGCCGTCACTAAAGAGGGGGCACCCCCATTAGTGACGGGTCGTGTTGAGACCCGTCACTAAAGAGGTCCCCCTAGAGTGACGGGTTATGTTGCCACCTGTCACTAAAGAGGGGCATCCCTATTAGTGCTGGTCGCAGTATCACCCATCACTATAAGGTATGACCTTTAGTAACGTGTGTTATTTTAACCGTATCACTAAAGTGCCCGCAACCCTAAGGCCAATGTTAGTGACGTATTTTTAGGGATAACATCACTGATGACAAGTATTTAAGGACCTTAGACACCGAGCTCCGCACTTATTGCTCCCACCCGCCGTCGACTTCACCCTTGTCCCATAACTTCCAACCGGCCATAGTTAAGTCTCCAGCCACCGGCCGACCGACCACTTCAGCACGCGCACGTTGGATGGCGACCCACACTGTTACTTTTATAGGTAACCACACAAGTGTTTTGCTACGACCCTACTAATCATCAGTGATGGGTGGTAACTACTGTCCGTCACTGATGATAAGTCATCAGTGATGGGTGATAACTACCACCCATCACTAAGGAAAGTCATGAGTTACCACCCGTCACTGATGACTCCCGCTTATAAATAGGCGGGCCCCAAAGTAAATCGGTACACTTTCATTTCGCACAACCTTAACCCTAACCTCTCATCGTCGTCACCTTCGTCGTGATCCTCGCCGGCCCCACCGTGCTCCATTCCATCTCGGCCGTCCGTTCCGTCCCACGTGGGCTCCGTTCCGCCATCCGTTCCATCGCGCGTGGCCTCCGTTCCATGCTCCGTTCCATCGCGCGTGGCTGACCCTACTCGCCGCCACCTCGGTTGCATCCTCCTCCTCCTCCTCCTCCTTCGACATGGCTATGGTTTGTAACTTGGTGAATATGTGGATAATTTGTGAATATGTTGCATTGTCGATAATTGGTGAAAATGTTGCACTATGGATAATTTATGAAAATATTGCTTTGCGGATAATTTGTGAAATATTTGCTCAATAAAGATGATGCTATTAGTATGAGGATGTGTGTGATAATTTAGGTTTATTTTTTTGTTTTCACAAGTTTGTTCATGCAATGACCTCTCATTATGTGCTAATATTATTGTTCCTATATTTTATTCATGCAATGTTCTTGCATTATGTTCCTTTCATTATGTGCTCATTATTATTATTGCTTAGTACTATTGCTTAATAAATTAGTTGTCACACAGACCTGTGAATTAAATTGTAGCCTAGTGACAAGGAGGCCATTAAGTAGGCAGCCCGACATTTGAGAGCAATCATGTTCAACATATAGTAGGTTACATTCATATGGTTATTAAATTTTAGTTTATAAAATCATCTAAGAGAAATTGTTTCAGTTCATAAAATCATGTTCAATGTTACATTCCTATGATTATTAAATTTCATGTTATATGTACCTCCGTTCGTTATAACATTGTACTCATTACATTCTTTTTATTTCACTTTTTAAATTAATATTGTTTGTTACATTCATATTTCATCGTGCAAGCGGTTTGGAGTGACCCCACAATATTGCAGCGGTTTGGACGACACTATTGACCGGCTAACTGAACCAACCTCGTGCAAGCTTATCTTAAAACCTAGGGGGTATCAGATTGAGGTGGCAAGGGGTGTGGTCTACCCATATCAGCATAAGCTACACAACGTACCAATAAGGGAGGGATGTGCAGTGGTGTATATCGATTTTATGCACCCCAACACGGAAGATATCGCATTGCCTATTCCTCCTAATGACGAAATGATCACTCTACGCGATGCACATCTCTTAAGGGTACAATGGAACTGGGTAGATATTTTCGTCGATGCCAAGACTTCTGCAAGCTAGGCTTGTGCTCAACCTCCTGCTGCTCAACCTCCTGCTTCACCTACTGCTCAATCTCTTGCTGCACCAGCTGCTCAACATCCTGCACCTGTTAAGCAAGTTAAAAGTACCACTGCTGTGCCACCTCCCAAGAAGTCAACGGTCACAAAGACCAAAATAAAGAAGACCGCTAACAGAAAGTCCAAAAATGTTGCGCCGCCTAATGTGGGGGCAACCTAGACTCAGGTAAACTCTAAGTACTAAGCTGGCAAGGCTCTGCTCCCTCAAGATCAGCTAAGGAAGGCTGGGCAAGCCTTAATGGAGCTCCATGCATTCTACCTAAATGGCTGCAACAACAATAAATCTTCAGTTACTGTAGTGTACATGCAACAAAATTTTTGGACCAGTGACAACTATGTTTTGCTTTGCTTTGAGGATCTATTTTATTTTTTCAACCTGGACGCTCTCGACATCAGCCTGCTGCAGTGCTGGACATTATAAGTCAGTTAACTAATGCGGGTTTTATGTCACACACCATATGATGCTAGCCCTGAAGATAGCAGATCTTAAATCACCTGACGTAAGATATTACCATGTACTTTATTTTTGTGTTGAATTTACATTTTACTTATGTAAACGTCGACTAACGTAAAAAACTCAATTTGCAGGAATTCAACATACCTGAAGGTAATCTTAGCGAGACTGACTTGCAGGCCATCCATTCATGGCTATTGGCATTCCTTGTGGACCAAGTCTTCAAACCGGTTCGTGCTTTCTATTATAAAGACTAGAATTAATGTTTGTTGGTTGTGAACTTGTGATGTAATATAACTTGTAATATTTGGTAAAATCTGTGATGTTTATAATATAATTTTTGTTGTATGATTTGTTTGTGCAATACAATTTGTGATGATGGCATTCTGTGATGAATTATGTGTTGTTTGCAATGTACAATGTTGGCTACAAAATCCTAGCTTTGATTCAGGATATAGCCTTAAAAAATTATTTTTTACAATATGACCATAGTATTAGTGACGGGTCTAAATAAATACTCGTCACTGATAGGAACCTTTAGTGACGGGTGTCAGTTACTCCCCGTCACTAAAGGGTCCCTCCAGATCCATGTTGCATCTGACATGACCACATTTAGTGACGGGTAGCCACTGAGACCTGTCTCTAGAGGTAACCTATAGTAACGAGTGTAAAGTATGCACCGTTACTATAGTTTACACTTTAGTGACGGGTCACCATATTCACCTATCACTAAAAGGGGTCATGCCGGACGCGGCGTGGACCTGGAGGGACTCTTTAGTGATGGGTGTTTACCCGTCACTAATGAGATGGCTTTACTGACGCGATAAGAATGACGGGGATATGCCCGTCACTAATGTATGTTATTACCCGTCACTAAAGTGCTTTTCTGTGGTAGTGAGCTATAATGGACCTTCATGCATTCTACATAAATGGCTGCAACAATAATAAATCATTAGTTATTGTAATGTACAAGCAACAGAATTTCTGGACCAGTGACAACTATATTTTGCTTTGCTTAGAGGATCTATATGATCTTTTCAATATAGACGGTCTCGACATCAGCTTGCTGCGGTGCTAGACATTGTAAGTCACTTAACCTAGTCTTTTAATTAAAGTCAACACGTAATTATGTGGTATTAATTACTCTTTTATATCTGTAGGCTAATGTGGCAAGAATGCAAGAAGCGACCATTCAAATTGACCCACAGCTGTTAGCAATGTCAACCATCGCGAATGATAGGGAGTCATGTATCGACTATGTATGTAAGGTACTCTATAATTGCACCACAAGAGAACAAATTTTAATGGACGTACACCACTTGAATGGACATTATGTCCTACTACTCTTCGCTCCAAGTGGAACATTGTAGGGTATATTGACTCAGCAAGACCGTTGGGACCGAATGGTGACCACACCGAGAGGGACTTCTCGGTAATCAGAAGTTTAATCGATGAGTAAGGTTTTCTTCACTTTATAATTACTATAAGTTTAACCTTTAACCTGTTCGAGCTTAACTCAATTTTGTTGTACCTCATTATAGAGCTTTCGGTGTCGGTCTCAGCATATCAAACGCAATGGAACGCCGATAGTTGGTGCATAAAACCGCAGTGCCGGTAAGTCTCTAAATGTTTGTCTTTTCAAAATCAAATGTGTCGTCCAAACTAATCGTATATTTCTATAACAGTGCTACACCCAACCTCCTGGAAACCAATGCGGGTTTTATGTCGCACACCATGTAATGTTGACCCTAAAGATAGCGGATCTGAAATCACCCGACGTAAGATATTATCATGTACTTCGTTTCTGTGTTGAATTTATGTTTCACTTATGTAGACATCGACTAACGTAAAAAACTTAATTTGCAGGAATTTAACATACCTGAAGGTAATCTTAGTGAGACTGACTTGCAGTCCATCTGTTCACGGCTAGCGTCATTTCTTGTGGACAATGTCTTCAAACTGGGAGGCGCTTTCTATTACAAAATCTCGTATTAATATTTGTTACATTGGTTGTGAACTTGTGATGTAATCTGACTTGTAATATTTTGTGAAATCTGTGATGTTTGTAATACAATTTATGATGTATGCTTCGATTCTGTAATACAATTTGTGTTGAATTCTGTGTTATTTGCAATGTACAATGTTGGCTACCAAATCCTGGCTTTGAAAGATTATTTTTTACAATATAACTATAACATTAGTGACGGGTCTAAATAAATACTGTCACTTCCCTATAGTGATGGGTATAAGTTACTCCCCGTCACTGAAGGGTCCCTCCAGATCCACTCGCGTCCGACATGACCCTATTTAGTGACGGGCAGCCAATGAGACCCGTCTCTAAAGGTTCTCAATAGTGATGGGTGTCAGTTACTCCCCGTCACTATAGTTTGACCTTTAGTGACGGGTCACCATATTCACCCGTTATTAAAAGGGGTCATGCCGAACACGACGTTGACCTGAAGGGACTCTTTAGTGATAGGTGTTTATCCATCACTAATGACAGGGTTTTACTGACACGATAAGAGTGATGGTGGACATGTCCGTTACTAATATATGTCATTACCCGTCACTAAAGTGATTTTCTGTGGTAGTGTAGGATGACCGTGAGCAGCTAGATGGAGTAGTAGTAGTACGTACGTCCTCTCCCTCGGCCGGCTGCTGCCTACTATTTATAGGGGAGCAGCGAGGATCTTGTCAGCTTCAGCTTCATGCATGCGCGGCCGCCGCAACTCTAACGAACCAACAAACTCCATCTGATTTTGCACCAACAAACTCCATCTGATTTTGCGCGTCTGGCTGTTGCCTGCGGCCTCCCACGTCCAATCTGAGTCTCTCGTGGCGACATAGCATCTCTTACGATGAATGGCTAAGATCTAGCCGATGAGTGAGCATGAAAGATGAATGGCTAAGATTTAGCCGATGAGTGAGTAATCAACTCATCAATTATATAGTAGGATAGATGCTATGTAAATGTAATAATACAAGCTTAATTAGAAACAAAGATTGCATTATTTTCACGCTACGCCCTGTTTGATATAGATAGTAGATGATACGGATGATTTAACTCTTTGACCAAACATTCCAAGGTTCAAATAAACGAATTTAATTTTAATCTTTTATACTTTTTATATAAAAAGTTTTTGAAGAGATTGCACCGTTTAGAAAATTTAAAATATATGTCAAATCATAATCTAGATTGATAATCCGTCTTTTAGCTGAAAAGAACCGAGCCCAATAGGCGGAGATATCAGGATATATATGTTCTTCTACCTCTTAAAAAACTAGGGTGAGGCTAACATGTCTAACTAACTACTGCCTCGTTCTGAAAAAGAAATGACGCCCTAGATTACATGTAGTCAAACCTCAAAAATTTCAAATTATTAATAGAATTAAAAATATTAGGATTTGATAGGTGAAAATGATACCATCAGATTTATCTTGAGAAATACTTTTGTAAAGTTATATTTTTAATATTTTTATAAATATTTGAATAAAAAGTAGCACAGAGACATACAATATTTGAGATTGTATCAATATCTATATCCGAGATTGTATCTATATCTAAATCATTGTCCTCTTTGAGAAGAGAGAGGGAGAGGAGGACAGGGCAGTAGTAGTCGAGATGCTCAGATGCATACACGTACGTACTTGAATTTGTACACATGTAGTAATTGCTTGCTCGCATTCAGGCGCGTACGCTGCACTGCTGCATCCGTGTGACTCGACATGAAAACAGGCAGCTTCATGCATGATCATCATCTAGTCATGGTTGCCAGACACTTGCAATAAATAAATTGGTCCGGCCTGTTTTAATTTGCAGATATCTCTATGCAAATCCAAGAGCCAAACAGAAAGAAAGTAATGGGAGAGAGCAACGATAAGTTGTGGCGTGCCTTGTGAGTGAAGATTTGGAAGACGTAGAGGTAACTTGGAATGAGTTGGGGGTGAAAGTGATGGCCAGTCGGGAATGCAGCTGTGTTGGGGTTTGGAGAAAGCCAGGCACACATAACTGTTTTTATGGCGCTTTACACCAATACCTTTTCTTCCTTTCTTTATTTCACTCACTTGTCTACTAATTAACATCTCTATTCTCTATATGCAAGACACAATTACTTGCATGCAGATCACCACTAACTCACGTCATGACTCCATAATTCGCTATCTCTAAATGCAAGACATAATTATTTGCACGCAGGTTATTGCCAGTTATCATAATTATTAATTCGGTTTAGTGGTTGTCGGACTAGTATCCATAAACTGGTGACCAACAACAAGATTAGATTGGAAATCACGGTAATCAATCCGGTTACAACAGTGATGTAATGGTAATCCTAACCTATAGTGTCTATGGGTGGTGTCTTGGATGAAAGAGAGAGTAAGACGTCATCCATAGACATCACCTTTCCTATAGATAGTTTCTTTAAAAAATATTTTTATGCAATCATCTATATTTTTTCTCCTCCTCTTCCAATCCTCTCATTTGCTTTTTTTTTTCTCGTGAAGAGCTGGTTCCTTGCATGAGACCTAGTTTTCATGATTTTTTTTCTCTTTCCTTATTAACTTGTTTGTCACATCAGCTTTTTACTTATATGACAGTCTATTTAATGTCATAAAAACTATGTGATACGGAGGGTTAAGAATACCGGCGTAGGCTTGCTGGGAGTTGAGCCATGGGGAGGAACGTCACCGTAATTATCGTTCCGATTTAATGGTTATCCGATCAACATCTACAGAACAGTGACCAATGACAAGATTAGATAAAAAACCGATTACGGTGGTGTGTGAACGGCTGCAGAGTTGAAACGTGAGGGAGAGGAAAGTCACATGCATGCATTTTGATGGTGTTTGCCTCATTGCCTGGCTATCTGCAGGTGACCGCGTGCAGCAATTAGCTAGTCAGTGACATGATTTTGATGGATCATACTTGCTTGTCAGAATGTAGGCGTGACAATCCTGTAGATCACTGCAGTTTTGCAAATCCACATACGACATAAGTTCTGAACTCTGTGATAGAGCTGGACTACTGAATAGTCCTCGAAAAAGGAGCTGGACCCTAATATGAATTTTTGTAGAATCCCACTGATAACAACTGAAGTCTTGTGATATTTGGGGCCTGGATGAAACAGGCTTGCATATTTTCTTCCAATGCACTCCTGCAAAACTAATTTGGTTTGTCTCCAAGTTGCACTTCAAAACTGATGCTATTGCTCACATTGATAATTAATATCTCCGGTGTCATTGTGTTTATGCTCAACAGTGGTCATGATCAAGCTTCTATTTCTATTATCTTCAGTTTGTTATGGCAGATTTGGAAAGATAGAATTGACAAAAAAAATTCAAGGGTTCAGATCATGATCGACCTTGAAGTGTTGTTTCTTTGATGCTTCCTGGAAAGATATATAACAAAACTGGCATTAGGTATTCTTTTACATCAGGAGCATATTCATCAAGCACTGTTGATCAAAGCTTTTACAGACTCGATTCA
Organism: Zizania latifolia; assembly: GCA_000418225.1. Lineage (NCBI taxonomy): Eukaryota > Viridiplantae > Streptophyta > Magnoliopsida > Poales > Poaceae > Zizania > Zizania latifolia. Next base: position 710,149 of record KE371474.1, on the reverse strand, counting down.
AACAGCTTTGCTAGCTGATGAATTGCAGGCTCTGGTTCTTGCTCGTAGAATCTCTGAAATCTTACAATGTAATAAAGTCAGTTTAATTTTCTCATGGACAATCACACGGCAGTTAATCCGATAAATCAAAATGATTTTATTTTCACCAGGTCGATCATAGTCTTGATCTCCTTTCATTTAAGAGTTAAAAATATTTCTATTATCATCTTATTTAGTAGGAATAGAAATTAGAAATAATAAAATCGTTCCAAAATTAGTGATACAATGGGATAAAATTGTAAATTTTTTCAACCATCAGAGCTGAGCAGTAAAAAGTGGCATGCCCAACCACGTAGAGCGGAGAGGTAAAAGAGATGAATCATTGCAAATTTACTAATGACAATTGTACTTAAAATATACTCAATTAAAAATATTAATTTATCTTTCCAAATCAATAGATATAATTAAATCTACCTACAATACAAAACTATTAGTAAAATACGCCATAAAACTAAAACTGCTTAAGGATACTGAAGTCACGAGGCAACAGTTCACAACCAAGCCCGTCGATAGGAAGCTACGATTCTGACGTACTTGAGGGAATCGAAGCAAAGTGGTTAGTTGTCCCATGTACATACGCACGTACGTGCGTTGGCAATGTTCATACGCAAACACAATGGATACCGATTTTGATTACGAAAGTTGGAAAGCTTCGCTAACTGGTTCATCATTTTGCAGCGATGGCGTGGAGATCATTCTTCCTCCAAGCCAAATCCATCGTTATTTTGGCTACTTCAATTTGTGCGTCCACCTGACAGCACCGTCGTAGGCCCCAATGAGAAAAACAAAACAGGATACTAAAATCGAAAAAAATATACAACTTAAACATACTTTCATCACTTACTTATATAGCTTAATGCATGTTAATTCTTATGATAATTAAGAATATATATCAAATATTAATATGTCAGGAGACGAACAGACATTAGAACAATATGAATGATGAATCCACTAATATGGTCATAATCGCTAATTTATTTTTTACTATTCACGTATCAGCATTTAGATTTTTTTTTTATTAATTAGGATTTGTGGCATTCCTAACTTTTTTGGGACCTTATGCGTGTGTCCACCTCGCCCTTGCTACTGGATAACCCTACCACCTGATGTAAATCAGCTGATATGTAAGTTGTCTAGATTCAGCATGGGGAGCAGACTTGACATCCCAGGACATTCAACAATCGATCGATCAGCATCAAAAGTGGTTCTTGTATTAAAAAGGCAGCTGGTGTTTACGGTTTAAAAATATATCATCCGTGTTACTGATGAGAACAAGTGATATTTTTTAAATTCTTACTAATTGTAATAGCATATAAAGGTTTTTCCACAAGATGATCAAACCCAGGGCTAGCATACAAAATACACAATATATATTGCCAACACATATAGATAAGAGGTGTATATATATACACACACTAGCCAACACATGCAAGTAGTTAAGCAGCTGGTACACCTTGATTAATTGATTAATGATGGAATGACTTTGAAGGCTTTTTGAGAGTTTATATCAGCTATAACTGCTCTTTCTTTCAAGCAATTTAGATTTTTCTCAGTCTATAAAACTCAGTAGCTATATAATTTTAAAAATAAATAAAAATTAGCATCTTCATATTTTTCACTAGATATTCATTGTCTCGACTGTTTCTCATAACCTCGAGCTCTCCGAACATGGCCTCAATATTGATCAATATTCACGAGTCAGGGTGGCCGTAGTGTCTTCTAAGCATTGCTAAAACTAAAGCAAAGACCATGACGTTCTTCCAAAACCCAGTACGTGATATATATTCGACAAGAGATGCAATATTTGTGAGGCCGAGATTTGAACCGACGTAGGAGTATATAACAATCAGCTGTATTGCAGTAAGCACCTCATCTTTGGTACCTAGCAGGGTTTATAAAACTGATTGATCGGTTACCGGCAGGGACCGAATAGCTGGTTATCGTGGTTAATTACCAGTTTCGTTATCACTAAAAACAGTTCAGTTTAATAGTTATTATATTAGTCTGATTTTTATGAACCGTTCTATAGCGATAGCGAGATGGCTAAAAACTATGGTAATGAAATCGTGATTTTGTGAGCCTAATACGTACTAGAAAAGAAAGCTTCTGCTGTTCTGCATATCAATTGACAGCTGGAAATATAAACGATTTGATTTGATTCAGTTACTAGTCTTGTGATCGATCGCTCTCTTCTGCAGCAGTACTCGTCTGATTTATCGCAATGCCCATGAACGAATGATTTGATTTGATGCGCAATAATGGAAACATATGATTGAACTCGATTGGCGTCGACCAGGAGGAGCTGGACCGGTCGGCTTCGACCAGGTTTGCAAAATCGTTACTGCCGTGGCTGCACCGCTGTTTCTGACGGATAACCAGTTCAGTTTTTACGGTTACTAATCCACTTCAAACAAAAACTGAACTAGCTAGTAACCATTCAAAAACTCCGCTACCGGATTTGTAAACCCTGTCATTGACGTGCATCATATCACTGTCCTCGCTATTAGAGAACTAACTTTTTATCTATCTCTTTTAGTACCGATTATAATTAGAACCGGTACTAAATGTCATATACAACAGTTTAAAATAATATAAAAAGTTATTGGTACGTATAACCGATACTAATGTAGCTTTTAGTACCGGTTGAGGACTCCAACTAGTACTAAACCCATTAGTACAGGTTGATATCCCTAACCGATACTAAAAGTCTGAGTATTAATACCGGTTGGGGACACCAACCTGTACTAAAATTTTAGTACAGGTTGGTG
>KE371474.1:687904-704383 GCA_000418225.1 Zizania latifolia | reverse complement strand
AAAGTACCAGGACTCTTAATAAGACTCGGCCAGCACCAGAGGGAATCTGAATCCAACTAGGACTCAGCCTGGGTTGCCGCTGGCCTCTTTCCTCTTCTGCTATAGACGTTTCCAACCACGAAATCTCTCCCGTCCTTCAAAAATAGCTCGTCCTCAAGTTGAAAATCTGGATAATGTTGACGGAAATCATCAAGATCGACACAAGACGCTTCTGCTAGGGCCATGCCTTCCCACTGAATCAAAACTTGACGAACGCCACGGGTGAGGCGACCGCTTACAACCTTACTAGGAGTAGGCAGAACACGGCCAGCTGTGATGATCAAAAGTGCAGGAGGGTTCCCATGGAATTTCTTTAGAATGCCTACGTGGAAGACATCATGAATACGTGCTCCAGCTGGTAAGTGAAGGCGATATGCCACATCTCCTATTTGCTCCAAAACCTGGTATGGCCCATAGTAACGTGGAGCCAACTTCCCATGGTTGGAACCGAGGATGGAAGCGGCCTATCGATGACGGAGACGAAGCCATACCCAATCTCCAATCATGAAGCCCACATCCCTGTGTTTACCATCATAATAAAGCTTAGCATAATCCTGAGCTTGAAGAAGACGCTCCCAAATATCAGCAATAAACTCATAGCTTGATGGAAATATACCCAAGAGAATTCTAGGGAAACCAAAAGTTCGGACCTAAGGCCGGAAGTTCCAGGTTCTGGTGCATCCGGAAGTTCCGGTCAAACCGAAAGTTCTGGGCCAGCCCAGTTTCAGTTTCTGGAGCCAGAAGTTTTAGTTGGACCAGAAGTTTCGGGCTACCTGAAAACTAGATTCTGGATGAACCGGAAGTTCTGGTTCGGACCGGAAGTTCTGGGTCCAGACAAACAGATTAGATATGTTAGGCTTTAATACTAATTAAAGGCCCACAAGAGGGCACTATATAAGGAGAGGAGGGGCTAGCACGAAAAGATTGTTGTTACTCCTGGTTTTGAACCCTAGCCGCCGCCTCTCTTCTCTTCTCGATCGCAACCGTTGTGATCGATCTCCTGGATCTCGTGAGTGGTGCTAGCATGCCGACGCAAGGTGATCCTGTCCCCGGACGTGTGGATATCGTAGAGGCACTACTCTATTAGTGGTGCTCGTCTTCTTCCAGTGGAGTTCACCGGATCATAGGACCGCGTCGTCTTCATCACCGGATCGTCAACGAACGAATAGAGCCGAGAGGAGTAGCTCGAGGACGCGCTTCATCGACTCTACTTTCGCTGCCCGAGAGTGTCTCGTGGTTCGAGGTAACGATTCATGATCCCATTACACGCATGGTTCCTAGGCTAACGGGGTAAATTTTTGAAATTAAGCTCTAGCGTAGCCTCCCCATGACCCAACAGTGGTATCAGAGCCTACGTACATAGTGTTTGATCTGGATCGATCACATATGGTGATATGTGGTGGAAATAGATTAGATCTATTATTTTTATTGTCGGATTTTTGGAAGTTTCGGTTGGACCGGAAGTTCCGGGCTGAAATAATTTTTGACACATAATGTTATTTTCGAAAGTTCTGGTTGGACCGGAAGTTCTGGGTCCGGAAGTTTCGATTGGACCGGAAGTTCCGGACATAAATAAATTCTGAGTCAGGAGGTTATTTTTGAAAGTTCTGGATGTGACCCGGAAGTTTTGGGTCAAAATAAATTCAAGTCAGAAGGTTGATTTCGGAAGTTCCGGCCCTGAGTCAAAAATTCCAGGCCCTTCGACCGGAAGTTCCGGGTCTTGTCCAGTCACGTGTAGATTCTACGCCTAACTTATTTTTACAGAGAATGCTGTGACTGGTATGGCCTTGCAATGTATAAGATACAAACATGTAATTTTCATGGCCTACGTGTCATAGTTAATTACAGCCCAAGACTATTCAAATGTTGTACGACCTGCGCGTCGACTTGTGATGCATCTGCTCATGTAATTAGTATAGTGTTTCTAGCCGAATTAGACTTAGAGCTCGAGATCGCATCTGGAGCTTTTGCCTTTCCCTTACGTTTTCTCTTCTTACTTTTCTTTTGAACCATTATCACATGACTAGGATTTTTCTTAAGGCTTTCCTCGGCTGTCTTGAGCATCCCATGCAATTCAGCCAATGTTTTCTTTATGCCATTCATATGAAAATTCATGATAAACGGTTCGAAGCTCGCAGGGAGCGACTGAAGAATCACATCTGTGGCCAAATCATTATCAAGTTTAGAGCCAAGCTTCTCCAGGTTCTCAACGTAACCAATCATCTTGATCACATGAGGACTCACTGGACTGCCTTCCGCCAACCTACACGCAAACAAGGACTTTGAGATATTATACCTCTCAGTCCGTGCTTGGTTCTCAAACATGCCCTTCAGCTCCACTATCATATCGTAGGCATCCCTATCCTCATATTGTTTCTGAAGCTCAGAGGACATGCAGGCAAGCATGAGACAGCTGGCATCACTGCTAGAAGATTAGTGACATAGGTAAGCAACACTTGCTAATCACATCATATGTGACTCTTGTTCGTTGGGGTGGCATCCAATGTCCGACTCCCAACTCCATGCCCCAAAGCCCAAAACCGTTTTGATAGCTTTGTTAAGCAAACCAATACTATGCATGTGGTATCCGACATCCACCCTAACTGGTCAAGATAAAAGACGGTACCCTGCTTTGGTAGACCCACCATTGATGATCGAGAACCTTGGTAGGTGCAGCTATTGGAGAGAGCATCAATACTTAATTTTTCGAGGGAAACTATTCTAACATGGTAACGACGCCTACCGCACACGAAGCATGAAAGAATAGTATGACAGGAACATAAGTAAACATCACAGGTAATCATATTGACTATGACATAGTATGACCCTCTCGCATGGTGATCTTCATCTCCATAGTTTCTGTCCTTCAGGTCATCACGCTTCAGGCCTCCATGAACTTGTATCGGCCTATTACATCTAATAGCGCTATACTAATTATATGAGCAGAAGCATCACAAGTCGACACGCAGGTCGTACAACATTTGAACAGACTTAGGCTGCAATTAACCATGACACGCAGGCCATAAAAATTAAAAGCTTGTATCTTATACATTTGCAAGGCCATACCAGTCACAACATTCCCTGCAAAAACAAGTTAGGTGGAATCTAGATGTGACTAAACCAAGCCTAGAACTTCTGGCTCAGAGGCCCGGAACTTTCGGTCGAAGGGCCCGGAACTTCTGACTTAGGGCCGAAACTTCCGAATTCAACCTTCTGACTCGAATTTATTTTAGCCTGGAAGTTCCGAGTTACACCTGGAACTTCCGAAAATAACCTTCTATACGGAATTTATTTCTGTCCGAAACTTCTGGTCCAATCGAAACTTCTGGACCCGGAACTTTCGGTCCAACCAGAACTTCCAAAAATAACATTCTGTATCAAAAATTATTTTAGCCCGGAACTTCTGGAAAATCCGACGACAAAAACAATAGATTCAATCTATTTCCATCACATATCACCATATGTGATCGATCCAGATCGAACACTATGCACGTAGGCTCTGATACCACTGTTGGGTTATGGGGAGGCTACGCTAGCACTTAATTTCAAAATTTTACCCCGTTAGCCCAGGAACCATGCGTGTAATGGGATCATAGATCGTTACCTCAAGCCACGAGACGCGCTCGGGCAGCGGAAGTAGAGTCGATGAAGCGCGTCCTCGAGCTACTCCTCCCGGCTCCATTCATTCATTGGTGATCCGACGATGAAGACGACACGATCCTACGATCCGGCGATCTCCACGGGAAGAAGACGAGCACCACTATTGGAGTAGTGCCTCTACGGTATCCACAAGTCCGGAGACAGGATCACCTCGCACCGACGTGCTAGCACCACTCACGAGATCTAGGAGATCGATCACAACACTTGCAATCGAGGAGAGAAAAGAGGTGGCGGCTAGGGTTCTCAACCAGGAGCAACAGCTGCAGCCTTTTCGTGCTAGCTCCACCTCTCCTTATATAGTGCCCTGTCACGGGCCTTTAATCTGTATTAAAGCCCAACAGATCTAATCTATTCGCCTGGATCAGAACTTTCGGTTCTAACCGCAACTTCCAAAAATAACCTTCTGTATTAAATTTATTTTGACCCAAAACTTCCGGTCTAACCAGAACTTCCGGTTCGTCTAGGCAGGCCCAAAACTTCTGGTCCAACCGGAACTTCTGGCTCCTCCAGAAACCGAAACTAGGCTGGCCCAAAACTTTCGGTCTAACTAGAACTACCGGATGCTCCAGAACCTGAAACTTCCTGCCCTCAGCCAGAACTTCCGGTTCCCCAGAATTCTCTTGGGCACAATTCCATCACAGTGATAATTTATAGATTAGCACATCTGTCTAATTGATGATCAAGTTTCGCAAATCATTGACATGGAGATGTCAAATCAGTGATGTGGACTCATGTTAGTGAACATGGAGTTAGATAGTCCCACTTTGAGATACTGCTAGGATTGTTATTTTATATGTGCCATCAGTTATCATCTCAAATGGTGTACCTACATAATCCTTAGACCTGAGATCGTCATTGATTCCAGAATGTGTAGTGCACACTTAGGGGCTTTCAAACGCTATTCCGTAACAGGGTAGTTATAAAGGTTGCTTTCGGGTGTGTCACGAAACATGTCGTGGGATGTGAGCGGTCAAGATGGAATTTATCCCTCCTAAATAACAGGAGAGACGTCTCTGGGCCTCTTGAGGTAGTCGAATTGAAAAGTGCATGGCCATACCACTATGATCAAAGAGTTGATCATGATTAAATCCACTACTCGATCGAGTGAAGTGTCGAGCTATCAACAAGGGTGGCACGAATCTCGCCTTGAGCTTGACTGATGTCGTGTGGTAAAGGGATTAGTGCGTGAGTATATCAATGTTCAGAAAGTATGATTTTGACTTTGTATGCTTTTGGGGGTCAATAAGTGCTGCTAGGTACCGCTATTGATCGGTGATTCGGAAAGAGTTTCCAAGTAGCGGCCGTTTGCATATGAACCTATCGGGTCGCACGCTTAAGGAGATTGGATTTTAAAGCTTACAAGAATTGGCTCTTGTGCAAGTGGGAGATTGATGGAAATATGTCCAAGAGAATTCTGGGAAAATCGGAAGTTCTGGCCTGAGGCCGAAAGTTCCAGGTTCTGGTGCATCCTTTAGTTTCGGTCAGACCGAAAGTTTCGGGCCACCCCAGTTTCGGTTTCTAGAGAAGCCGAAAGTTCCGGTTGGACCAGAAGTTCTAGGCTGCCTGAAAACTAGATTCTGGACGAACCGGAAGTTCCGGTTTGGACCGAAAGTTCTGAGTCCAGATGAACAGATTAGATCTATTAGGCTTTAATACTGATTAAAGGCCCACGAGAGGGCACTATATAAGAAGAGGAGGGGCTAGCACGAAAAGGTTGTTGTTACTTCTGGTTTTGAACCCTAGCCACCGCCTCTCTTCTCTCCTCGATGGCAACCGTTGTGATCGATCTCCTGGATCTCGTGAGTGGTGCTAGCACGCCGGCGCGAGGTGATCCTGTCCCCGAACGTGTGGATACCGTAGAGGCACTACTCCAATAGTGGTGCTCGTCTTCTTCCCGTGGAGTTCACCGGATCATAGGATCGTGTCGTCTTCATCGTCGGATCGCCGACGAAAGAATAGAGCCGGGAGGAGTAGCTCAAGGACGCGCTTCATCAACTCTACTTTCGCTGCCCGAGCGCGTCTCGTGATTCGAGGTAACGATCCATGATCCCTTTACACGCATGGTTCCTGGGCTAACGGGGTAAATTTTTAAAATTAAGCGCTAGCGTAACCTCCCCATGACCCAACATAGCTCTCCTGTAGTGATTTCTCGATAGCCTGAACATGTGCTATGCCTTGATCATATGAGCGAAGTGATGGGGACAGTCGGCCATATAATACTTCAAAAGGTGTGGTTCGCATCGAAGATTGGAAAACATTATTGAAACAATATTCTACCTAGGGTAGCCATCGCAGCCAATGTCGTGGTCTATCACTAGTAAGACAGTGAAGGAACATCCCAATAACATGATTGGCTGCTTCTGACTGGCCGTCCGTCTATGGGTGGAAGGCTGAACTGAGAGAGAGCTTAACACCGGATAATTGTAAAAGTTCCTTTCAAAAGGTGCTAGTAAAAACTGGGTCTATGTCACTCACAATAGAGCAAGGAATACCATGAAGGCGAACAATCTCATTGAAAAACACCTAGACCACTGATGTTGCTATATAGGGATGTCCAATTGGAATAAAATGCGCATACTTAGATAGGCGATCCACCACTGTTAAAATAACGGACTTCTTGTGCACACGAGACAGTCCTTCGATGAAGTCCATGGCAATATCATCCCACACCCGGCTAGGAATTGGAAGGGGTTGAAGCAATCCGGCTGGATGAAGGTGTTCTGATTTGTTGGGTTAGCAGACCTCGCAAGCTCTCACGAAGTCCTGCACAACCTATTTAGCATCTAGGACAGAAAAATCAGAATGTAGACGGTGCGGGGTGTGCTCATCACCCTCATGGCCGATGTGGGCAGCCTCTAGAATTGCAGCCAGACTAGGGGATGCTACAGGAACAAACACGTGGTCATCTTTAAGTATTAAACCATCCACAATAGACCATGTAGTGCCCTACGACCCATGCGGGATTTTATCATGTAATGCCGATAGCTCTTGGTTTTGAATAATGTCCTGGCGGAGTTTGTCAAAAACAGCAAAAGTAGGGCCAGAGATGAACATCAGGGAGACATCGCCATCTTCGTCGCGGCGAGATAAAGCATCGGCCACAATGTTACTTTCCCCTGGTTTAAATTCAACAAAAAAATCGAAGCCCATTAACTTGCTTATCCAACGATGTTGTGGAATTGTGGCCAAGCGCTCATCAAGCAAGTATTTCAAACTGTAGTGGTTAGTTTTCACCGTGAATTGTCGTCCCCATAGATATGCCCTCCAATGACGGACAGCTTGTACCAATCCGATGAGCTCCCGTTCATAGGCAGCAAGGCCGGTGTGGCGAGAAGCCAAGGAACGGCTAAAGAAGGCTAGTGTGCCTGCACCCTAGTGAAGTACAGCACCAATCCCAGCACCCGAGGCATCACATTCCACAATGAACGGCTTAGAAAAATTCAGAAGCTGAAGAACAGGAGCTGTTGACAAGGCCTATTTCAGTGCTGAAAATGTCGTTGCTGCTTCTGGTGACCAGCGAAACGCTTCACGCTTCAGCAGATTCAATAATGGGGTAGCAATGACACCATAATTGTGGATGAATTTGCGATAATATCCCGCCAAGCCTAAGAAAGCACGCACCATGCGAACGGAGCGTGGTGTAGGCCAATCCCTAACAGCTTGTACTTTTTGATCATCCATTGCAACGCCCTCTGCTGAAACCATGTGGCCTAAATACCCCACTTTGCGCTCGCCAAAACTGCACTTTGATTGCTTTAATACCAATCCATGAGAATGAAGGGTACATAGCACCGTACAGAGGTGTTGTAGGTGCTCGGACCAAGTTCGGCTGTAGATCAAAATATCGTCGAAGAAAACCAAGACGAATTGACACAAGAACGGAACCAAAATTGAGTTCATTAATGCCTAAAAAGTAGCAAGAGCATTTGTGAGGCCGTAAGGCATTACCAAAAACTCGAAGTGGCCCTGATGAGTGTGGAATGCTGTCTTGTGTATGTCGTCGGGATGCATCCTAACTTGGTGGTATCCCGAGCGAAGGTCCAGCTTGGAGAAGAACTAGGCGCCATGTAGTTCTTCGAGTAATTCATCCACCACTGGAATTGGAAATTTATCCTTGGTCGTCACTGAGTTGAGAGCCCGATAATCGACGCAAAACCGCCAAGATCCATCATGCTTGCACACAAGAAGCACTAGTGATGAAAAAGGTGAAGTGCTGGGCCTAATGATCCCTTGCTACAGCATGACAGCACACTGTGATTCTAATTCATCCTTCTGTAACTGAGGATATCGATATGGGCGAACTGCTACAAGGGATGTGTCGGCCTTAAGATGAATTTGGTAATCACAATCCCGAGCAAGAGGTAGACCTTTAGGTTTTGAAAAGAGACTAGAAAATTCCGCCAATAAGGGTTGCAGCAATGTATCATCTTTAATACTTGCGCATGAGGTTGTTCGTTCGTCCAGAAGGCCATAAAGGGTGACTTCACGTGTCCGACGCCAAATGCACATGCGCATGTTGATGAAATCCCATAGAATTGGCCCAATTGACTGTAGCCACTGAGTCCCGAGTATAATATCAACTGCGGACAGATCCAAAGCAAAGCAATCTATTATGAATTCCTCACCGCCTATAGTCAGCTACAAATTACCTAGGGCTGGCCAGCCGATCACCATTGGCTACTACAACATGTAGTCCATGTCGAACTAGCTCTAGAGTAATGCCGAGATGTTGTGCAAGCTAGGCCTGGAAAAAATTGAGTTGAACCAGAATCCACTAATGCAATCAATTGTTTTCCAGCGACACAGACAAGCAGACACATAGTACTGGCGCCACCTACTCTGACCAATGCATTGAGAGAAATCTATGGATCTGAATCTGTAATATCATCCGGTGTCTCATCCCAATTGGCTGCATCATCATCGTCGCATTGAATATAAAATAGCCTAGCACACTTATGTCCCCGAACAAATTTCTCATCACAATTGTAACAGAGCCCTTGTCTCCGTCGTTCTGCAAATTCAGCAAGAGAACAATTGCTGTGTAATGTCAGGTGTTGGATCCGTTACTGGAAGTGTTGCTAATGGCTTGGCAGGAACAGTCGTGGTCGTTCCTGCATGCTGAAATACCTTGCCAATTGTACGCAGCCCCGCCTGAACCGATATCACCTTCCTCTCAAAAGCCATGACAAGACTCATCTCTTCTTGCAGATTGGATGGCTTCTGTAGGTCCTCATCAATGCTGATATTCTCATTCAAGCCTGCAATAAACATCTGTATCTGCTGGCGTTCACAGAGATAATCTTTGACACGACTTGCTAGAGCCAAGAACTTCTCAATATATGTCTCCACGATTCCAGTCTGAACCAGTTTCTTGAGTTCTCTAAGAGGATTACTACGCACGGGTGGGCCGAGCCGTACATGGCAGATTGACTTGAAAGTCTCCTAATCAGGTGGTCCATGATTTTTCTCATAATGAAGATACCACTCTTGAGCGACATCGGTGAGATGATAAGTGGCCAACCAAACGCGATCTGGATCTGGTGTCCGTTGCCCTCGGAAGAACTGCTCACAATGATTAAGCCAATTTAGAGGATCCCCTCCTGTTGACACAGCCTCAGATGATTGCCCAGCGTGTGGTAATTGCTACTGCATAGACTGCTATCCTACCGGTGGCATCATGAGGCCTGCTCCACCTAATCTTGGCAGATTGGCTATTGTTGCCAAGGTTGTCCCTGCTTCGACGAGTTGCTCCAACGACGTGACACGAGAGGTAGCCATAGCCACGGCGCGGCTCAAATCAACGAGATTGCTGAGAATTGCTGCCATGTCCTATTGCAGTTTCTTCATCCCTTTATCATTAGCTGTTGATGAAGATTTGCTATCTCTAGGCATCGTCAGCTGTTGGACTCCTAATCTGTAATACCCTAATCTAACTTTAAAGATATAACACATAACCTAAGGACTTTTAATATAACAAAGTATCAGGACTCTTAATAAGACTCAGCCAACACCAGAGGGAATCCGAATCCAACTAGGACTCAGCCTGGGTTGCCGCTGGCCTCTTTTCTCTTCTACTGTAGACGTTTCCAACCATGACATCTCTCCCATCCTTCGAAAATAGTTCGTCCTCGAGCTGCAAGGAGACCTTAAACCTAACTCGACACCTAATATAAATAAGACTCAAGTCTTTTACATCTTAGCTTGTTACAATATTTAAAATAAAAAATAATGCTAAGACAAGACTTCGCCAATTGATTGTCTTTGCTAGTTGCCGAAGTTTTTGCGGCTTCAGAGTCCTTGGCTCTGATACCAAGTTGTTGTGAGTTGAAGGCTGAGAACGAATTGGGTATGAGTGGGAAATCGCCGGCCTTGGCCCGAGCGGCTTGGTCGGTAGCTTCCCCGTGATTACTGCTAGCGCACCAGAAAGAAAGAAGATGAGAAACATAGAAATAGGATGATGGAATAGACTAATTTTTACATGCTTTATTCCTGAATAGTTATACCCTTTATATAGAGCTTACATCTAAATCCGACTAGAACTACTCTTGAGCTAATCTGCTATTTAAAAGGACTCCTAATCTGTAATACCCTAATCTAGCTGTAAAGATATAACACATAACCTAAGGACTCTTAATATAATAAAGTACCAGGACTCTTAATAAGACTCGGCCAGCACCAGAGGGAATACGAATCCAACTAGCACTCAACCTAGGTTGCCGCTAGCCTCTTTTCTCTTCTGCTGTAGACGTTTCCAACCATGACAATATCCAACATGAATCTTGAACCTTGAGGTCATAGAGCAGCCACATGTTACTGGGACCCGCTCTTCTTCATCCTCAGGAAGCTAACTAGCGTGATCCTGGAGGGAGCACCTGTGCCCGCTCTCATCTTGATTGTTGTTGTCTTCCACAGCTTTCCTTCTCTTACGCTTGTCATCTTGTAGATGTTGTGACCAAAACAACAAATGTTTGAATGAAGATTTAAGTTCTTCTCAAGAGTACAAGTGAGAAAATATTTACCTCGCATACACCATGCAGAAGCAACCTTTGAAACGGGTCCTGGACATTCAGCGCAAGCACATCTTTACTGCTAGTATATTCGATGAAGATCCTAACTTGTTCCTGCAAATGAAAAATAACAGATACCAGAGTATCATGCAGCCATGAAATGATAGGCAAGTGTTCCACGTTATACTTCTTCACACAACCTAAAATCCAAATGTGTGCGACTATTATACACCATAAGTTTCGCAACACTCCTAAAAGTTGACAAATTAGCAATCAACCATCTATGAGTAGCTAAAACAGACAGTCAGGCCAGCCTTGTTTCTTGCTGGAGTGAAGGCAGCACTGCAGCACAACAGCAAAACTAGGGTACAACAGCACACAATACATCCTCCAAAAAGGTTAGCAATCCCAGCTGTTTGAAGCCAGGTAATTATGTCTTGCAATGCTAAGAAACAGATCTTAGAACCTCAAAGGCTCAAACTGTCAATCATGTTGTACAGAAATATTCTAGATTTATTTTTAGGTAGCTCTTGCCATGAGTTCTACAGCTCAGTAGAAAAATCATTCAATTCAAAGTGGTGTAAAGGTTACCAATCAGATATATATACAAGCAATTTGACATATGAACCAAAACTTTTGTAAGAATCCCCAAACTGCATCAGATTGTTTGTAAATGTATCTCTTTTGTTTTTAGAGTTTAGTGCTGAAAGTGAAACAGTTATTATTGTTCTAATCATTGCTCGTAATACAAGCCCATCAGAGTACTAGGTATTAAATAAGAAGTACATGACACAGGAGGATATGCTGTTAGTCTGAATATAGTTAACACAAAAATGTATTTCCATTTTCCCCCATTTTGTTTTTTAATACCCAAAAGATGTGGTCTGATAAAGATCAAAAAATTATGACTGAGTATTGACAGAACAATTCTAGTAACTATTTTTATGAAGAAGCACAAATAGCATTTTCTTTGCGTTAAAAAGAGTAGAATTGAAATAAAGCCATACTTCATATATTTCAAGCAGATCTGGGAGAAAATTTCTCTTTATAGCTTCTCTTGTTTGGCGATCTATACGATGCCAAGCATTCAGAGCAATCATTTCATCTCCATCCACATGATTCTTCTGTTTTGTCGACGACTGTTTCATACGTTGAATCAATCTTGCCTACAAATGAAAACCATGCTAAGGAAGATGGATCTGTAAGGGATGAGCAGATGATAGGCAGTTAGGCACATCTTATTTCTCTCTGAACAGTTGGCTATTACCTAGATGAATAGATGATAGGCAGTTATACACATCTTATTTCTTTCTGAACAGTTGGCTTTGATATATTGTGATTTGTGAACTAAAGATGGACAAGACAACACAAGGTAGCGAGACACTAACATACCTCGACGTCCATGTCAATGCTCCTGAAGGTATCCCATTCACCAACACTAGCCCTGCAAAATGCTGACAGGGGCAGTTCTTCACCTGTATGCAGAAAATAGATCAGTGTAACATACAGATGAAATGGTCCAGATAACATCGCAAAGATAATGCGATTATCATAGCCTGTGCTAAATGTTAGCACAAATAAATGTGTAACTGAACAAATTAGAAGGAAAATGTGTGTCAGTTTGACAAACAGGGGAACAGGACAGCATACAGCATTTACATAGATCCATAATTTTCAGTCAATGGCACGATTCTTGTAAAAAGTAACTTGAGCATAATGTAAGGTGAAAGGATTGTTTCTCAGTGTCAGCAATCAACACAATATAAAGAGCCTGTATAACAAATTTTACATGTTCATGATTACTTAGTACTCCCTGCACAAAACAGAACATCCAACCGCTAGGTAGCAATACGGTGTTAGCAAACGTGAGAAGGACTAGAATTTACCCCATGGTGGAGGAGCAAAGAGGCCTTTGATTTCTTCGACATGAAGACGGGGAACAAGTTCAATGAGCAATCGATCATTCAACCACCTACGAGATCTCCGGTTATTAACCTGTGTAACATTGTAAGAGATCAAAAGTGAGGTTCCTAATACCAAAGATGAGATAACGATAAATTGTGTGTTACATGACGGGGTCAATTGCTTTGAATCTTCACGGCATCATACACATAAAAGCACCGTATCAGGATAAAACGCTAACTTAATCATAAAATTAGCTGCAAAGGCACAAGAGAATATTTTTAAAAGCATGAGCCGCCTCACCTTGGTGACCACGCCCTCGAGAACTTCGATCTTCTTCTCAATCATCTGCACACGCGACTTGACGGCATCCCCTGCATTCACGAACCAAAAGGTTCAGATTTTGGAAAATCAGCGCATTAGGCCACCATGGAGCAATCTGGAGGCAAAGAAGCCACCTTTGGGGGAATCGAATAAGGAGGCGTACAACTCCTCCACTGGCTCCACCCTCCGCTGCAGATCCGCGCTCACCATGCTCGACTCCTCCCGTTCTCCCGTTCTCGGCGTCGAGCTGTTGCGGCGACGGGGAATTCGAGAATGGATTGGTAACTTGGGATTCAGGCTTCTCCGATTGCCGGCTGTGTGTTCTAGGGTTAAAAATTGGAGAATCCTATTCCGAAGAATTTGCGGGTTTGGCGACGCGGGAGAAAAATTTTCGATTTATATATTTGTATACTATATCTCTGATTGTTTTATACAAATTGTTTTAGAATTGTAAATACAGATTAAGAAATTAACTCAAATAATTTTGTTGTTTCCTTATTCATTTGCTTTGTAAATGTGAGCCATTAGCTATTATTTATTTGACAAGAACAAGTATTGAATAAAGATTAAAAATGACTAGAATTTATAAATAGAGAGATAAGAAGTCTAAACCAACTTATACAAAAAATATTTTCTCATGTGAAAATTTTAAAAAACAACTTCCAATTACTCTCTCGCGGATGTTTTTTTAAAAAAACTGCCTACCCATGAGAAGTGACAACTAGGGGTGGCAACCGATTCGATGAGGCTGGGACTAAATTTTGACCCACGAGTCCGTTGGGTCAGGGCCTCGCTTTAGGTCAAAGTCAGGTTCGAGTCTGTTATTTGACCTGTGGATCCCTACAGATACCAACCCAATAGAAAAAAAGCTCATAAAGTTGTTAAAACAGATACTAGCCTCTAACTCTAAATCTTATCCCCAGCGTGTCCAGCGTCAACCTGTCCCAAGCGTGGCCAGGCCACAGTTCCCTGCCGCACTCCGCTGTCCTAGGCAGCCAGGCCGCAAGTTCCCTGATGGGCTATGCTCCGTCGTCCCAGGTGGTTAGGCCACAAGTTCTCTACCGCGTTGTGCTTAGCCGTCCTAGGCTGCCAGACCACCAGCTCCCCCACTATCCTCGCCAGAGCATCCTCTCCCTATCAGACGCAAGTGCTGGTGTCGCATCACCATTTCTGCTGGCCCCAAGCCTCGCCGTCTTCACCATCCTGGAGTGATGCCGGCTAGATCTGTTGCCACGACCGCCGTCGGGCAGATCCGTCACCGGCCGCCACAACTCCTCTGCCACCGGTTGCCCCTTACCTCTTTTGTTTCCCTAGTTGGCTCCCAGCTGCCCCTTAGTCGTCTCTTGCTGTGGTGCTGCCCGAGCCGTCAAGTCTACGGGAGACCCGCCGAGTTTACGGGGACCCGACGGGTCTAGGTTTAGGTTAGGATTTCTATCCACGTAGACATGTGGGTCAAGTCCAAACGAGAACAGATTCAAATTCGGTATTAACTAATCTGGATCTGACCCGTTGCCCTAGCGACAACGGAGGTTCATTTGCTAACAGTAACACTTGTAAGGGGGGTGCAAATTTCTCCATTGTGCTAAGCCGTCCGCACGGGGGAGGAAAATGCCGTTCTCTGCGTAGGCGTAGGTGGTTTTGCGAAAAAAGAGAGTTTTGGTTGAAATTAAATGAAATTGGAAAAAATATGCAGATAATTCACTAGATTATTATTTGCATATAATATTTTTTTATCTCTTAATTATATTTTTATTTCTCTAGCCTAAAAGAGGAGAATAATGTTTCATCTCAGACTCTATTTAGAAAAGATTTTGACAGCAGCAATTACTCATATAATCTATAATTTTTCAAGTAGTCTATATTTTTTATATTATGAAACTCAATAGTTATAAAATCTAATAATAAATTAATATCTAAAATCTAAAAAATACATTTTTTTTCTAAACTCTAGAGCTTTTCAGGCATGCATAAAAGACTTGTAGAACTTGAAGTGGGAGATCTTTATCCCGGGAGCAAAATGCTGCAAATCCTGATCAAATTCGAAACACTAGTTTTAAAGGCCACTGACAGCGAAGAGTCCCGTACGCGTCGGCTTCTTCCCCACGCGATAAATTCCAATTTCTTCGCCTCGCTCCCGGCAGTTCGGTTCCCTCCCCCACCTCACCTTCCCACGCAACGCTAGCGACGGAGACAGGCAAGCCGAAGGAGACTAGAGTGCGACCAAGGGCGTGGGGCGGGACGAGCAGCAACAATCCCCAATGGACGACGCGGCACAACGCCGGCTGCGCGCCGTCTCCGCCCACCTCCTGCCGCCGGCGTCCACAGGCGGCGGCGTTGACCTCGCCTCCAACCCCACCGCCGGCGAGTACGCCAACGGTATGTCTGCCTTGGACTTTGCTGATTTATCGAGTTACCCCGTGCGTGATGCTGCTGTTTGGATCTTGGGTTCGATTCCGTGGGGGCCTACGGGCCACCCATCGACATCGAGCACCTCATGGCGGAGAACAACCAATCCCAGGTTCCCAAGTGGTGGTAATGCGTTTCAACTGTGGTCGTCATATTTTTTATGGTAGCGGAGAGGTTTCACTTTCTGAATTTGTGCTGAGGCCGCTCATCTATTCCGTACTTCCATTGCTTAGCTCTCGGCAGCTTTCTGACTGTTTCCGAATGGATTTGAGTAGTCGCTTCTGTAGTCTGTATCGAGTAGGGGATGCTGATCTCCTTCCTTTTTCAGTATGCCGGCACTCCGCATTTGTGGGAGTGGGAGGGTGTTCTTAACAAGTGTGAAGTGTGTTATTCAGCAAAATGGAGATACTATATGGACCTGTGCTGTTTGATACCGAATTGCTTGATCGAACCTGATCAGGATACCTCTTCCTGCTGTGCTCAAGTGATTAATATGTTTAAGTATACTCGTACAGTCGTACAAACTGTCAAACTGTAGCCCGTAGGCATGGTCTCTCAGTGATGGTGGTTTGAGTTTTGACACCTGGGGCACGTGAATTTTCTGAACTGGTGCCTCATTGTTCAGAAGTTGAGTTGGTTTCATCCGGGTTCACATACAGTAACCGGATAATAACTGATTAAATTTCCATACATTTTCTTGAGTCCGGTGTGATGGATAAGTCTTTGTGGTCTTTGTACTTGATCAAGTCTTTGTGGTCTTTGTACTTGGTCCATGTGGTCTTGCTGCTAGTATGTGCTGCTGTTTTAGCATCTTTAGGACAGCACGCTGCTAGTGTGTGTGCTGCTGTTTTAGCATCTTTAGGACAGCATCTTGGCATCAAGACTAGCATCTTGGCATATGCTCTACATGGCTGCCTATAAAATGTATCCCCACCCTTTGGGTTGGTATGGCATTGTGTGAGAAGTAAAAAAAAAATTCCCCAACTCTTCCTAGTGTCATCCTCTCAATGAGAGTAAGAGTGCAGCTACTAACAAGTGGTATCAGAGCCGTACTTTCCTGTAGCTTGAACATCTCCTGCTCATCTCCTTCCCCAGCCAACCTACGTCCCCGGCCGGCAGCAGGAACACCGGCTGCTCCTGC